>CM060955.1:42345252-42945252 GCA_030765055.1 Mantis religiosa
GGGGAGGGTAGGATAAGCAGAGATTACTAATTTGATTCGCTCTCTGTTTCTCCAGGATAACGAATAATGCGGCCATGAGTCTTGATGGCTGTCAATGAAGCAACAACATCCTGCCTTAATATCTCCGATTTTGTTTGAGGTCAACCAGGTCAATAGGTTGCAGCTCGCAGTTCATTGGCATTGTAATGAACAGTGGTAGCGGCAGCATTGCTATACAAGTATGATACCAAAAGAACACCTATGGAAGTTTTGTTACGCTCACTACAGATTAATGATCTATAACTGACAGAATTTACAGTGAAATTGTATACTTAAAACTCCAAACCTGTTCTATGTATTCTGAAACTGAATCTTTTGAGTGCCAAGAGGTTCATTGCGAGTAAAGATTCGAAATTTTTGATTTAGAGAATATTTAATTAGTTCATTTCATTAATTCATAGAAACCACTGAAAATTAGTGGAAGAAAATAAAAATAAAAAGACATCACCAGCTCTTGTTGTTGCTCACTCTGATGTAGTTACAATTCAAGAAAGTATGTTCAAATTGAATATTTCAGCGTGAAATAATGTAAAATTAGCACAGCGAAGCTTATTTCATTGATAGAACAGCAGTGGCAACTTAGTGTTGCAAACGTTTATAACACTCCTTAGCAATTACATACAAGGAGTCACGTGCCCATGTCCTGGCAGGCTAGAAATAAGGTGAACTGTTCATAGAAACAGCCACGTACGTCCATGAGCATTTAGCTGTTAACAGCGATATAGTGCTCCTCACCCGCTGTTGCTTAATTGAATCAAGTTGTTTTGCATCAAGTGGCCATAACCTATTCTGTTTCAGAAACTATTCTTCCATTCCAGCCATCCATGTTCGAATTTTTATGTTAACAAATACTTTCTATTGCATTTAAGTTTAGTTTTGTAATAGCATTTGAATGCGGAAAACTGCTGGTCTTAAAGTTTATAAGCCACGAGAACCATAGTCCTTGGTTTCGACGCGTGAGCTTATTACTGGGAATTAATTGCCCTGCGTTGTGCTGTTTCTCTAACCAGTTATGTTCTCTCCTTATGTCAACGAAATAATTAATGCAAGTTTGAATTGTAGAGAGGTTGATATCATGTGACACGCATTCTAGTGTTATTGCTATCACGATGCCTAAAGGTCCGTATACATAACGTGACTGCTATGTGCCAACACAATCTTATAGGGAATGAGATGGCGATTTATACAGATTCCCTGATGTATGTGCACATTACGGAGGAATGGGTCATGCATCTTGTGAATACATCTCGGGAAACGGAATAAATTCTTGGTAGGGAACCGAAAGTAAATCGCCGTGTACTTATTGAGGAAAAACTCAATGACGTCGGAGAAAAGTTAGGATGAAATCCAAAGAAGTCTCTAAAAAACAGCAAAGAAATCAGGAATATCAAATGCTATAAATTTTTAAAATTAAAGTTTTGAAGATCAAGAATAACTGAATCCCGGCGACAGTGCGATTTCTGCTGTTGAATATTGGATAAATATTATGATCCATCTATTGACCAGAGGTTTAATTCTTCTTTAAAATTAGGATTAAGCATGATATTTTTATTTATATGGCAACAAGGCTGTGTTTTTTTACTGTTAGTGACAAACGTGAAACACGTTTTACAACTTAAGAGTAAAACAAAGTTTCATATTAATTGTAGCTTGTAGGCGATGAAAGCAATCAGAAGTACAAACAGAGAGTATTTACTACATACTCTTAAGTTACAGTATTCTATATTTGATTTATTTGTGTTCGTGTTGGCTGTTCATACCTGTGTTGGAAAGAGGGGAAAGCCATTGCTGTAACAGGGTTGGGGAATTGTAATCGATGTTTATAAATTCCTTATGATGAATATGAAGCACTTAAAAATGCACAGCCTATAACATCTGACGAAAATGATCGATCGGCAGCCACCGCAATTGCGTAAATGCCCATAGAATGTTAAATGAAAATAAAATGCAGGCAATTCAGAGCCAAAAATTCAATCCGGTGTAAGAGAAGGTCCGAGAGTACATCTCCTAAGGCAAATGTAGGCTCATTTTATTGCATCGGATATTAAAAGAACAATTTAACCTTTATGCATATAGTTGTGTTCAAATTTGATGTATCAGAGATCTGACAGAGGTAGCGTTATTTAAAAGCATCATAGGGGCCGTACGACAAATACTGAAATCCTTCAAATTCCGATTGCTAAAATCAGTTTAGGACGACAATTTTTATGGAGAAGCCCGAAGTCATATCAAAGTTTGTTTAAGATATTTCAAGAAGAATTTCATGAAAATTCTAGACCAGCTTGACATTGAAGTAGAATGAGGAGTAACTACTTGTTACAAGAGTAGAGGAATTCATACGAGTGCAACATATCAGATGAAAGATGTTTATGTGAATGAAAGAAGTAGTTAGAACAAAGCGAATAAAGTCTTCATGGATGAAATGTATTACTCGACAGAGTGTTGAGGCGTATCGACCTTCAGGTGACCAGCGCTGTGATCGTCTCTTATCGGGTCTTATCAGGTCGATTATAAGAGTGATTACTAAGTTGATGTGCAGTAACATATGAAACACAAATAGAGCGATTGGAAGCTGCTTGTCTCTGCCGATGTATAACCGTTGCTGTCCAGAAGGCATGATTATATCTGAACAGAGTATACATATTACTCGACAGAGCGTTGAGACGTATCGACCTTCAGGTGACCAGCGCTGTAATCATCTCTTATCGGGTCTTATCTGGTCGATTAGAAGAGTGAAATAATAAGATGACCTACAGTGAGTTACGAAACACAAATAGAGCGATTGGAAGCTGCGTGTGTTTATGATATGTTTTCTCGCGCCTACCGATGTATGACACATTGCTGTCCAGAACACATAATTATATCTGAACAGAGTATACCTACAATGGACTCATCGTGTATGTGCAATAAGCTGAGGTAAACACCTCTGTATTGCGAATTTTTTTCGATACGGCTTCTCGATTTGCCATGTAGTAACAGCTTATTGGTATACCTATTTTAGGTTGCTGGTTCGCTTATGACAGTCTCGTATCTTTATTGATATAGCTATTGTATAATTCAACAAAATCGAAAGTGTACAGATAGCACCACATTTTAATTGCTTTAGTATTTTTGTTGTATTTGGTGAATTTTAGGAAGTAATATCAAAATCTTAAACTTTGGAAGCCTTGCTGCTTGAGTGGTATTTTATGTTGGTACTATATGAGAGCCTCCAATGTTTTATTAACATTTAATGATAGCTTTTGTATTGTTTTCATATGCGGGTTGTTCAGGTAAACTTGGCATTTTTGCTATTTATATATCAAGATCAAAGTTATACCTTAAATGATACTCTATCGAATGGCACATATATGTACATATTATATAGTGACTAGGGTGATAATTTTGTCCTAAAGTTTCTGAATTTACTGAAATAAAATGAAAGCTTATTTCGTAATGAATCATCACTTTCTACATAACTGTGATAGAAAAGAAATTTTAACGGATTTGGTTTTTAGACTTACGCCACTTCTTACAGCCATTTTTAAATGGAAGAAGATATTTTCTGATACTCATCAGTGTATTATCCAAGCAATCCTGTGCGGTATTTTTCTTAATTGAGTTTAAATAGGCTATGTTGTTACCTACACACTGCGCGACTTAAATCAGAGACAGATGAATGTATTAAAGTGTGTGGAAAATATATCAACCACGAATAACTGGAAATCGTTAATTCACGCACATTTTAATTTCAAATAAAGTGAACAGGTTAATGAAAGCAGTAAATATAAAAATAAATAAATGATAAAATTTCATGGACTATTTACACAAATTCCAAGATATCTGCGCTTCTGAATACTTTCTAAAAAGTTATCAGTTAAATTACTTCAATTTATCCTTATAGTTATTATGGGAACCACATAAGATGGTTGTTACTCAGAAAGTAAGGAAATTTGACGAAAAGTGAGGTTTTTGCTTTTTTTTTTTCAGGTCCCCCATCAAAACTCCATAAATGAACCACTTTTTGTTGTAAAATATCGTATACAGGAAAAAAAGAAAAAAAGAAGAGAGAAAGAGAAAAGGTGAAGAGTAGTGGGAGAGATGAAATGAATATATGAAAGCCAAATTAAAAATTAAATGATGTCCGTTAATCGGACTGAGTTACACTTTTAAAGATAAATGTAATGAATCCCAAATTCGAAGGTTGACAGTAAATGAGTATCCTATGGTAAATTACAATCCTTAGCTGTTCTGTTCGTTATGGGAAGGGAATGCCACAATCAATGTAAGAACAGCAAGGCCGTACATAAGATTACCCAGTTCCAGCACTTACTCTAGATTAGCTCTATCTGGTAGCAGAAGGTCTAGGCGCCCCAGACTTCTTTGATAAGGGAAGCTCACTAGACAAGGTTCATTCCTAAATCCCTTATTTAAAACGTATAGAAGGACATATTTTTGAAAAGTCACTCAATTAGTTATTTGCTAAGTCATACATATGTATATAGGAAAGGCACAGTGCATTATTTCGTTTAGATTTTATTTCAGTGACGGCTGTTCTCAAATAAGTATTGGATTTTCACACCTCAAGGGAGATCGGCAGTCAAAAAAGTGATAAAATTGTGGATACAGAAAAAAATGAGAGGAAAATAAATTGATTCAAACACAAGATTAAAATCTGCTCACTAAGAAATTTTGTAGAAGAACAGATGAATGATAATGGAAAGTTGGCGACAGCTGGAGTAACATAGGTAAAGTAGCAAGATGAATTGGAGCAACATTATGCAACAAAAAGGCTGGTTTTTGAAAGAGGAACATGACTTGAGATAATTGACTATCGCATTGCTATCGGTTTGTTTTTAGTTGTTGTTTACTGACCATGACATCTCAAACACAGAAAACAAGTGGTAGAGTTATATTTAGTCTGTTTCATCGGGGTGCAAGTTTCGCTGTCTAATAAGCATACATGATACTTGCATAAGTGCAAGTCACTAATGATATTTAAATCTAATGTACGTCAATATAAAGGCAACTAGAAATAATTTGTGGCTAGAACGAAAGATTACAATATCCCACAATTGATAGTGAAGTATACACCTATAGGCAAGAAAAACATTACAGATGGAACACAGCGAACAATTAACTCATGAGACCTGTGGAAGCTTTTCGAGGCTTAATTGACGATGATGATGTTAATGTTGATGTTGATGTAACGAAAGTCTGAAAACTAACTTAGAGTTACACAGTCTACCCTGTCTTCTTTGACTACGCCACGGTCCTAGGCAATCCGTACATAAAAAAGGAATCGTTAATATTTATTATCTCTAAAACAATTTTTATAGCCTTTTACTAAAACTATTTCTAAGGTTATTTGTAAACAAATGCACATTCTGAATATATTGTAATATAATTTATGCTTATTGAATATTGTATAGCAGAAATCCTAAGAAAATTAGTGCATGAACAGAGGGCTCAGGAAACTATGTAATGTTTGTCAAATCAACAGATTTCGTCTGTTAAAAATGGCTATAATGTCCTCAAATTGCAGGTATTTCAGTCCAAAAAGAGTATGACATATTTTAAAATGTTCTATACCTTAATTTGTCCGCATTATCTCATTGGTAAAACCGACGGCAGTGCTGATTTATTGTTAGACAAGTAACACGATGACGCGGGTGTAGTTTCCAACAATCTTCAGGTAAATATTTATCCAATTACTGTGAATGTACAAAACAATTTCTTAGCTGATACAAGGAGCTTGTAAGAAAGTAATTTGAAAAACAGCTTGTTTTAACTACTAATCCGAAGTAAAAGCGAGTTGAACGAGTCGAATACAAGTTTTCTTGTTATATGGACGAAGCTGTAGTATTAAACAGTAGCTATTTTACGATTGTTCCATCAGATCACGTCACATCCAATATTTTAAAACATTTTAAATCCAAACAAGCAGTAGAACTGGATCGCTTGTGTCCGGTTGTGAATGGCATGATATCCGAAGCGGAGGAATTCGGTTGAGTTACGAAATTGGTGCCACCGAAAAACGAGTTTGGAATTTAATCAGTTCTTTGAAAAGTCTCTCACCCCGTAATGAAAGAACATAGCGTGCTGTTAATAAACGCCAAAATTGAAAATATCGGACTGGATGGGGGCTATGGAAGCGTGTGAAAGCAGATAAAAAGGCAGCAGTGCTGCAGAAACAGTGCGGGGGGAAGATAATCAAGTCCACATCAACTGCCAAAAATACTTTCACCGTCCTGACAGATGCGAGAGTCATATGTTGATAATAGCCACGGCATATAACATGCAACGGTTTTCTCATCAGGAACAACCAAGTATATATCGCTACGCTTATTACATTAACGTCAGCACCTCGTCTCTTCAGATTCAAACTTGTCTTTCTTGAATCTGAGTGTACTTTGGCACAAGTTTAGTTGTCAATTCAACAACCAACCAACCAGACAACCAACTCTTAGGTACAAGAAAAAATTTGAGAAAGGTTTACCCTAGTGCTCGCTAATCTAGTGGTAACAAAGCATTTTAGAACAACGAGGGCGACGACAACACCAGCGAAGGAAATCCAAAGTAACGGTTTCATTTTATGAAAATTTTACACTACTTTACAAACAAAACGTTACTTCGAAGTTGGTTGCCTTTTGGGGTTTATACATTAATTATTCTACCATTTCTTGTTTACTTCTCTTAACTAAGATGTATTTAGAGATCCTTATGAGAAACTGATTTTTCATTGTGATTTTGGTTACTTTATCATTATCAGTAATCCTCAAAATGGGATAATATCCCGTAATGTTTTGTAACGTGATTGTCATTAAAACAACTTGATTTAGCTGTTGGTTTCCTTTTCATTAGTTTGGTTACTTAGAAGTACACTTAGCGAACCTGTACAAACTGGACATATTAATTCTTTTAAAAGTTCTTCTAATTGCAAAGATCTCACAAAACAAGATCCAATATGTAGGTATGACTTTTTTTGTCTTTTTTGGTTTCTTCACGCTATCTTTGAACACAATTTTATGTTAAGTGTTTCATTTTACTCAATGTATTTTCCAGAGTATATAGGCTTTTTGCAGAAAAATTAGTGGAATTTTTAACTTCACCACAAAAAGTTTTAAATTGGATACTATGTAAGATACGTTATTAGTTGTGAACTTATGGTTATTCTCTAACTAGACCGCGAACAAAATGCAGTTGTAGGCGGAGTCCTCTAGCTTTCCCCCTCTACCGTCATTTTCGGTTGCCTCTCCTCCATCGCGCGGGCTGCACGGTCATCTGTTTCACACGCTTTCGCATTCACTGTTAGATTCACTCTCTGCATTTTATTCTGAATCACTGCTTTGTTCCTTAGGGTTTAAAGGAACTATGATTCTATTTCTTGATCGAGGGTGAGGTCATGTCCAGGATAATTATTTTCTGTTAATTTTACATTGTCACAACACTTAACCAATTGTTCAACAGAGTACTCCGAAAACAATTGTCGGCACATTTCTTTTTTCTCCTTCAAGCTCCCGCCAATTTGTTGGCACGCAACTTTTCCCTTATTATCACTCCATACCATTCCAATGCGGTTTAAGTCAGGGTGGAAGGTGCATTGAAGTGTGACCATGTTCATAAGTAATGTCAATGGCGAATTGCTTCTCATGAGGCTTACTGTTGATAATTTCCAACAATTTTGCTTTTGACATTGCAGGGTCAAAATCGATATTGTGGTCCTCCATCCATCGTGTCACTTCAGATTTTAAAGTTGCCATGTTTGTCTTCTTATCCCTGTGGTACTTAGCATTATCCCTTACAATTACACTAGGGGGGGGGGAGAGCTGGAAGAAGCTGCATTTCTACATCTGCTCCATAAACAATAATTTCTGCCCCATTCCAAAGTTGACTAACTCCAAGTTCTTCTTCTGACTGCCAGCTCTTGCTTACTGAATGCGATTGTGGGATGTATGTTTCATAACATACACAGCATTCCATCCCTCTGCCCTGTACTTCCTGATTTCATTTAAATACTGTGTTCGCCAAACAGCTATATCCGGCCGTTCTACCAAAATCTCGCGTTTGGACTGGCAACGACTTCAGTTGAACCCTCGCAAGAACCTTCCACAATCAAGGATTCTATCTTCTTTTAGACTGACTGAAAGTTCTTTTATTGTTGGCACCTTTTTACGCACAGTATAAAATGTATGGATATTCTGACGAATAGCGGAATCGGTAAATGAATCCACTTCAATTCTAGGTTTCTTTAGCTCTGATTTTAAATCTGGAGTGGAGAAATTCAGTGTACCTTATGCAATGGACATTCTTCCCTCTTTTAAAATGTAACTTACAGTTCTTGCTGAAATACCAGTTGCTTCACTCGTCATTGACAGTACATTAACATTTTGTATGTTAAACCTTTCTTAAATATTCTTGAAATACTGGGCAACATTATACACTACTCCACGAGGCTGACCCATGAGTGGCCTCCCGGAAATGCAAGAAGACTTTGAAGACTGATAATTTATTTTTCTGGGCTTTTTCAATGCTATTTGAAAATAAAAACAGCATTAAAATACACGCAGAGGTTTGCGCTCTATCGCATGCAGGAAGGGAGGGGTGGAAGTCATGTGATGCTTGGATGGTTAGGAGGGGAGAAGGCTCTGCTCGCGCATGCGCACACCGACCGCATTTTGTTTGCGGTCTACCGTAGTTACTTTATGTACCGCTTATCCATGATGTGTTTCATCAAAAAATTTGTAATACGTTGAATCAGATATGTTTTTAAAATGTGCGTGTGCGTGCGTGTGACAGAGAGGGAGATGAGAGGATATCAACAGCATAATCCACAACCAAAAGTGATATAAATGCTAAATTGACATGAGTTATATATCTTGTGCAGATTTAAGGTAAATATTTTCATAAAATTCTCCCATGCACTTTTATTTTGATGCAGCATATTTTAGAAGATTTATCTGACAAGATATTTGCATATTACATTTTGTATATACTAATAGATCTCTTCCACAATGTGTGGCTGCAACTGTAATCTTCATAGCACTTGAACTACTAGAATTAGCTTCCCCGTTCTTAACTTATGTATATTCTAAGACAAGTTTTTATAAACATGTTATATTTTAACTTTCCTGTAACGCTGTATAAATTATGAGCCAACAGAGATTAAAATAACTTAATACACTGTATACAAAGCACACGGTTTATTTGAAGTAGTTTACTGTGTCGTCAACCATATCCGAGATACCGTTAATATTGGTTGGCATTTTTCGAATGTTTTTATAGTTTTTTAAAGTGCTCTCTGGTTGTTTTTCGCTGCATGTGAAGAGTACGGAATTTAAAGGCCAGCTTATAGGAACCCGCTTTTGAACATCTTTGTTTCGGTTTCCTCTATCCCTTCTAAAAGAAAGTGAGTAATTAAGCTATTTTGGCATGTGTATTTCGGTGCAGATGAAGTAGAAACCTGTGTAATATATATTTTTTAAGAGGCCAGACAAAAGTTAATGAGTGACCGAAAAAGTAAAGTGAATGTAAATATAAAACGTTGAGTTGTTTGTATTGCCTCTCTACTAATGGTGAAATTTGTTTAGACACACCTACTTCAATGATGATCAGAAGTCGGATCTGTGTGCAAATGCACTTTTAGCTTGTTTTTATTTGTGATATGGAATTAAGCTTTGCATTATGTTTGATATTCTTGTGCGCTCGTGAGAGCAATTTTAGTGAATGTAATTATATATTTCCGTTGTTGCTGTAATTGTTCTTGCATTGAACATAGAGTGCATTGTTCAAAACTGCAATTTAAACGTAACAGCGACAAAATATTCGGTCGTTAACTATGAGACAGTATCTTAATAGGGACTGAAGGCTTTCCCCTCCCCCCTACAAAAAAGAATGCATGGTAAAATCTGGTTTGTGTGTATATGAATTTGAAATTCAAATTAAAGTTGGCAGTGTTTTTAAAGCATGTCAATACATTAAGTGTAGGTCCTGGTGTGCTTTAGAAATAAATCCTGACATATTAAACGTAGTGTTCTATGAGCACGAGGGTACACGCAGACACACACACATACACACACACACACACACACACACACACACACACACACACACACACACGCACACACACACGTGAAAACGCAGTTCTTCCTAAACAAATTTCCTTAGTCAAGTAATGAATTTCAGATTTTTCCCAATAATACCAACAAATAATGAAAATCCTTCCCTGTATAAAAAGTTATATAACTGCTAAAGAGCATAAAAATCTGAGCATTTGGAGAAAATGGTCATCCTATACTGTGAAACAAATAACAGGCCGCGCCGTGGCTCAGTGATTAGACCGCTTGGCTCTTACCAAGGCGGCCCGGGTTCGATCCCAGGCGACCGCAAAGTGAGATTTGTGGTGGACAACACGGTGCTGGGGCGGGTTTCCTCCGGGATCTCCGGTTTCCCCCGCCATCTCATTCCACCGGTGCTCCATCTTCACCTCATGTATCATCAGTTTCATCGCCTGCGGTGCCGTATGTAGTAAAAGCGGGTGTTAAACACTACACATTTCACATTTCAAACAAATTACAACGACTGGAATATCTAAGGACGAATGTACGTTTTAAATACCAAAAATATAGGGTTATAAAGTTAAGAATTAGAGAACATGTTTAACAAATGTTGACAACCTACATAAATGTTAGATATTTTACTACATAGATATCCGATGTCTATTGATGACTCGTGTGTTGCAGAGAATTTGATATGTCGAGTTAATAATGTAAAGTTCTGGCTCAGCTCACACTTTTATCTCCATTCTGCACTCTGAAGGGATTTAAAAGACAATAATTTTAGGGTATATTTGTTCTTTTACGTGTACACGTATAAATTTTCAACTGTGCCCCTGATATATGTTTATATTTTCGCACATGACTGACTTGCTTAGGAAACTTTTTCACGCGGTTTTGTAAAAATAATAAATGGCAGCATTATCTACAATTTCACCAAGCTTCAGGTGCTTCATTAAGGAAGATATTGACAATATATAAGAATGGTATCTACGAGTAGTAGTGTGGTGAAGATTGGAGATAACAGGATTTAGTGATCGAAAGGGAGTGCCAATGTACGTGTTTATTCTGTATAAATACAAACGAATGTGAATTAAATCCTTTCATGTTAGTAAAGTAAATAGTCCAGCCAACTTTTGGTGTTGGAGTACTGTGTGTAACTCGCATTGAATCTCGGTTTGGGCGAGTTACCCATCACATTTTTTAGGTATGCTGAGAAGATGAATGATCCTAATCTCCAGACCTAGCTCGTTTGAACATAATTTCACGGATTTCTTCATTAAACGTCCTGACATCTCAAGAAACGTGATGCACATTTAATGTCCACGAAAATCTGCCGGTTGATTCTGACCAGAAACGATGTCACCGTAGTGAAAGCCATAGTTGATGATTTGCAGTAGTTCGCGGATTCTGCAACTTGTGTTGGAGATGCAGTGGTCTGTGGTAATAAACTCTAGAAGGACTGGCGTTTTTACAAAGGATGCATACTTTGCACTGCATATGAAGTCCGGCACAACAGAAGAGTAATCTCTCTCCAAGAACTCTCATTATTGCCTAGCTTTTGGGATTTATGTTAGACGCTGAATAAACTTGGCACAGTCGTTTTCATACACATACATTGAGTAGCATGGCAGTGGTTTATTAGTTACTGTTCCATTAGTTTTCATACTTAACTAAAGACAAACGCTTTAGTGAATTATTGTGGTCAACCTGATGAAGATTACGAGGCTGCAAGTGCTTTGCGCCTGAACGTACCTTTTGAAACATCAACATTGTTAGGTTCGAGGAGTCTGCCTCATTCATTTTTATGCAACGGAAGACAAGGCGCATTTGTTTACTAGTTAGCGCTGAGTTATTAACAGAATGGACACGGCCTGCTCTATTATGGTTAGTCCAAACGGGGAAAATCTTGTGGTTGTCAACGGCTTTAAATTTACTATAAAAATGAAGCAAAGGATGGTTTGCGTCGATAGCGATGTGTTAAAAAGCTGTGCCCTAACAACGTTCAACTAGTGAAATATCAAACGTGGATATTGAATTTTCTAAATCTAATTTCAAACACAACCATCCGGATGATACGTTGAACTACCCAAGTATTTTCAATGGGTTGAAAAGAAAAATGAGAGCGAAGATTATTACATGATAAAAGCTCTAAAGTGATAATGAAAGTAAACAAGAGCAGATCTTACATGCATTCGAGCACAACATACAAAACGTCAAGCAAGCTGCACTGTTACCACGGCCAAAACCTTTAGTTGGAATTCATGAAACTGTCTTTGCCTGTAACTTGAAAACTAATAAAAAATGCGCTAATGTACAACGATGTCGTAAATTAAATTAAAGTTTAATTTCTCTGTTCGTGTGACGTGGAAGTTGATTGAACTTTCCAATGTTACCTTGCAGTTCTTTTTCAAATCCTCTCTTTGTTTGACTACAAAAATGGGCAGATCACATACTAGTTATTTATACGTATTGCCTAATAAATCTGCTGAAACTTACACGTTTTACGATATGTGCTAATTTGGAAGGTCAAACGGTTTATGCTTTCAACTGCCAATTTCTGATTTTGGACAAGTGCATAGTTCTGTGCATAGAGCTTTCACACATTGTGCTATACGTTGTTGTACTTCCCACTAATGCTAAAACTGATGAAGGAAAATACAGGAACTTGGATTGTGCAAAGTTTTCTCTGTATAGTGTGCACAAGTGGGACATTTTTTGTATATTTGGGCTTTCTGCAAATCAAAGATATAAACAACTGACTTACAGATGAATTCATGGCCTTTAAACTCAATTGTGACAAGTTGTATGCGTTTTGTGTTTATATCCGTGATATATCTCAGAATAGTTTAGCTATCCAACTGCATTATGGGGATACTAGCATATTGGGGAAAGAAACCACGAATGCAGTTGAACTATTTCATTCCAAATTCAGTGCCTCCTTTAATGGAAGTCACCCGAACATTTTCAAGTTCATAAGCGCTGTAGTGCAGTTTCAAATGCAAATCCTCATAAGGATCCGAAGCAGCCAGTAAGAACATTGCAAATACAATAAATATGCATACATTTAACTTTACCGCCAACAATTTCTGAACGAACTACCGAGGTTTGAATTCCTTGAAAGAGCAGCATATTCAAATAAAATTAGAATGTAGGCATACTGCAGTTTTAATTGTTGACTTACAGAAACATTTTAACCACACCTATTCAATTTCGTACAACCAGTACTAAATCTGGTAAACTGGAAAAGAAAACGCTAGGTTGGTAATGACGAAGGAGTTTACTAAATTAAAGTTCCGGAGTTTGCAAGTCTCTTTGGCGAAGTGTCTGAATCCAGTTTGTACTTGATGTGCTGGAATTTGTCGTACCCGTGACGTAAACTATGACTGTACTAATTACTAATTTGAGAAAGTGACCCATTTCTGCTTGTGCAGTAGTCGAGTAGGTACCTCGGAAACAAATAATGGGTTTTATATGCTTTGTTATGGCAACATGTAGTATCACTACAAACATGGTTGGTTAGGAAAGACTAGGTACCCAAAAATGCTTTAGTAAAAGAGGAACAGCTATATCTCATAAAGTGTATTATGAAATATTCGAGTTCGGTTTGAAGCTGACTCGTGTTATATGATTTAAATGAAGTTTAACGTGAATTCTATTGCATCTCCAAACTCAGTGCTAGAGTACTGACATGTACAGTATACCACAGGAAAGAAAGGCTCCGGGGCCTGAGGCCTGAGACGCAGGGGATTGGAGAAGGTTCCTACACCATCCCTCGGTAATTTGCTTCACCATCCCTCGGTAATTTGACACTCCATGTCAGTACACCATTGAAAAACATTCTGACGGCTTCTACTTTTGTGAATGAATTTTCTCGGTTTTAGTGTACAGAGTATATATATTTCTGCTTCTTGTGTAGCATGCGTTTTGTCTGTCACATTCGCTGTCCTTTCCCTACTGAGTAAGGGTGGCACATTCCTTTCAGAGACTCACTTTGCGTTGGACAGTAAGGCCTAAGATCTGGCTTAGCAGTGGCATTAAAAGTTCAAGTCAGACACCATTTCCTCAAATATTCCCATTTTTGCAATAATTTCCTCTCACACCATTCAAACTGTATTACGCTTGCGTGCTTGGCATTAACTGCTGCACTGTCGTTAACGTCCTATCCTGAATGTATGGTTCCAGATTAAGCTATTAATACAATAAACTGCTTGCTATATTGTAGAAGGTTTAGAAAAGGTTTGTGAAGAAAAATATCGTGTAGCAAGTAGTCTTAATTATCAGTTGTTAATGATTTGAATTATTTATAAATAATCCCAGGATTCTCTAAGTAAAAATCAATCAAAATGAGTATTTGAAAATACATCTGCTGTTTATAAGCATTGTGTTCAAGGTAGAGCAAAAGCAAGTGCACATTAAATTATGAGACAGCGACACTTGTTCACCTATATTAACTTATGAGACAGCGACACTTGTGCACCTATTGAAATAAGTTTGGCTGTAACTATAAAACAAGTAAGTACTTGTTTTACTTTTTGGTTTATCATGGTCAGTAGGGGAGAGAAAACGATGTGTCAAAAGAATCCGATATGAATGTGACACAGCAGTTGACATGTTTCGTCACCGTCTACTCTTCAAAATGTTCCATTATAAAATCTGTGTTGCACTTATCTGTTCAGATGCTTTGTTCATTCAAAGAAATAATTTATTTGCTTAGTTAATTTATGAATAATAAATATACGTTTTACAGTTTAAAATAATGCCCTCTTTGTATATAAATACTAAGACTTGGCTGGTGTTATGAGCTTCATTATATAACTTCTTTCGTAGGTCCTGGTCTTCTACGACGTCTTGCATCTTCAGTAAAAGGCGGTCTTTGTCAGGACTCCGGAGCTGCTTTCTTGGATTCGACTCTCTGCCAGTATAATTTTAAACAAAAATTGGATAAACACCAAACTTGATACGTAACTTCGACATCTTCTGAGGATTACACAAAGATTTTCAATGAAATCCTCCCGTTTCAAACTACCCTTTACATGTAGCATTTTTATAAACTTTCTCGAGAAACGTGTCAAAATATTTTGAGTAACTTACCATATGTTTAAGGTATTTCCATGGAAAATGAAAGATCTTGATTTATTTGCAATAGCATCTGAAGTCCTATTGATTCGGGCGACCTTTGCGTAACTTATAAGCCGTAAGAATAGGCAAAAATCTCACTACACAGAAATTTAGATCTCGTTAAAGAACACAAGCTTTCATGGCCGACATCAGATTAGTAAATGTATTTTTGGTGGAACAAACAATACGGTCATTCAAAGAGAACGGAGTTCCAAAACAATCACATAGCCATCACCTCTAAAACATTTTACTAAACTTAAAGCCTACTATGTCGACTAGTATTAAGTAGGGAAAAAGTAAATGTTTGTAAAAGTAGCTCGTATAGGAGTAAATTATGAGTGCAACACAGATGTTTTTTTCTTCTTCTCTTGTGCTTTAAAAGTTTTGAGATTTGAGATTTGAAGAAGGTATCCGTTGTAGGTTCTCTCTCTATGCAATACATATGTGGACACCTATCTTATTCTGTAACTGCCTTCTTTGTTATCAAACTATAATTTTTTCGCGTAGTTGAATTAGTGCGAGTGTTATGCGATGCACTTGCTTTGGTTATTATCAGCTAAGGTAATGCTTTAGAGTCCACTGATTCCAGTTTTTTAGTATGTAATATCATAAATATAAAGTTTGGTAATGTATTTCAGTAATATTTAGCAGAAAGATGATGTTCGAATAAAATCTAAGATTATACAAATATTTGTAACAAGGAAAGAGCTTACACTTGGGCGTAGTTTGTGCAACAACCAATTAGAGTTGAGTTAAGAGCTTATGGTAATTTTGACACGTGAGGTTGAGTGATGGCGAACTGAGATTAGGAAGTGAGCGACACACGGTTTATTGCTAAGGTGTGGCTTTGGTGACCTAAGCTGATCTTATTAGCAAGCAGCGACATCCTAACCGACATACAACATTGTCGAGTTTGATAAGACTTTTCTGTCCATTTATAGCAGCCACAGAAACGAAAATTCCAGTGACCCGAAGGCAACCAAGACGACTACCGAGCCGTCAATGCAGGCTATGAGCCTGTTCACTCACTTCACTCCATACTACTCTTCCTTCATATGTAAAAAGTTTGAGGATTTTGATTTTCTAAAAGAACGGCTCTGACGTCTTTGATTGAAATCCCAGTGCTAAAGTTAATTTCATGACATTGAAATGTCTTATCTTACAGAGAATAGCTACTGAAAACCTGTTCATTCTGAACAGCTTTGCATACTGATTAACTGTAAGAGATGAACGAAAACTTAACTGTATAAAGTAGTAGTTCTGTCTAAGGCATACAATTTATCTGAAATACTGATGTTTCTCGAGATAATTTTTGTTGTTTGTTTGAATTTTCAAGCAAATTTCTCGAGGAAAATTGCTGTTTTGTTTCCTTCCCCTCACTTGAAGAGAAGAGAATTTTAAAGCTGTCACATACCGACACGTTCTTAAGGAATTCGACTGTTGCTATTGCCTTAATTACCTTGTACCTACAAAGAATGAGTTAATAATAAAATATCTGAAGATACTTATTTCTAAAAGAGTTGGAGAGAAATATAAGGTTTTGTAATAATCAGACATAGGAATTTCCAGGCACTAAACTTGCATGGATGGAAGTTAAGTAAAACTGTTACCTGACCATAGGTAGCAGTATCGTAAGTAATCAAGCCCATCGCTTTCACAGTTCTTTGGCTTTTGCAAACAGCATTCAAACCACTTCCTATCTGTCTCTTAGAGACATTTGGCCGTTGTTCCATTCTTTGTTGTGATATTGGTGTAAGAGTTAATAACATAAAGCCAAGTGCTTAAGAATTCCTATGCCTGTAATACAAGTTTGTTAAATCAGGAGTAGAGAAACTTGGATTAATGCAGATATTTGGAGGAGGCAAATCTCATCACTAGCAGGTTGAATTACTTTTTCTGCGTTCCAACAATTCCTTTGTAGTTTCATCTTTAGCAAGGAAACATTTTCTGATACCTTTTAATCAACCAGAGTTGCATAAGAATTGTTTTCTTCATCTCTTGTTTTCTTTCTTTGATGCTTCCTTCGCGGACGTTCTTGAATACAAAAAGTATAGATTTGCCTTTTGTAGCGAGATGGCTCTGCTAAACCTAAAATATTGGGTGAACAACTTACACAGTCAAAGAATACATTCTGTCATCCTTCATGCAGAAGTCATAAATGCTCTTGTATAATAGAAGGTTTTGAATTAATGTAAGTGGTGGTTTCTCCTTCCATTACGTTTGACAGCCAGGACTATTTTTCAGCCTGAAAGTAATAGTTTTAATTTTGAGCTTCGTTTTCGAATCTTTAGTGTACATCAAAGCTTTTGTTAGCCTTCCGAAACACAAACCGCATTTCAAAGCAATCAAATGAGTCCATTTAGATTTTGATATTTTTCTTTGTTACATGGACTGTTTTTTAAAATTTGTTTTTCAGTTGTGTATTATACTTACTGCACACTGCAGTAGGGATGTTCAGTATGCGTGCGCATCTTTGTTGGAATCAGATATGTTAACAGAATAGTTGGATATTTTAAAATAATTCCCAAAACTCAAGAATATTATTGGTAGATTTAGACTAAACATTTTATATGTTATACATTTTAATTTATCAAATAATATCCATTGGACATTTTAGCTTTCGTTTTCCGAAAGAAATTATGAACAAAAATGATAATGTTTCCTTAAACTGTCTTTTCAGGTGATATATCCACAATATGACATTGTATTTCGTTTTTCTTGTATTTTCATATCAACAAATGCAGTTGATTAACTCAAGTCCACGTATATTAGGTAAAATAAATAAATAAGAATAAAGTTAATCAGCTAGGAACCGCCTCGGTTTACATTGGCAATGGAGTATGTATGTAGCTTTGCCCTTTACAAAGTTTCCGTCTTGCACTCCTACTCAGTGTCCCTTAGGTATAAAAACCAAAGTGCCTAAATAGGAATCAATAGCACCAGGATATGGTTCACAGCAAGACCTATAGTGACGGTCATAATTTTTGAAACAAGCAATAGCTACGGTAAATGTAGTATAAGAATATTAACAGACATATGTTGTTTAATTTTGCTTACTCCAGAATGAACACTAACTCATACAGATAGCAAAAATAAAATGACACTAATTTCGCGATGCACAAAATGGAAAACTTGAGAATATAATTGCAACAATACATTTCCCGTTCATAAATATTGGTACAAAAATACAGGTGCAACAAAAACTAGAAAATGGAGTCCGTTTAGGCAGACGTGCTTGTGGTAGAATGGGATCATCCTCTTGCAATCGTCTGCTCACACCAGTTTTGCAATTTATGGGACTTTTCCATATGTTGTTTTCCACTAAACCCATAGATACTCGATCGGGTTAATGTCCTCCGCTTTGGAGGAGGATTCACAACTTAGGACAATTGTACTGCAACATAGTCGTACATATCTTTGGGGTCATTTCCTGATAGAATTTAAAACCTATACCCAATTTTCTGCACTTTTCTTCAGGTTATTTTTTAAAATCTGAAGATATTGACAGTGGTCCATGTTTTCGTCTATACTAACTACCTCATCTCTGCTTGAGCCGACATACAGACTCAAGCTCTCCATGATTTACTGTTGCCTGTATATTTCTTTCTATAAAGTTTTTAATGGGTGTCTCCAAATCTGATGCACACTACTGAGCCAGGAACGTTGAATTTTGATTTATCGCAGAAAATTACTGTCTTCAACCAGTCTTATCTTTGCTAATATGCTACTTACAAATTGCTGATTACTTTATTAATAGAGGAAATTTGGTAGGTCATGTACCAAATTATGTACTTGGAATTCCTTAGTTAAACTGACTTAAAAAATATAGTGTGAAGTCTAACTGCACCAATGAGTGGGTCAAGTTAGGAACATCAGTAACACACAGCAAGATAATATGCAGTCTTCTTCTTACATCCAGGAATTAGACTAAAAGCCGTTCTGTCCTCATTCAATTAGTTCCACCTTTTTCGAGGGCGTCCAATGCTCGTCTTTCCTGTAAGACACTATAACTCATTATAAGCGGACGAAGAAGAGAAATCATATGGGTGATTCCAAATTGATCCCACCCTGCTCATGGTCCCACCGGATCCCTATATATTTGAAGATAGTGCCCTATATATGTATTTGAAAATGGTGGTTAATGCTGGAGTGACTTCATTTAACAGAACTAAGTTCCTCAATCTTATTTGTTGGTTAGCCTGAAGAACAAAGTATAAATCCTCACATACCGAAAGCACTGAAGGAAAATATTTTCGAAGAAAGAAGAAAAATCACAGTGGCGCCTCAAAGCTCGCATCAATCGAAATGCTTGTTTAGCTGAGGGGGAACAGAACTTCGGCTGTGACATGTTCAATTGCAGCAACGCAAAATACCTTCCGAGCGTTACGAACATTCCTTGGAAGTCTTGTGTAAACTTCATAGGGAGACAATTAGAAAAAGGTTATCAGAAAATGCTCTCACGAGTTGGTCACGCTTTTTAAATGGTTACTGCAGCTCTATTTTTTTCAGTAGACCTTCTGAGAAAAGTGAAATAACAGAAAATAGAAGGCTCACGTTATTAAAATTGTGCAAAAAATTAGATAATTCATTGGATTTGCTCATTTAAAGTTGGGAAGATTACGCTGACCGTGACGAGACGTAAAGTGAAGCGGAGAAAAGACGATAAACTGAAAGTGTAATTAGCATACACATAACAGGATTGATTCTGATTGGTACTATTTTTATTATTGTTTCATGTAGATTGATTAAAATCAACTTACCTCTAACTTAATCTTCATGGTCAGGGAGTGGGGGTCATTTTCTGTGCATTTTTCTTAATGAGAGGAAAATTCCTAATAAGAAATTGATGTCATTAATGATATCACAAAACACTAACTTTAAACGTTCATTATGGTCTGATTTTTAAAAGAAGATGCGTGAAGATCATCTGTTTCTCCATGTGGGTTCTGCAATGTTGCCCAGCAGATCCTCTTTCTTTATCCTCTCAACACTCGAAACATAAACAAAAATATGCACAGTTACTCTGTATGAGCCTACATTAAAAACAGAAATAAGTTGTTCACACATTCATTCCGTTGTAGCGTCTTCACATGACAGTTCTTTTAAATAATTTTTGCACTATGTAACTAATAATCCATACTTAGCGTTATTGTTGCTATGCATCGTAAGTTGACAATCCCGCACAGTTCGTCTCCATAGAAACACATATAGGGATGCACGTTCTAAAATCTAACATTTATCTTCAATTACATTTATTAATATTTCAGCTAATATCTTAACTACTAAAATTAGATTGATATGAATACACATGGTACAAAAAATAATGTGCAATATACATGTGGTAAGCACACAACGGAATCTCGAGAATTGAAAAAAACTCTGTGCAAGCGCCTCGTTTTTTCAAACATTTGCTCGTTTCGTATACATTAGTATCGCAATATAGGTACTATTATTAACGACTTTGTTAACTGACATGTTCATAACAACGTCGCCGATATGCCGGAATTTTGACCGACGGAAATTCTTTTACATGCAAGCATATCTACTGACTTGAGGCTGTCGTTTTTGGATAAAAGGAATAAGGTGTTAATTGATAAGGAGCAAACTCTTGTCTTCCTGTTGGAAGAATTCTCTAAGAGAACAGACAAATTCTCTAGCAATGTAACACCCCGACCTAAGCTGATCTTTGCTTTGGGCCTTGAATCCTCGGCCCACCTCTAATCCTACAGCCACTACGTCTTGCTTTCATAAAAACGTAGTTTGTGTTTTAACAAAGTAGGCTAACAATACATTGAGCAACTGAATACTCAGGCAAACTCTGTTTCCCGCATACAACTAGCGATAACTGAGCTGAGGAGTATGTGATTCACCGGTGTATCCAATCTGGCAAATTTTGTTAAGGTTGCCATAGAAACGACCTTCCCTTCTTACCCTTCGCGCCCATTGCTTGATGACTACACGTATCTTCTTTTAAAAATCAGACTAAAATAGCGCATTATTTATTTCTGTGAAAAACCTCTGTTGCCACTAATTTGGTTCAGCGTGTAACCACGTTATAATTACGCTACTCAACACACACTTCTGCGGCACATCTTAAAGTTTGTGGTAATGTTTTCATGAAGCCTTCTGTACCAATATGTCGTAGGTCACTCTTTCTTTGAGCTGCGGGACTCAAAGATGTCTTCCTGTTCGCTCCTCCACCGATATGATTTGGACCAGCGTCGTTCGGCTCTCAGCATTGTTGTGGTGTGCTGTAATGGTACGCTGGCGAGGTTCAAATAACGGGGATAGAGGAAAGGTGTTTCGAGGCCCACTGTAAGAACACAAGTGCATTTATTATCTTTAACACCGTTTCTTAAGTGCTATGTTCTGTGCAAGATTATGTGTACGAACTTTTCTCTCTCGCGTTTGTACGTCTCGAACCTGAACTCTCAGCGAAGATAATTGTTGGCTTACTTATTTGCATTCTTTGCACTATAAAAATTGTTATTGGCTTTGTGTTTCTGTTACAAGCTGCTGAGTTATCGTTCTTTAGTTTACGGTGTTTCTTCCGCGCAACACTTAAATGTTCTTTCTCAGTTATCGATATTTCCGATTAATGATGTGTTTCATTTACTGCATCCTAATTAAAAGCATCCTAATGTTTTAAAATTTCATCAGTATGGCAACAACAAAAACAATAATAATAATAATAATAATAATAATAATAATAATAATAATAATAATAATAATAATAATAATAATAATAATAATAATAATAATAATAATAATAATAATAATAATAATAATAATAATAATAATAATAATAATAATAATAATAATAATAATAATAATAATAATAATAATAATAATAATAATAATAATAATAATAATAATAATAATAATAATAATAATAATAATAATAATAATAATAATAATAATAATAATAATAATAATAATAATAATAATAATAATAATAATAATAATAATAATAATAATAATAATAATAATAATAATACACAGCTACAGGCCGATTCGCACCTAGACATGCCATATGCCAACCCGTTGCCGGCCTCACGCCCACATATTCAAGATACAGGTGAGCATTCATCCAACAGGTATGGGAAGAAGATCTGGTCAACATCTCGGCACCTCTAGCCGGAAAGTTGACTTTCGAAACCGAGATTTGGGACATATTCTAGCTGCTCAAGTGCATCACGATGCTGACTGGTCGCCGGTCCTATACCGGGGCTTAAAATCTGCTCCTCCGCAGGTGGGATCCAACTTAGGCACATTCCATAGAAGTGAATTAGAGTACTACGCTCTAGGCCACTACGCCATGGCGCAGGACATTTCATATCAGTAGCTTACGTATCTATTACTCTGCTCCAAGATGTGGAGGATTGGAGCGTGGGCTATCTGCTATTTCCAGTTCTGGAATGCAGAGGACCCGAGTGAGGATGTGAAACTTTGTCCCGCTTGTAACACCGTGTCCACTTACCGTTGTGGTACGTTCGAGGAACTACGCTAAAAAGTGATCTGCAGGTCACGAACGCAGAATGCAGTGCATATCGGCACTGTTCACTTTGTCTTGCGCATGTGGCGTGTGAGTCCGGTAGTCGAGTAGGGCTAATGTTTGCAAAAGCTATCGCGCCAAATATATATCTTTTTTGCTTTATACTTTTCGAATTATGAAACTCCAAAAATGTTTTTTATCATATTTTACCATTGCCTTCATAACTTGACATGTTTGAAATAAATATTTTACTTCAATAACCCAAATCACCCCTCTAATTAAAGATCATTAACAAAAGTATATCATAGGAATATTGCTTCTCAACTGTGAAAGAATTATGGAAAGCAGTCCAGTGGTCTCTAACTGTATCTCTCTCGGGCGCGCGTGCGCGCACGCTCGCTCGCTCGCGCGCGCGCGCGCGCGCACACACACACACACACACACACACACACACACACCGCACACACACTTTTTTGCATAAAAATAAAGATCTCGTTAAAGCACATAAAAAAACTGCCAAGCATTGTGTAGTATTTACTGGCAGTTTCGAAATATTATGTTTAAACTATTTGAATTATATATTTTATCTGCTACTCTGCTATTCACTTTCATCTCAGCTCATGCAAAAGAAACGGATTCTCAAAGCCCATCGTGACACCCAATTAAAAGATTTGACCACAGCCTTAACGTCCAATATTGCCATGGTACATATAACAAAACTATGTTAGGGTTCTAAAGGCGAAAATTTGGTCGTGTGTACTGTAGATTTTAATATCTCCTTCACACTGCGAGGTTCAGTTGTTATTTCTGTCAGACTGATCAAATTTAATTTCATAACTCACTAAAGGATTAAACGTATTTTTCAAATTTCTTGTATTTGAACTCAAACACCTTGGAGGTGCATTTTCAAAGGAACCTTTGCCTTTTACTTGAGAATTTCAATGAGTAATAAATAGGTGCATACTCCACAGAACATGCTTAAGGGATGCATCGGATATTTCATGAAAGCGATACGTGTGTGATTGCGACTGTATATGTTGGGGGTGAGGGGTGCTCATGATACAGCGGACAAGAGATTTAATCTGCCCATTCCAATATATATTTATAAACCTGGAATACGAAAGCTTTGCTGTATTGTCTTTGATTATTATAAACAATATCATAAACAAGTTATGTTAAATAATGATATGTAAAGAGAAAATTGTGTCTAACATTAGAAATCAATGAACTGATATTTTGTGAATAACAAGTCAGTTCTATTTTTCTCGTAAGTCGTTACTAATGTGTGTTTTCCATAGAGGAAAACTTTGAGGCTTGAGAGTGCGAAATTGTTGTATTCACTAGGTCATTTCCTTCTAATTCTGCGGGTTTCTGCATTGTTTGAAAGCTCTGTAGGGCTTATATTACTTATTAAATAATTATGGATCCAAAGGAAAGATAAAATGGTTTAAAATTTCATCTACGGATTATCTAAAATGTTATTCGACCAATCCAAACGATTGTTCATTCGCCAAAGGATACTTAGAGGAAACCCAACATTTCCAGAAGTTGTAAGACTTTGGTAGAAGGATAAGAAAAAGATACGTTCCTCCGATGTTTTATATCCTGTTGCATGAATATCACAAGATATTTTATTCAATATTATAAATAACCAGGTGTGTTTTAAGCGACAATTATGAGGAATGATTAGAAGCTGAGGTTAAAGAGCCTGCAGTGAAGCGCGCACTTTTATATTTAATCTGTCCAATACACTCAACAAACAGCACATGCATCAAGTTATTTTTCGACATAACTTCTGTTTAGACATTTGTAGCTTTGTGGGATGAATTTGAATATTTCCTCTGGGTATAAAGGGTGTCCTTACGCTGTTGCGACGCGTAGCACTTCGTCTGAAGCGAATTTTTGGCCTCCTAAGTGCACTTCAAGTGAGAAAAAAGATGGAAGTCGCTTATGACAGATTAGGGCTTTAGGGAAGATGGTCAAAAATGTCCCAACGAAACTGCCTCAACAGTGTGGTGTTCTTCCGATCTGCATGAGATCGCATATTATAAAGGAAGATGACGCCCTCGTGAGAAATCCTGACCGTTTTCTCCTGATTGCTTCCCTCAATCGTGTCTAGATCTCGCAGTATCGTCACTGTGATCCTTGTGGGTGACTTTTCTTTACAAGCCGCAAACTTACGACGCCATTCAGCGACATACTGATGAGACATAAAATACTCTTTGTAAACCTCTACCAGTTGTCGATGTATTTCAACCGTGGCTATGTTTCCCCCACAGAAATCCAAAACTGAGCGCATTTCTAGCGAGACTAGTTTTCCATTTATGTTTACTTACAACCAGCGCTGCACATGGCGGTTGGCTGCATCATCCCCTGAAAGCAATAAATAACTCATCATCTCTCTAATTCATCATATCTCTAACTTCTTCTATACAACTTCTCATTTAAACTCAACCCCCACTCTAACATCCTTACCACAATGCCACCGTCTACCACCGTCTTTACTTCAAAGTTCATCCTTCAACCAGTAAAGGACCTAGTCCTGGAATGGTATCTGTCGGAAGGCCCCACTACCTTTGGTGGGATCCCCTTCCAACGACAATTTCGCCGCTGCTGCTGCGATTGGCTGAAACTCTGCGACAATTGACTATGAAACAATACTTGCACACTACTAACTTTTCTATTCACGAATATCGGTCTTGTAATCTTAGTTTCTGATCACCACTCGTATATAGGGGTGAAGGAAAGTTTGGCCATAGAAGTCCTCAAGATGCTTGTACAATAATTTCATTAAAAACGGGAAGAGATACATGAAATAATTATTAATAGATTTTCCAAGTAACATTTCTGGAGATGCTTATGTCAGTTAAGAAACAAACAGAAGAATAACGTTTTTAAGAGAAAGTGTAAACTCTATAACAGTGGGTAGATGTCATATAAATATAACACCAGATTTTTATTTTTATATCACTTAGTTTTAATTAAAACAATTTAATCAGTATTTTAACAATAATTTTATTATGTATCATATAATTACATCTTGCTGGGATATGTCTGGTCCAGTACTAGCAAAAGAATTGCATGGTATATAATTGAAACTAAGTTTTTATTTGTAAACGCTCTTTAACTGCTACAACCCTCAGCATCGCACTATATATTGGACGTAATATACTGCTAAATTTTGCTCTCTTTATTAGATTTGGTGTTCTTTAATGGTTAAGGTGAACTCTTGTGAGTGGAGCTGAAAGTCTATCGCTCAAAACCTACGCTTGATAAACCCTGGCCAAGTGCTTTTTAATTGCAATGAAGCATTGAATCATTTGAGGGAGCTATTTCGACCGCATGGCCAAAATTTACTTCTGTAAACTTGAAATGTTTCTTATTCTAAGCAAAAAGGAGTCGTACAATTTGAGAAATTGCAAAATACAACACATTGATTAGTATGCGTTTATGGAAATTAGGCATTAGTTTGACGATTAAAGACGAACAGAGCCAAGAGGTATAGGCGGTGTCATTAATGTAGCAATAATAACTGTTATCACATATTACTTTTGCTTCCATCAGTGGAATAGTCCAGATGCATATGCATTTTGCATGCAATAAACTTAGTCTCTTATTAGAAACCAGCGTCCACTTATTTGTGCAGTTAAGTGGGCGCGCCAAAAACGAATGAATAACAGTCTAGCAGTGATATCATCTAGAATATATAGTTTTAGGACAGTAAATTATTTAAACAGCATAAATTCTTTTATATGAGACTTTATTTCTGTACATTACCTCCAGTAGAGTCCGTTGTTGCTTTCCATAGTACATTTCACATTAAAATGCAGGAGCAAACATATATGTTTTAAATAATACAAATGGAAAAACTATATTTTCCGTGTGAAGTATCCGTTAGATACTCCAGAGCGAAAAATATATCCATAATCCCTGCGGCCAGAACATCCGTTTCCATCCGTTTCCAATATATCAGCAGAATGAATGTAACCAACTGTACATGGAACGTAAATGCAAACCCACAAAACTCCGTTGTTTAAAAGAAAAAGGAAATCTTATGTGTTCCATGCACTCTCTACTCGCTATTCTAGAAACAATTCCTATTACAGCTTCTCATCTATCTCTAATCAAGATCACCGTTCATTTCACATTGGATTGCTATATCAGAATACAGCAGCCTAAAGCAAAAATCATATATTTTTAGAAAGTATTTCCCTAGGTGATGGGTTTTAAGTTCCGTGCTCCTTGCGTGACCACGAGGAAAAAACTAATAGCAACTTAGCTTTTAGTAAAATTATAAGACAGAGAATAATCCTAGAATAATCCTAGAATAATCCTCGTCCTTTAACGAGAACTGCCTTTTTTCGACTATTTTTCTTTTATCGTGTGGTTTGCCAACTATACGAACAAGTTATTCAAAATGGAGAGGGATTCACAGCCCCTTAAAAGCAAATTAAAGATAGATATACATCTGTCATAATCAATTATGTTTCGACCAAATCATTAGCCATTTTTGTGAGAAAACAAATAATGTTTGTGTAAAGGTTAAATTGAAATGAGGAGATTTTCATGAATCTTTGTTACACCTGAAGAAGGCGCCAAATTTGGTATTTAACAAATTTTTCGTTTTGAGTCAAATACACCCACCGACACAGTCGCAGAAGTCGAGCTATGAATTAGTTTGGCTCCTAGACTGAAATTCTTTTACGGGGTTTTCTTAGTTTTCATGACTGGCAAAGCCGATGGGGTACCCGAAACTGGCCTGCAAATAAAATTGCAATTGATATAACTAAAGCAATAACGCCTCCTAATTTATTAGGCATAGATCGTAAAATAGCATAAGCAAAAAGAAAATATCATTCAGGTTGAATATGAACTGCTTTCCTTTCCCATTGGTCATTTCTTGTATCATCAATGTCCAACATTTATATGCAGTAACAATGGGCGTTAAGTCTTAAAAAGTTTGACATTCCTTGATTTTCTGTACTTACCCTTGTACAAATTTCTCTTTCAAACGCTTATTTTTTTATCTACTTCATATAATTAGTTAAACATTTATAGAAATTGTATTACTGCATATTTCCTTGCAGGTACAATGGTATTAGTGGAATAAAATAGGCTTAAGCAATAGTCAAATCTTTATAGAGTTGATCGCTGTGTGAAGATTTCGAAATTCCATTATCTTTGCATAGCCCTGAGAGATAGAGCGAGAGACCGAGTTACATTTACAAAAATGTAACAATTTAAGATGCAAACCAAACACGAGGAAAACGTACCTAAAATAGTTAACTTATCAAAATAAATAAGCATATTCTATAGTATATCCAAATTATTTTTTGGTTTAACATGCTCAGAATTTTTTGTTGTTGTAAGATTGTATTTGTTTTTCACGGTTTCTCAGTTATGTAGAAGTCTGAGAACAAAGAGGGCATCAGAGGTTATATCAAGAAAATTTAAAGTATACATTTCATTCCTCATGAAAATATCATAAAAGTATTATATTTTTATCATAATTGTTTTAACAAGTTCTGAAAAAATCAAAATCATCAATAAATATTCTCTGTGAAGGGTAGTTCGGATGCAAGGTCTTCCTCTAAATCTTCGTGTCGTATGCTTTCCTGCACTTAAGTACCTTTGTTTCCCAGCACACTTTAGTTTTTAATTACTCGTATATTATTCACATACACACATTCATATACAGAGGAAAATTTATTTGGCGGGAAATGGTTCAGGTGGTTTCAAAAACATATTTCCGTAAAATCTCCATATTGAATTTTTGGTTGGAATAGGTACAGTTCTTTCGGTACTTACTGTACCTAAGTAAAGTACTTACTATACTAGAGAAGGTATTAAAAGGTGTATGTATTCTAAAAGATATATAGGCGCTTTTTTCAAAAGTGCTTGCTTTTTGGATTCAGTGAGTATGATATGTACATATGTCGTGAAATTAGTTACCGATCATTTGGATGGAGTGCATTATTTCTTTAAGTGCTAGGTATATGTTAGATAAGGTACAAATATTTAAGTGTCATAACGCGGAAAGATAAAAAAAATCGATAGTATAAACATTGTTGTGGTTTTTATTACAGGACTAAAATAAGGCACAATAATACACCATTTCAGGTTAAGCTCACATTTTTCGATATTTTATTGTAATTTGTGGGTAAACATCTGCTTAAGTCAGTCTTAAACTAAAACTGTGGACGTGGGAAGCGGGATACTTTTGAGCTCACAATTGCTGATGATAATTTGATAAATGATAAATGGTAATTGATGGTAAATGAAAAAGAGCTTGCAGCCGGTAATCATCAAACCGGCCCAACGTTATACGAAAGTACAAATGACTTATGATAAACAAAGTGTAACAATATTGAGTACATAAATTACTATTAGTCGTTTATAACAGTACTATACTTATCAGCGTGCATTAAAGCATAAATGCCCATCTTGGTAGCGTATATGGAAGAGTATCGGCCTTAAATTCAAGAGTCTCCGAGTTCGAGTTCTGGGTCAGCATAAGTTATTTGGATAAGGTTTTTCCGTTTTTTTTTTCTTGTGCTGAAAGAGAATGTGTGGTAACTCTAAGCTCTTTGGACCTTGAATTTATTTGAGCATCAATTCACACATTTTTCATCATTTCTTAAAACTTAAAGAATTTGGCGGTATTATAGTCTATTTAGAGAAATCTGTTATGTAATCGATAGTCCACATTGAACGTTACTTAAATATGACTTTAACGTTAAAGGACGTCACTTAAAATGGCATAAACAAGCACATTCTTACTTAAAATAGACAAATAATTAATATATTAATCTTAGAATTTCGCGTCATACCTCTTATAATGTCGTTGAGCACTGGGCTCATTTTGAATCTGTAAGAAGATGTTCAAGAACTTTTCTCATCCTATACAGACCATAAATAAAAATCATTTCGTTATTATTTCATTATAATGTAATTTTGTTGGAAAGTATCATAATCATAGGGTACGTGGATGTTAAAAGTATATATTCTCAATTTCTCCCGCCATTCTTGAAGTTTCTAAGGTTACACGAAGGATACACGAAAGTTATTATTGAACAAATACAGCTCTAATTAAGGACATTTAATTTGTTAAACTTTTTCTTGACAATGCCCATATATAGAATGTACGAGTTACGCTCACAATCTCCTATGTGGTTCATTTGAATTATCCGGTAATTTAGACAGTACATTTTAAAATTTTAATTGTAATTGTTTAGCTCCTTAGAATTCCTCCAAACAAAATGTAATATCGATACTAGCATTCTCTGGCTTTAAAGACCAGAAGTCATGATATCATTTATTGTATTCTGTTTGGTCATTCTAGTATACCTGCCTACCGTTCAATAAAATCTACGGCTATCGGAATGGATGATTACAAGATAACTTTTACAAGATAACTTGTACAATCATCATGTATTACTCGACAGAGGCGTGGAGGCGTATTGACCTTCAGGTGACCAGCGCTGTGGTCGTCTCTTATCGGGTCTTATCTGGTCGATTAGAGTAGTGAGATATTAGTAAGTCGACGTACAGTAAGATACGAAACACAAATAGAGCGAATGACACATTGCTGTCCAGAACACCTGATTACCTCTGAACAGACTATACGTACACTGGACTGACCGTGTATGTGCGATAAGCTGAGGTAAACATCTCTGTGTTGCGAATTTTTCCCGATACGCTTTCTCGCTTTGCCATGTAGTACCTACACTCCTGTGAAGAGGTAACAAAATGTGTAGAGTAACCATCTACACAACGACTTTCAATGTTATGGAATTTGAATGGATATGAGAACAAATGATGGAGAAAGTTGAGTGATATGTAAGGTGACACACACATACACACACTCGCGTTGGGTTACATCGCTCCTTTGTGTTCTTTGTGGCCCTCGAGGTGGTCTTGAACAATGGGCCCTTACTCTGTGCATTCCCAGACTGAATATTCAAAAACTTCTTTGTTGTTCCCAAACTATCCAAAAGAGAACGTATCAGAAAAGGGATGTGAAGTCTTTAATAGAAACGACGATCGCTTCTGCAGCTACAGTAAGGTTTACTACGTTCTGTTTCGCGGGCAAGTTGCTGATTTAAGGGAGAAGGAGCAAAGAAGAAACGATGTCAGAGGATATATTAACGCAGCTATTAAGAAACTGATACTTAAAGCCAAACTAAACGTTGGAAAGTGTTATTAAATTGTGATCAGAAACGTCACAAGCTCGGTGTTTGTAGTCAGATAAAACGGAAGAATGCAGTTAATATAGCTTTTATATGGGGTATACATAAATGTTATAAGGTTAGGTGATATTAATTTAGTCTTCGTGTTAGAGCCTTAAAAAGTAAATCTGAAACGTAACACTACAAACAGAAAAGAAAACAATCTAAAATCTGTAACTAATGACATTTAATCAACTACACATTGAGTATACCCAAAATGACTAACTCCAATTTAACTGTATTTTCTGCATCGCTTCATTATGTGATGTCGAACTCTTGGAAACAGCTCAAATTTTCGTGTGGGTTCACGGAAGTAGGTACATAATCGTATACTCAGTTGTCTCTTTCAATTAAACTTGTAAGGTCACAGCTATTTATACACCTACTCTCTTGTAATAGTAGTTTAATTTTGTATTAAAACGTTGGCAATAAAAAACAAAAGCAAGTCTTCCTGTCTTAGAAGTTTAATAATAATAATAATAATAATAATAATAATAATAATAATAATAATAATAATAATAATAATAATAATAATAATAATAATAATAATAATAATAATAATAATAATAATAATAATAATAATAATAATAATAATAGTAATAGTAATAGTAATAGTAATAGTAATAGTAATAGTAATAGTAATAGTAATAGTAATAGTAATAGTAATAGTAATAGTAATAGTAATAGTAATAGTAATAGTAATAGTAATAGTAATAGTAATAGTAATAGTAATAGTAATAGTAATAGTAATAGTAATAGTAATAGTAATAGTAATAGTAATAGTAATAGTAATAGTAATAGTAATAGTAATAGTAATAGTAATAGTAATAGTAATAGTAATAATAATTAATAATAATAATAATTAATAATAATTAATAATTAATAATGATGATGATGATGATAATAATAGTTAGCTGTGACTAGTTTTTGTACAAATAGGATGTAAAGAAAAATAAAATCTGTATTCTAAGGTAGTTGCCTCTCATATAAAAGTAAGAACAATGGCTGTAACCTCGCTGTTGCAATTCTATGAAGTGATATGTTTAGAAAAGCTGTAAGATATCAACATGCCCTCCCAGTACTATAATTACGAATAAAGGGGCGACTTATTTATTTTATTTAACTGCAATATTTCTTGTTCTGCACTCCTCCAATCCTCAAGTCAGATACCCTTTCAAACCACAATTTAAATTTATTAGGACTTTACTGCATGTGTACTGAGCAAGGGAAAGCGCATCATTATCTCAAATTAAGTAGGTTTTGAATTAAACAATACAGTAGGCTACTTCAATATGTGGCTTTGGATTGAACAAATACAGACAAAAGCTAAGCTAATAAGGACAACAATGTTTAGGTACTTAATTGCAAAATCTTCCTGAACGTAATTAGACATGGCACAACTTAACAGAAAAATAATGAATTGATATACTAATGATGATCGGATATGGTGATAGGAGGATGACTCAAGAAGTAGTTTGTGTCTTGTTTAATGAAATGCATCCAGAACGAAGGATTACTCACTCTATGGTGAGTAAAATTTTGAAAAAATTCAATGAAACTAGAAGTGTTTAAAATAAGGTAACATAAATTTCCAGGAAGATTGGGGGAAGAAGCATTGAGTGGCTGCCAAGATCTCCTGACCTGAACTCCTTAGATTTTTTTCTTGTGGGGATATTTGAACTGCATGGTTTGCAAGGACCGACTAAGAGATCTTGAAAGAATTTAAGCGAAGACTTCAGCAGGAAATGCAGCTGTTCAGCCGAACAATGATGCTGTAAACATTAATTTCAAAGACAGACTTTGGTATTGTTTGGCAGTAAATGGAAGCACCTTTTGAAGTGAATTCATCATGTGTTACAACACAGCACCACTAATTTTGTTATGAATGTGTCTTCTTGGTTTAAATTTCATGTGCTGTAATATGTCCTAATAAAGGTTTCGAGACCTGAGGACAAAAAAAAAAAGGTTGCTATTAAAAAAGGTCATGCCTTATTCACAATCATAGTATATGAAAACATGTTGATATCGTACAGCTTTTCTAAAAAAAAAATCACTTGACAAAAACTATAACAAAAGTTACAAGCATTGTTCCATACTTTTTAGTCACCCCGTAGAATATATAGTAACGCTTGATGCAGCACATTGGTAAACAACTTCAATGGTATTACCCGGGGCATTTAGGAAGATACCTCGAGTGGAGGCGCTGTTATCTGTTTACACCGCACGATTGGAGAGGTGGACAGCATATGTAGTTAAGGCCAAAATGTGCTGCGGTAGGGAGCAAAACGAATTGATTTATTTAATTCTGACTTGAAAATTCGATTCCCGCATATGTTTTACTTGCTGTATCTAAAGAGCTTCCAACTGTGGCGAGGTGGTCTAAAGGATGGGCTATCAATTCCTGTGTCTGTAGAACTGCCTTTGTCATCTCCGGAATCCATAAAGCTGACTATGGTATTTGCTTTCTCTTCCTCACTACTATCCAGAGCCTCATTGATTACTAGTCTTTCTGTTTCCTCTTCCATAAGGTACATTTTTATTCTATGGAAGCGTAATTTTGATGCACGCATTTTTCCAATCTTCTTCAGTGGTATCCTTTAAACACTGTCTGGTTGGTCCTTTAAGTGCGTGTTAAATCAAAGAACACACATTTCAGCTATGTTTTGCTTCATGATATTCCATATCAGTTGAACCGGGTTCAAATCGCAGGAATAAGACGGCAATCTGTATATCCTGGCGTTCCACTAAAATGTGTCGCATATTTTTACATTTTTTGAAACTAAATCCCATTTCCATTAATATTCGTCAGAATGTTTTCTGTCCACAACCGTAATTAATTTTCTCATTTACTGCACTTCATAATACTCTAAAAAAGTTCTGAGAACGCACTTATCGAAATCATCAATTGAAACTACTTTTTCCGATTCGGTTGTTTTCCTGAAGAGGTAATTCGGTTATTTGAAATACTAGCTTTTTTGAAATTCTTTAACGATTTTTTTCTTTACTTTTTCCTACTGCCGTAGCCGTTGTAGCCACTACCTTTGCAAAGGAAGAACTACAATACACTGCTTTGCGTTTCCTCCGTGCAGAACTGGAAAACATTCTGAATAATCCTTCTGCTTTGTGACTCGAGGTGACTTTTGTACACTTTCCATGTTTGAAAATTGTTAGAGGTACCTACTTTGTGATGTGACACTACACTGTACTGCAGTACTCATGCGTCACGCTACAATTAACAACTTAATACGCAGCCAATAGCTAGCCATCACAACACGTTAGTTCCTGCTATTGCCACATATAAACAAAGCTCAAGCTATATGTCCCGAGTAACAACTAAAAATGTGATGTCTACTGTCTGTAGTAGAGTGTACTGTTTGTTTACATTTCCGTTTCAGAAGCTATAATGCACACATAAGAAACAGTACTCTGAAGGTGTGATCAGAGTAGTTCCTCCCTCCTCATCTGCAATTTTTTAAGGTTATGTCACCCAACGTTATGTCACATCGCATACTGAATGAAAATTGGTGAAATGATGCTCAAATGAACTCGGGGGTCCATAGAGCTTGAATTAGGCGGTATTCCCTATCTTCCAGGATAAGGGGAAACCCCCTACACCGTAGGTGGTAGCGTGTCTGCCTCGCATTTAAGAGATCCCGAGTTCGAATCTTGGTCAGGTGAGTTATCCACAGTGAGTTATGGGCACACGCAGAGGTAGACAATTTTCTCTACCATTGGGTGGACTGTGTATATATCATATTGTGTAGTTGTTTTCTCCAGGTGAAGTAAACTACAAATGATGCTATTTCTATATTAGTTTGTTGAATTTATTTGGCAGCAAACGGAACATCTTTATCTTTCAGGTAACAAGCGATTTTACGTGACATGTATGTAGTGAACTTTTTATTTTTCCATAAATTTATTGACTGGGTTCCACGGTGAAATGTTTTCAAAAATTTTACTTTTGAAAAAGGTTTCATTGTCCCTTCATTGTTGCTTACCATTCTGTAGATAGCACGCCCTCCTCCAACGATGTGTACAGCAGAGGAACATGTCCCATTTAGGCTGTTTTACTTTTGCGTTTTGTCCATTCACTCCCATAATTTCTCATCTCTATTGTACATGTATATGCTTGGATGCAGTGTATTCTCATAGCGTGTGACTTATTGCAATTGTTGTGGGCATATCAAACAATTTGTTGTGCTTCAGAATGAAACAGTATCTCGGTTTCTCATTCATCGATGATCATTCGTGTTGTAATCTAGGCTGGAGTTGAACGTGCTTGTTTGGAGATTCATACCAACACACGCCTGTAAGGGAATAGTAAAGTAAGTAAGGGAATAGTTTCACACCTCGGGAGTACAGTTCCCAGTCCCCGTCTATCGAAAAGTGCGGAATAAAGGGGACTTCAGAGGCTATTACAACAAAATCCAAGATACACATTTAATTTGTTCACAAAGGCATCTTAAAACGTATGAGCTTTTAACCAAGCTTATTTGAGCTCTTTTTTCTTTGATTTTTTTTTTCCGTTGGAATGGGAGATTTTCTTTGTAATCTTTAGAGGACACTGAAATTAAAACACCAAGTTTGGTTTTTAACTAACTTTTCGATCGAGGTATACCGTTCAGACAGAGGGAAGCGTGCACATGTGCATACACACACGAGACAGTCTTCTGAAATCTCCTTTGGGGCGGTTCGAATGACCTCAAAACGGGTATTTTCAGAAAAATCTCTACAACGAATGTTTGAGTGGAATACAATACCTCCGCTACTTTATACACATATAATACACTAAAAATCATAATGTGCAAGATCCCATAGTTAAGGGTGCTCTACGTAAAGCGCTGTCACTCATACCTGTCCAATCCAACGTTTCTACAATTGAGGAAATGTAGCTTGAAGATACACTGGTTCCTTTCTTTCTTGTGTTTCATGTGTCCCAATGATTTTTACGTATTTAATAGTATCTTTCTAATTTAATTTTACTACTGGGCTCTGATCTGATGGAGCTGAGAGATACATATAAAATCCAGTGGAAGGGAAACACTAAACCTAATTTGATCAAACTTAATGGGGCAGCTTTAATTACCGTAGGTTCAAGAATGTTAACAACCATGAATACAGTCGCATACAAAACCAGGACAAAATGTTCATCGACAGAAACTCGTTATGCTGTTGATGTTAAATTTTAAATCTTAAAGAAAATGACACATATTTGTAAATTATTTAAGTAATTGTATTGTGGTAATCATAATAATAGTTTAATGCCTATTTACTGTATTAGACTAGCATTTCTATTAATTATAATGAATGGAATGGAGTTGATGGATAATTGAAAATGAAGGATATTCCAGCAGGACAAGAAACAACGTTTACTCCATAAAACCAATTAGAGTGCACGCGTACTCTACTCTCTCGTATCCGTTTTTCAGCTTCATACGTAGGTCTATATACGGAGATACTATCAAATATAGGACATGTCAATGTAAGTCTAATGTTACCATTACCGAATACGTATTCTTTGTGTTAAACTATGTTTAAAGAGTTGGACTTCGAATAATTCTGGAAGCGCTTCAGACTCTTAAGAGCCTAAAAGCAAAATTAGTTCAAAATTTGTATGTTATTTTCTACCAGCGTAAATTTTAAGTGGTTTTTCAAACTCGTGAGCATTTTATTTTTAATTCCTGTGAGGGTGTGCTTCTCTTTTTAAGCACAGACGTGACAAACACCCGAGTTAAGTTCTTAGTTCCCTAATGGTATTCTCTTTTGATAACATTTTGGAAACCACTTACCAGAGACACGAAGGCAGTGTAAGCTCCTTAGGTACTGTCCCAAAGGCCTTGTCCTCTTCCCAAGCTCTTCATGCTGCATATTGGAAAAAGACAAAGAGGGTGAATAGCTAAGAGAGCTAGTTCTCTCTACTTGTTTCGTCTCGTCTCTCAAGAGATATCATGACTTTTTATTGGACATTAACGGCCTTCCTCGATAAAATCTCATTGGAGTATATTTAAGTCGAACGTGACCTGGAAGTGAAGTGCTGAGTAAGAAATATGGAAGTACATGTGTACTAAAATAGAATTCATTATTGTGTGCAATTTTTGGGAAACAAACAAATGAATCACTAGTAATGGTTGCATTTCTATTGCCAAAGAAACCAACAAACTACTAAAGCTTCAGCACAGCGGGTGACTAAAAATAAGAGATGCGGAAAGATGTGCTTTGTTTATAAATTGCTTCTGCGCCATATATTCAAAGTTTTAGATTTATACTGCCGGTCGAACGTTTCTGGAGTAGTACATGTAATACAGTGATATTTTAAAGAAAATAATAGGAAATGTAAACACAGAGAAGTGAAAATCTTGACATGATTTTTTTTATCAACATTGAAATTGATAATAGCAATCACTGTTTTTATTTTTCCAGCGTATTTATTTTAAGAAGTGCTACACCTTTCTCTGTGACACTGAGCCATTTCCGAGATATCCCATACTATGGTTTCAACATTTTATCCTTTCATTTAATGCATTTTTTATTATGTATTAATTGTTTAATAGTGTAGGTATAAGTATTGAGCAACGAGTATTAGCATCATGGGACATTTCATTGTTTGATTGTTATTCTTATAAATAATGTTCATTTTATAATGCATTAGATGTTCGCGTCAACTAGAGGTACGGAGTTGGAAGAAGCATTAAATTTAGAGAGAAATGATCCTTAGCAAACACGGAGATTATGTGAAGTTTTATAATTATGTTACACTACTTTTTCGCTTCTAATTCAATAGGATGCTCTAATTAATAAATAACAACCTTATATTTTAAACTGCGCCATTTACTATTTTCAGTGCTGCATATGATAAATGAGAGCTGATGCCGCATTCATGTATTTCAGAAAAAGGAAAAACCCGCTTCGTATTACTTCCTCACTTGGTATTTTCAATATCATTCACTCGACTGCTGCATTTTCCCTGTGATCAACGTATATACGAAGAGAGAATTAATCGTTGAAATTAGTGATGAAATTGGCTGCTATGTAGGGCCTCTCACAGATTATTAATGGCCCTTGGGCAGTCTAACCCCGAAAAAATTTGATCCAAATGTAAGCACAGTTTTGTAATAAAGCTTTTGTTTCTGGGGTTAATTTCTTGATATTCATGGTCACAAAAATTAAACCCATCAATATTTTTACTTTTGGATTCTGAGTACAAAAGACGCATTTTTTATATGTTATAAAGTACTTACTCTACGACTTAATTCAGTATACCTCTTACTTACATTCTAGTAATGGACAGAGAGAAGATCTAAGGCATAGTATGCTACAGATTGTGCAATAAGGAATCATGGTTTTGTCAAATATTAGTGCCTTCAAAGAATAAAATTCATTTGTGTATGTTGCTATTAATAACCATGTATTGTAATCTAATTTGAGGCCTTTTAATAATCATTGAAAAGCATTAAATAAATAATGCTCTTAGAACGACGAAACGCGAATAAAGGTGTTTGCATGAATTATTCTCAAAGTATTTGTAATAGGTATGTAATTATCATATTTATAAAGATATTTACAGTAAGTAATCAGAAGCCAATAAGCAACAGATGTGCTTAATATCCACACATGACAAATAGTGTCACGTACAGCTATACCTGGAAGCAGTATCATATTTGCAGCCTTATCTAATATAACTCGGAACTGCAGATTGTTTCTTTATTTGATTGCACAATGACTCTCGTTTTGCATCGTAAATGTTTAGTTTCCTTTCCCACCGAATGCATCCGTATCGTGGCGAACTAATCCTTGTTTCACGTAAGCTTGCCCCATATCTCTTAACGGCCACGTGACCTTATCACCTCTCATTGGCTGCTATTGCAGTATAGACTGTTGTGCGGTAAAAATTAGTTCGTTATTTAACACTGTGATATATCTTAAAATGTTGGAAGAGAATTGTCAAATTTATATTTTCATGACTGTTTGAATTAAATATATTGCGCAACAGAGTTGATTTATCTGAAATGCATGTTAATTCTTAAACGAAGTAAAGAGAAGGTTCCTTTGCTCTCAAGGACATGGCACGATAGCACGTGATTTAGCGGTAGTGATGACATATTTGTTTATATGATTTTTATCACTGACCTTGTTTTGAACTGGATTAGTCATATATCGCCATTCGAAGGTGTGTTGTGCCGAGTGCGAGAGCTAAATTATTTTATTGATCGTTTATTGCGAGTGTAGTTATATGTATAACGGCAGAGTCTAACGCCGGTTTTTCGCTGAGGCATCTCAAGGGTAACACCTTGACAAAGCGGCGAAAAAAGAATTGTGGTACATGTGTTTAATGCACTCACAGAGAAGAATCCATCTTTGTCAGTGAGAGAAGTCGAACAGCTGTGCTCTGAACTTACAGGTGCGTTAGATGCGTAGGAACATCGCGACGTGAAATTGAGACTACAGGAAAACTTACCACTCCAGGGGCGATATTGCGGTATGGTGAAGACGTTATTTAAGGACAATCAGACTGTACCGGGATACAAGTCGCAAAATATACTATCTTGACGAGACTTGGGTGAATGTAGGACACACGAGAAGTATGGCGCGACACGACTTTTAAGACTGAAAGACAAGCATTTTTGCAAGGTATGTCTGCTGGTTTCATTATAAACTTGTTTTAGTTTCATTGCTCATTCATTCATTTTCAACTTGCTCAGTTTCAATATAAACTTCATTATTTTTGCATACCTTCATATTCTTATTTGCATGGTTTTCTCTATCTTGCTGGCAATTATTATGACGTTTACTGCAGGTTTAAATGTGACGGGAAGGCCGCGTCTATGGCCTATGGCGCGAAAGCATTAGCCAATTAGGGTGAGGGGGAAGGTAGTTGCACGCGGAGTGATACCTGTCAGCGGGGCAAGGTTATATGAAACAGATTATTATGCCGTAATAGTTGAGCTATCTAAAAGCAAATGCTCATCTGTTTGTAAATTATATCCCTTTTTTTTAGCATGGAAATGCGGTTGCCGCAAAGTAGTCAAATAAAATAGGAAAAAGACCTTCACGTATGGAGATTGATTGTTCTCTCACACTAAACGTGTCGAGTCAAATTGAAAAATTAAATGCCACAATCGGGATCTGCACTAAAGATCTTCCGGTCTCAGTCTGATTGCTCTAACTACTGAACTGCCATGGCAACATGCCAGTACGGAATTAATTACTCCAACTGAATCATTTTTCCCAACTAAACCACAAGAAAACTTTGTATACATATGCGATAACGAACCTAATAGGGAGTTAATTACATTGTACGTACTTAAGCTTTCTTTGCCCCTGCTTCTTTTTAGGTCAGTCAATTGGAAAATTTAATCTCGTGCTGGCAATTGCCATGGTAGTTCAGTGGTTAGAGCAACCGTACGGAGAACGGGAGATACGTGGTTCAAATTCCAGATAGGGTATTGCATTTTTCAGTAAGACTCTACTTTTCCAAAAGTCTTTACGTAGTTATAACAATGACTGTGTTGATATTAAGAATATTTAGTACTCCTTTATTCTTTGCAGCATACTTAAGCACTGCAGGATTAAAAGCAAGAGAAACCTCACCGTTTCTAATTCATCCGCCAGGAAATGTTTCAGCGAAAGGCAAATAACCTCTCCGCAGACAAATGTCTACAGTCCAATAAGAGCGCTCTTTCCTATTCTAGTTCAGAAAGTGGAAATCGTTGGAATGGAAGCGATTAATTACTAATTCCTTAAAGAGTAAAGACATACAACACAAAAACATTTTCTTACCAATAAGGATTTCGCGTGCTATCATATTTGCATTCATTAAAAAATGCATTATAGTGTAATAATTCTGTCAGTCTTTCAGAGAGTAAACAAAGCTGAAGAAGCCACACTGATAATAGCCAAAAGTTTATCTAGCTTTGTTAGATGTGGAATTAAAACTTAAAACAAACCGGCAGGGCTGTTGTAATAATATATCTGCTGGACGTTACAAAGAAAAAAATACTCCAATACTGTATGGTTAAAGAATTAACCTTGCTATTCCAAATATGGAACTAGAGGACAATGGCGGATTCAGGAAGAAGAGTGAAGATGGTTAGGGAAAATTAGTTGATTCTGATTTCCGACTTCCACACTGGTGTTAACCTTGGTAAGTGACTAGAAAGTAACCTTGGTATGCAATGGCCATCAGATTTAAAAGGAAAAGTGCACAGTACACAAGCACCGGAAGCCATATTCCTTTCATGTTGAATAGATTTATAAATCATACACCTTTCTCTATTCACGCACCCAGAGTTCGTCAACTTCTGATGTCATTTTCACTGCCCATAAAAGTCTCGCATACATATCTATGTATTAGGAATGTTGTTGAAAAAGCTATTCTTCTATTCACGAAAAGCTGTTCTATACTACGCATTTTACTCCACTCTGCTTTTTGTCTGGAATAGATAAGTAGAAATATCTATTCCAATCTACCCAAAAATTTCAAAGTTTTCATCGTAAATGGATGCCTTAAGACTATCCGAATTTTAAAAGAAAAGTGACTGCCTCTTCAATTGTGTGGTCAATGTAGTGGCTTCTGAACCCAGGGGTTCTGGTTCGATTCCCAGCCGGGGTGTGGATTTCTTAAATATAATAATTCACAGTGCCCCACACAGTGTATGCATATGGGAGAGAAGTATGTATGTTTAATGTTAAAGATGACAAAATTGAATGCTAATAAACTCTGCAGTTCAGCGAGCAATATCGTCAGCTGTTTCTCTAGTCCAGGCCACCAGTATGACAAAGCATTTAAAGGGGGTTTAACAACTAAAAGATAAATAAATATATAAATAAATAAAGTAGGTACTACATGGCAAAGCGAGAAAGCGTATCGGAAACAATTCGCAACAAAGAGACGTTTACCTCAGCTTATCGCACATACACGGTGAGTCCGGTGTATGTCTACTCTGTTCAGTTATAATCATGTCTTCTAGGCAGCAATAGGTCATACATCGGCAGGCTCGAGAAAACATAATATAGACCTACGCAGCTTCCAGTCTGTCTATTTGTGTTTCGTAATTTACTGTACGTCAACTTACTAATATTTCACTCTTCTAATCGACTGATAAGAGACGTTCACAGCGCTGGTCACCTAAAGGTCAATACGCCTCAACGCTCTGTCGAGTAATAAGTAGGTAGGTAAGTGCGTAGGTGTTTTGTAAAAAAATGCGTGTATCTCTTGTTTGTGCATAGCATGACTACAAAAGGAACAGTTATGAAACAAAATAGCCTCCTAAGAACAAAGATGAAGATGTCCAAGAAACGTTCCTCCACAAATTAACCTCTAAGTTTAAAAAATACAAAGTATTAGCCCCCCCCCCCCTAAAGAAGGTCTAAATAATTTCGTGTAAGCTGCTGTATGTTTAAAATATTTTAGTTTCATGTCATATTTAGAACATAAGGCATAAATTATTTTTGTCACATGTTTAATAATCTCTGAGTTACTCTTCAACTCATTTTTTTCAGTTCGATTTTTTTTTCTATGACGCTTTATTTTTATCTAATTGAATGAATACTAATAGCTTATATAAGAGGATTATTTACCTTTAATTTAGGTATATTATTTTTTAACTTACCATATTGATATCGTGGTAAAATACCTCGAACTCAAACATACAAAAATACAAAGAGATACATACAATCTGAGTTGAAGGGGAAAAAAAAGTATTATTGACCACTTTCGATATAGGTATTCGTGATTGATTTGAAGTATACAACTCTTCTTTTTACTCTTGGTCTTTTAAAGAGACTGGGATTTCAAAGCCATTAGCGAAATTTTATATTCTGTCGCTTTATCTATTGTATTCCTCAACGAAATGCATAAATGTGAATTGAAAGTTTGTCTGGGTTAAAGAGAATAGCAATAAAATTAAGCGTGTATAAGAACAGCCTTTAGAATATTAATTAGCCTAAGCTTTTGAATGTAACGCTACATTGGTCTTTCTTCTTTCTTTTTGGTTAGGAATGATCTGAAATTTAGTAAAATGTAGGCACTTGGTGACTTACGATTCCGAAAAAGAACATTTAAATATTTAAGTCGCTAAAGGAGCTATGTCGATGTCGGAGAGAAGAAAATTTACGAGCATTATAGCCCGTATGTCAGTTGGTAATATACCAACATGTTGCATATGCTGCATGGAATATTTCCAAAATGGCTAACTAATTTTGTGTATGACAATGAACACTCTATCTTTGCTGTATTAAGGTTTCGATTTTGCATTTTACTCAGCATTATACAAAATGCAGTCCTCATGAAGAAAACTTCATAAGTTATCCAAGAAGGTTGAAGGCACGCATTTAATTTTCTGCATTAGTGTCTTAGAAAAAAATGTGTAGTGTTTAACTCCCGCTTTTACTGCATATGGCACCGCAGGCGATGACACTGATGATACATGAGATGAAGATGGAGCACCGGTGGAATGAGATGGCGGGGGAAACCGGAGATTCCGGAGAAAACCCGCCCCAGCGCCGTTTTGTCCACCACAAATCTCTCTTTGCGGTCGCCTGGGATCGAACCCGGGCCGCCTTGGTGAAAACCAAGCGGTCTAACCACTGAGCCACGGCGCGGCCCATTAGTGTCTCAGATATAAGATTACAATCAAAGCCGTTTTAGCCATTTTGGAAAACATTACAATTAACGAACTTATATCCACATAAAGTGTTGTCCAATAATTCTCAAGTAACATCCAAGTGCGAAATCAGATATTTATCTGACTTCTGGTTTTTGAGATATACTCCTCAAAGAGCGGTGAACCATCTTATAAAAATCCTCTCCTTTTGATTGGGTGTACCTCAAAACATGTATTTTGGTGTAATATCCGTATGAAATGGTAGAATACACTAACGTAGATACGTAAGATGATAAAGAGGGCAAATTTGCAGATAGAAACTTCCTTGTTCATTCTTACCTCATGATTTGTGTTAAAGTACTTATTGAATTAGCTTGGAAAAATTATATTTTAATTATATTTCGTATAATAAAATATTTAAAAAGTTGAAGTTTATGAAGATAACAACTTTGGTTAACGCAATTCTTTCTTCAACCTCATCTTTCAAACATAAGCTCTAATGTTGAATCGTTTTAATATTTCCTAATTTGAACTGACCTGAAATAAAATCTCACTTTGTTGACCAAAGATTGAGTTTGTCTTTCGGGAATATTTGGGATATTTCCAAATTACTGTAAGCTTTTCTTATTTCTTATGTTCTGAAAATTCTTCTTTAAAGCCACCCCAGTAAACAAAAGAGTGGATTTGGTTTTAGAGAATCTGGAAATCACATGGATGTTGACATGGCTATCAATTGTTTCACCAGGAAGTAGTTAAGGAAAGAAAGTGAATGACTTTTAAACTGGTACAAGTTTCATTAAGAAATGTGCAGTAGTTGTGAAGAATGTATGTGTCGGAATAAACGTCACAACAATATAGACAAAATCGAGAGGAACAAAGTACTTGTTACAGAAATACAGTAGACGAATAACGGTCGAGTTATATTGTCATGAGGCATTCCTGGCTACGTATAATAAGTGTTCCTGCAATGATTTGAAATTGGAAGTGGACTCTGAAACAGCCTATTATATGAAGTAAGGCGAAGAAATTTCGCCTGTGGAATATTCTTACATCAGAGCAGCGCAGTATCAGTTCCCGGGTCGCAGGATTCGCAGAAGGAATTATACTTTGTTTGGATAAGCCGGCGCCCACAATGGTATTGTTAACCTATAAAAGAACTTCAGTATGTGCATATTTTTCCTGTTTGTGGTGCCTAGAAAAAGTATATATTGTGACTTTGTGGGCTCGTGAAATGAAAAGTCCAATTACACAAACTCAACAATGTTCTTTATTTCCACCGACTTACAGTTGAACACTTGCCAATTACACAAAATTACGTAATGCACACAATTACGATTCACCAGTTCGTCCGTACCGTTCCGATGCACGTACACAATTACGTAAAGTCTTCCGTTGCACAGTCTTCTTGTTCATTAACACGGCGCTCCTTCGCTAGCACGTCAAACACTGACTGTCTGTCTCCTCTTGCACGACGTGTTGCTTATATAGGGTCCGCTTGCCGATCTGGAAGGTTCTCCATTAGATGAAATATCCCGTAAGTTCGAGAACACAGGTGGAACAGAAAGAGACGGTGCAGTGATGTTTTTTGTCCCAGCCATCCCTTCTTAACGCTATAAGACAAACGAGGGGGTGGGGCGAACGCCGACCCTTCTCCTGCTTGCCCACTCTATAGAGTGTTCCGACGCTCGGGTGACAATATTGTGACGTTGCAGGCGATTGGCGCTGCCGGGCACTTGAGATGGATAAAGAGAAGTAGTGCTCCTCCCTGCGTAATATCTAGTGCTAGAGCCAGGTAACCAGAGTCCTCTGGAAGTTTCCCATTTTCAGTACATTCTGGAGCTGTATGCAACATCCCAATAGGTATGTGGGCAAAATAAGTGACAGCTGATGAGATGGCGGTTGAAAGCTGGACAGTCCAATTAACATTGGACAGATGCCATCGAATCCTTCATTGGCTGGAGTAGAATTCGCTACACCCTTTTCACCCAGTATTAACCGATTCAAATCTACTCATAATACGGTCAATCAGCGATTATCGAATATGTTCTCCAGATGCAGTATGTCGTGCGATAGGAGCTGGTTCCGCTTTACTTTGTGAATGCTTTGGATGTGATGCAAGTTTAAGTATAAAATGGGACTGTAACATGTACGCAACTAATATACACGCAGTATTCGTGAACTATTGGCGTGTTAGCCAACCTTGTCCGTGTTCTGCACGCTAGTATTTTTATTGAAACCACGCCTGTATCTTTACACTTTCATTCAGCTATGGCAGTCCTATTTGTGGATATTTAATATCTTCAGTTGGCGAACAAAATGATAATTTTCCTTAAGCCTCTCAATTACATCCTTAGCGTGATAAGTGGCATAATTGTGTAAGCTTCGATATCGGTATCAACATCTCTTCATTTAGATTTCAAACAGTAATTTCTGAAGATTTTTCTGAAGGGGGAAATTAGCACCTCTACCTGTGGAAGATGTTATACCTGAGATCTCGATAGGTTGTGGGAGTAATGAGGTGAGAGGAGTTCTCAGATACAGGAGTTCCGACAGCAGAAAACAGGATACCTACAGTTTACAGATTGACTTAGGGGTAGCTCATCAATCTCAGCCCCTCTGCTCCCTGCAGTCATCCATACAACTTCCACTATTATGCTTGGAAGACGAGCTCAGGGAGAGTAAGTCTTTCAACTTTGTCTGGCGTCACGTGATTTAACAAATATATAACAAATTTGAAAATCCTTGTTATTAAACAATTATATATAGTACATAACAATTATTACTCAACGATTAATCTTTGCTGTTACATGTGCGAAGAATAACACAATAAAACTAAATTGAATTAATTATAAAATACTAACAATCTTAACAACAGTCCAACAATAAGGCCCAGTCCGACGTAAATTTCTACTGGCAGTCGAACAAATGAAGTTAGAAATGTAGACCATTTATGGGTTAGAATATTTGGCATACTAAGAGGTGAGGGTAGCAGAAGAAATTTACCTCAGGTGACCACATAAAAACAATAAACCGGTATGTGAATTCCGGACTGGTTCTAATTGATCATATTTTATCCTGTTTGGTCATTTGATGCATTCGCGTTAGAGACATTTTCGGATTTTTGCAGTACCAATGTAACTTTACATTATTTCATGCAAGGAAATATAATTCAAATAGCAGCAACTTACTGTGTGCCCCGGAGTATATACTCCTCATATTTTGTCTAGGTCATCCCAAGGGTTAACGCACATATATCGTGATTATTCTGCGGGAATATGCCAACAAATCTGGTAGCTGCTGTCACACAAACATAATAATAGGGCTTCCCGTCCTTGCTATGTGCACATCATAAATAAATTTACGTGGTCAGGTGGAATTTTTATACTGCGTACAAATGCAGGTCGACTGACGCCATTCCGCCCTACTCGAGTCTCGAGTCTGCCGTTCTGTATCACACTTTGATCGAAATTGAAAAGACTGTTTCGCTCATACATGCAGGTTGCAAAGACATGTTAGAAAGCTCGATGATAGATAGTTGTATACCATGCGACCGTATGGTATGTGCAAATACAATACGTATTATATAAACTTTCAAGAACAATTGATATATTGCCTGCGATAAATGCACATCTTAAAAATTTAAGCATGCAGTTGTAAGCACGTGCCATGCATATATTTAACGTTCGTTGACCAGATAGATCTAGATCTAACGGTTAATATATGCATGGTATAATATAATGGGTGAAATGAAAATCAAATGAGTCGTGGTCCATAGGCCTTAGCGTTACCCTACATATCCTTTGTAGGTGCTCAACTGCAAGCAATAAAGGGGAAGTTGAAATCACCTGCTTTCACCCACTGTGCCAGAATGACCAGCTTATATGCGGTTACTGAGTTCCAGTGATGGCACAGCGGCGTCATTCTTACGTACATGAAATCAAAGGTGAATACTACTAGGCCTGTCTCCCGTTCTCTTGGTCACTGGGCGGGGGGAAATCACATGTATAGGGTAAGCCAGCACATGCTGCAGAGTTGAGCCCCCTGGAGTACCCCCATAAAAGCCGTATTAATGCAGCTATCCGCAAAAACACTCGAACTTTGTACTTACGAAATTTGAAATAATCAGATTAATCTCATGCCATGAAAGTGGACCTTCTCAATATAGTGAGGCAAAATTGTATTTTCTTTCTTGATTTGTAGATATACCGCTTCTAGAATAAAATAATAAAATGTATATTAACATTTGTTCTGAATATTACGTTTGTTACTAGTATTGTAGACAGGATATTTGTATTTTACATTTGCATTAATACGTGTTTTACTTTTATGTGAACTAATTAAAATAGCAGCAGTGGAACGTAATTAGAGAGTTGTTGCAGTATCACTATTTTCAATACGGTATAAGTCTTGCATCACGCTGCTTTATCAAGAAGCTTTCCCCATCATTGAGTATGGCATGTGGATGAAAGAGGAAGACATTGTTCAGATCGCCGCAGTATTTTAAAAGATAAAAATCTCGATCACATTATCAGCAATTCGGGAACCAACCTTGTAGAATCCCATACTTGATTTAAATGGTTTAAGCGACGAGTACTACAGACTTGTTTCGAAAATGTTTAACAAGGTTACAGATGTATATTGATGTTTATTACGTTATAGTCGCACAAGTTGACTTCGGTGGTTTTCCAAGAGTTTTTCCATAATTTATATGCTCTTAAGCTTTATGCCAGAGTCCTCTGCCGATTCCTTTGCATTACGATTTTACAGTAAATCTTAAAACAGTGATCTCATCTTCTTTACCTTATCCCTAGTACACCACTTATCCCGGTGTTAAGGGACTCTTGTTCCTCTATCCCTTAAGGTCGGGTCTGAGGAACCGAAGCTTTGGATCTCAGAACCAGAGTGGGTGATCAGCCCGATGCCTGATGATGATGCCCGATGAGAGTATGAGTGCGAAATGAATGATAGGAAAGATGATGGAGTAATTGGTGGAGTGGTGGAGGGGGAAACCGGAGGTCCGGGAGAAAAGCCGCCCCAGAGCCGTCTTGTAAACAGTGATCTCAATAGAGACAATGAAAATTCCAGTGCGATTTATTTCGCCGAACAATTGATGTATACAAGAATTCAATAAGTTATTACATTAATATGTTAATTAAAGATAAACAATTAATCGATGTGCTTCCGTATATTGTTTTCTGTTTGGTAAAGCTAATTTGAATATCAGCGAGAAAACTTATGCCAGTCGCAAATGAATTAACTTATGCTGGTAGATAATATGAAACAGAAACGCTATGTAGATGATTAAAACAAATGCGTAAGAGGTGATAATGTGGAATTAAGATCAGTTGATTGGTTCAAAAAGTCATTTCATATCATCTTATTGGTCCGCCTGTGTGTGAACGCATTCACAGAATAGCTGCTGTACATTCGATATAGGTTTGTACAAAATGAAATGTAAACTGTGGTTAGACATGTAGAAATTGCTACATATTTGTCTGTTTATTCAGCAATGACTTGTCTGTGTTTAGGGCTTTATTCGAAACAATTTGTGGTGTTCCCAAATGATGCCTATTTATCAGTATCTACTTCCCACACAGGACAGTTGATATGGAAACAATAACTTTATTGCTTCCCGATCTTGAAGATGTGGGTGCCGCTGAAGATAACACTTTCGAATTGTCCTGAAGTTCTTGTTTCCTATCAGTTTGAGCTCCGAGATTCTTATCTCAGTTTATGGTAGATTTAGGGGAAAGCATAACACTTGTTCTTGGTAAGAAAATTTTCCATAAAGTATTTTACCTGGGAAGTAACCGATAACGTGAAAATAATTGAACTGATGGCTTTAACTGCACCTGTCGCCTTAAAAGACTATTTAAATTTATGCTGCTTTTGACGACATTTTAAGCCAAGAATGAATATTCTACAAGGTAATGTAACCGCTGCTGCACCCCTGTGACGAAATCTGCTCCGAACGAGTCACCATCCAACCCAAGTCCAAGTAATAGAAGTAATTCTCTATCTAAAACTTGAACTACACCCTTCTCCTTATGATTCTCCGCTCCTAGTTTCTAATGTTATCTATTGACAACACAATTTCTTTAAACCTCTGTTTTTGTGTGTAGTGTTTAACGTCAGCTTTTACTACATATGGCACCGCAGGCGGTGACACTGATGATACACGAGATGAAGATGGAGCACCAGTGGAATGAGATGGCGGGGGAAACCGGAGGTCCCGGAGAAAACCCGCCCCAGAGCCGTGTTGTCCAGCACAATCTCACTTTGCAGTCGCCTGGGATCGAACCCGGGCTGCCTTGGTGAGAGCCAAGTGGTCTAACCACTGAGCCACGGCGCGGAAAACCTCTGTTTTTACTTCTAAACTGTCTATAGATACATTTCTAAGAAATCCACTGTCAGGTACAAGAACCTCGCTCTAGTTATATGTTGCTAACATGACAAACCCGCTTAATGACTTATGATCGGCTAATTACTCGTGCGAAATCTATGAATCGGCCTGCCAAAGTGCGGTCATTACTAAACGGTCCTCAACCTTTTAACACACTAACTCTCATGAACTGACAATTTTATTGATCTTATCTTTATACAGCAAAACCCTTGTACAATTCATAAGCGATACAATTATACATTTAAAACTTATACGTGATATGCGAATAAACTTACTGCAGTTTTGATTTTAACAACTGAATTATTATAAAAATTTGGAAAATTCAGTTTGGATTCACTTAAGACTAGTGCCAAGGATAATGTGTGTATGTGTGTGTGAGAGAGGGGGGGGGGGAATATAAAAAGAATGGGAGTAAAGAGGTGGCAACGCTGAACGCCAAATGTATCTCATTCGCCGCAGTCCAGAACTCTTCCCATTTGAAAAACAGAATAAAATGGTTCCGCTTTCTGTGTTTTCTTATTGTTTTATCAATTATTCATTAAAATTATAAGTATTAATTTATTAATTTCCATCAATATTATAAATTATTTAGTTGATCCATAGTTTCGATATCTAAGTGAGGTAAATTTCGACTCACATTGCATTCGTCTCTATAAATAATGTAATACGAGTTACAAAAATATATGCTATATAGTTCTCAGGGGTTCTCAATTTAATTTTGCGAAGTTCGCCAGGTTCATGTAAAAGAATGAAAGAAGAAACGCCATACAAAGTGCAGAATGAACCTCTGCAACAGCTGCAACATTACGCGGCGAGAGGTAGATAAGCAGGGTCTTAATTACCTCTTCAGTTAGCGGCTTTTAAATGCATGTAAATGTGCATTTATGTTCTCTCCGAGCATCGCTTGTAATTAAACATGCCTATCCCTTTGAACAGCATGGAGTTTTTTGTCTCAACAAGTATCGTATTAAGTTACTGAAAGATGTGCTTAAGTTTGTTGCTAAGTTGCTTGTACACTTTTGTTCTTGTAAATGTAAGGCAGTACAGAAACCAAAAGATTTATTCCTCCTCCTTTTTATTGAAAAAAATATTCGGTTCTTTTTATTTGCTCAAAATGGTGTAACCCCATATCTTAGGTATTTACATAAAGAAAATGCATATATTTTTTGCATGAGAAGTGTTCTTCATTGGCTGGAATAAATAGTGTTGTATAGCGAATAGACTATAGTAAGATAGAAATAAAACATACTACACTAAAAAAATGTAGAAAACTTTAAAATATACGGTTCATCTTAACTATTTCTGTCACATCAGAGATTTCCAGGATATCCATCATTAATGGCTTAAATCCTTCAATACTTTGTTGTTATTTATATTTCTGTTGCTTTTCACTTGTTTCTTGCAAAGTCATCTAAAGAGAGCGAAATTTCAAAACCAGCATATACCAACCAACCTTAAAACATCTCACTATCCAATCATTTTCCTGATTCTCTTGGGATATGGTGTTTTATCAACATTTTATATAAAATAAAACTATTTTGTTTTCCCAATTAATGCAAGGAAGATTAAAATAGCCTTTCCCAAAAATAGTCAGTAATAGCTGGATGAGAATAAACCTCAAGTAGAGAAGATTTGGGAATATAACGCCAGAATATGTTGACCTAAATATGGTTCATAAAGCTTACCTGTCTGATGTTTATACTTAGAAAAAGCATATAGACTAGGAAAATGGACACTGCATAAACTTCAGTCAGTTTTGAATCCACTTGTAGCTCGATTTGGCGGCAGTGAGTAAATTAATCACTGCGGTAGAACTACTGGAAATCTGTCAATTAATGAAAGTATTTTTAGAGATTTGTGATGATGAAGGCACACATAGCTACCTCACAAGTAAATGTGCATCATTATTCTTTAGTGTAACCAGCCTGAATGGATATCTTATAGATAAAAGAGGGCACAAATAAAAATAGAAGCAGAAATGTTAGGGTACCGCAGTGTTAAGACACTTTCTTTAGCGAATCTACACCTGCGATTTTTTTTATAAATAGCTCAGTTTGCTGTTATAATGTACAATATGATTCATAACACTGAATTGATAAACTGAAAATCATTAAGTTAGTAGCTACGCAAAAAAAAAAAAAAAAAAAAAAAAAGGTCATGTAGAGGAGAAAATACTTTTTCCGGCGTTTTATCGGCCCTTCCTGATCTTTCAACAGGGAAAACTCGATATCTTTGAAAAATTTAACGAAATCCATAGAAAATTTAGAGACACCTTATACAAGAAACAGGAATTTTTCAAATCTGCCGTGGAGTGCCACTAAAAGTCTTAAAATAAAAACTCTAAGATACATATTTCAGGAATTGCAACCCACGGAAGTGTGAATAGAGTTCATATTTCACATTTGGGTGTACAATAATGTTAATGGTGGCCCATTGACTCCCTCCCATTTTGTTTATTTTTTGAAGGACGAAGGGTGTTTTTATTGACATGACTGCAGAATTAATGTGTTATGTAAAACTTGTTAAAATGTGTGAGACACTTGTGGCAACTCGAGCAAGCAGTTGCCAACATATTTATGACGGAGGTATGTATTAATTGTAATTGAAATTATAATAAGCAGAAGCCTCGGAGATTTATGTCTCGATTCTGTTGTTTAAAGCAGCATTTTAGCATATCTACTGAAGCATAACTTGTGATGTGGTCTGAATAAGGACTCGAAATCTAGCTATCAGGTAGCTATTGATGTGGCACATGGTTTAGTATGGATAACTATAAGCTTTCCTTTTCAAGCAGTCAAGACCGATTTTGCAGCGCACTAGTGGTGAGAATCCATTGGCTAGGTCTAACCTAGTCTTTTCTAACCCTTTATTCTGACTAGGACCATGGGAGCAATGTGGTTCGGAGTCTACAACAAAAGCTACAGGTCTTCTGATTCCACTGCCATCCTCATCACCACCTTACCAACCAATGTAACTGTCTCCACTCTTTAGGTGCCTATGCCTGAGAAATGCATCCAGTCAGCGTTTGGAATATTATTCCTGATAATAGCCCACTTGTAAGAAGTGTACGAGACCACATATTATTATTATTATTATTATTATTATTATTATTATTATTATTATTATTATTATTATTATTATTATTATTATTATTATTATTATTATTATTATTATTATTATTATTATTATTATTATTATTATTATTATTATTATTATTATTATTATTATTATTATTATTATTATCATTATCATTATCATTATCATTATCATTATTATTATTATCATTATCATTATCATTATCATTATTATTATTATTATTATCATTATCATTATTATTATTATTATTATCATTATCATTATTATTATTATTATTATCATTATCATTATCATTATTATTATTATTATTATCATTATCATTATTATCATCATTATCATTATTATCATCATTATCATTATTATTATTGTTGTTGTCACATACCTGTATGATTATTTATTTATTTTTTAGAATCTGATTATTGCAAACCTTTTCCGTCCAATAACTGTATATCAATTAGGAATTAAGGATTAATCTCTTCAAAACCACTGCACGCGGAGATTTGTGCACGGAACTTACATGAAATATTTGCTGTAAGACTAAATCATGTTATTTAAAATTCAAATTCATCCAAATCTCATATTTAAACAGTTAATAAACATAATAAGTACTGATTTGTATGGGCATTACTTATTGTCATAATAACAGAACAAGTATTAATTTGTAAAATCGTACACAACTGGCTATATACATTTGGAATATACATATCCACTTTCTTTGTTGCGGTTTTTAGCGGAAAATTAGCAAGTTGGCCACAATTTCTCCTGTTAGAGCAGACGCTGTTCTAAATATTTTATGATAAAGAGGTGCTGCTCCTAAAAGCCTAACAACTACAAAATTAAAACCTTTCGCCCTTAATTTTGTTTATTATCATTTATGTGGCGTTCTCTTCCACCTTCAGGCGGTGGACTGCTACGTATTAACATGTTTAGGAAGAAAAGTCTGTGCTATATTTTGTTTTCGTTAAGCTAATGCCAGCAGAAATCAAAAAGTGTATTCATCAACAACAGGGATTTGCATAAGCAATATTGTTATCTTTTGCAGTGTGCAGTAAAACCACAGTAAAACATAACAAAATGTCACAACATGATGAACTAGCAAACAAAGCTCAAATATCAGATTAACTCATATCTGTTTTGAAAATGTACAAACATCCTCGTCGTTTGGGTATTTGTAAATAATGCATTGGCAGAAAATCGATATTATATTGTGCAATGGAGAAAGAACACTAACTCGCACATGCGCATTTGCTGCTGTGGTAAACTATTTGGCGTAAATGATTTAAAAGTTTCTTCAGATTGGAAACATCCAATGTTAATTCACTGATCTTCAGCTTATGCTCGCATCATACTAGTGATATTGCTACCGGATAAACAGTGAACTTACCTTGCGGGTCTGCGTGATTAGGAACTAAACTGCTGATTCCACGGCCAATGGTTGAAATCCGGCACAGATAGATGATTTTTAAGTGTGCTTAAGAGCTCCAGACCCATGTCAGTAGATTTTCTAACATAAAAAACCCTGTAGGGAAAAAAATTCTGGCACACCAGTGGCGTTGATATGTTCCTGGTAATTGGCAGCGTCGTTAACAAACAAAATATTTGAGGAAAGTATTCAAGAGATGCCCTACCTAGAAGGTGACTTGCAATTCTACTAGTACTTTTAATTTCTGATTTGAATTACACTTTCACCATTTACTTATTCCGCAATAAGTAATCGTTTGGTAGTGAGCCCATCCCTCTGTGCGGGCCTTATTCTCTTTATGTCGTAATTTGAAACGCCCATCCTTGGATTGTCTTATGCACTTCAATAACTGTGGCAGCACCGAATGAGTGTGTACAAACAAAATGTGGGAAACCGAGAGCCATGGAACTTAAGGATACTAGACATTTGTCTTCCGATAAGGGAAACCTGCGATAGGTGTTAAAAGCGGACGAGAAAGCCAGTAGTCGGCGGAATAGATCTACTGAAGGTATAGTCGCCGTGTTCGAACGGTTACCATGGATTTATCTCTGGTAATAGATGCCTCTCAGATAACGCACTGATTACTCCACATGGAGTGAACATATATCTGTCATTTGTGATTCCTGCGAATTCCATTGGCTGAAGTGATGCGTTCATTGGTGTTTAGCACACGACGGAGAGGCGCGTCAGTACCCCTCTCTCTTACAAGAATAATCAGCGCGTTATCTGAGAGGTTTCTGTTAACAAAGATAAATCCATAGAAACCGTTCCACCAGCGCGACTATACCGCAGTTCTGGGAGGAAAGGATGCTACAAGGGAGCACGAAGGGTGGTCAGGTCTGATGACCGTGTACACAGCGCAGCGAATCCGTAACGTTTCCAAATCAAACATGCATCAATTATCCTCTTTTTAATTCAGGTTCGGACTGAAAGATATATGGCGAGGAAGAAGTTCTCTGCCCAATGAACGTCCATAACGTAGCACGGTCCAGACTTCCATCTCAGGTACACTTTAAGATGAAACGTAATTAGTGATTCACATTCATGTACATAATCACTAAAAAAAGAGTCAAAATCATTTAGGTCATTCCCATGGGACTCAAAACCAGGACCTTCCAAAAGCGAACCACTTGGTGGAACAGAAGTCTCATTCAGGGAACTCTACTAACAACGAAATCTATCCAAAGTGAGACAAGGCATGTTCTCACACCATGCGGGTGGAGTTAATCGCTTGATTGTGTATATTTCTTTGATAACAATATTTCTTACTTTATTGCAGTTCGTTTTTATTTTGCTTACTTCTGTGTTCATAACTTTGTAAAACTCAACACCCACTTCTTTAAAAACTAGATTACTTTGCCGTCTCTTCTACGTAGATAACAGTAAGTAGACAAATATCTGTATATCGCTGAAAAATTACGCCACCCAAAAATTCTGTTCAAGTTGTCAGTGGAAATATACATTTTACGGTGATCTGAATCGAAAGAAAGCACTTTTAGAAATAGGTTATATATGTGTATTTTATTTAAAATTTACGTCCTCCAACATTAAGTCATGTCGGACGATGAATAAAATGGGCGATATAATGCTCAAAGCAGTCCGGAGTCGATGGAACTAGAGATGCCCGACATTCGTCTTTCAGGATAAAGGAAAATCTCAAAAAACAAAAGAAACCTTATCTCGGTGATTCTCCTTAACCAAGATTGAAACTTGGGACCCCTTGAACGAGAGGCAGACAAGCTACCATCTACGCTACCGAGACGGGCCGTATATAGGAATGTGTGTATATATGATTGCAGAGTATAACTAATACATTAGAAGTTGGTTCAGCAGCTTCTAGACATGCGACAAATCCTCCCATGCCAGACAAATCTTTATATGTACATTTTTCGGAAATGTTGATTTTCTAAAAAACTGGCTCTAATGATTTAATTAAAATGCATGCTTAATATATGTTTGAATGTACACATTCAATTACCTACCAATGTACTCAGAAGGCCTCTTTATTCTGAATGGTTTTTGCAAATTAGTGAACCACAAGGGATAAAATAAGAACTAAAACATATAAATGAAAATCCGTTAAACGGTTCAGTGTAAGACTAATACACTGTGTAGTGAACCATTTCGGAATATATCTTATTTGTCTAAATGTGCCAAAAATAATTAACTGAAATGGGAAGTAGATATTCACCTGCTATCTCTTGGCCGTGCAAGGAGAACGGAATTTAAAGGTAGTCGCACAGCGACCACCTTAAAAAAATTCTGACTACCGCTTAAAGCAGTACTCCCGTGTTTCTCTTCGCACCCATAACAAATTGGCAGAAAATAATTAGTGCAAAACTTTATCTCGATTAACATGTGCTAGAGGAATAAGTGAGTTTGTTCAGGAGTATGTCGTCCAAGAGTTCTAAAGTCGTGTCTGCGCATATCAGAATTTTAGAGATAGTGTGTACGTGTTCGTACGAGCTGCGTTCATGTGTGTATATGTGACAGAAATAAATAGAAGTGTTTTAGTTTATGGGCGCTCTTTAACTGCTGTGGTTCTCAACATGCCGTTCAATAAAGAGGCCTAAATGTTCGATACGAGATCACCAGCTTTACTTCCCTTCCGAAACGGGGAGTTTTCATGCGCGAAAGAAAACTTCAGTAAAAAGAATATTCTTCTATCCACGTTAATATAGATAAACATTTGTAGAAGTATGTTTATTCATATTTCCCTGTGGACGAAATGGGAATACGGAATACTGTAGCAAGCTGTCGTCAGTTCTTTCAGGGCTGGTCACAATGTAATGACTTTGTATGGAGAGCAAGGCGTGGCCGCAGAATAACTTCCTATTTGAGAAAAGTAGGTCTTGGGGAATTCAAATCAATAACAAGACATGTCTCAGAGAAATTATCTCCACAATAATGCTCTGTAAACAAATCTACATTTTTGTACAGTAAGATTTCCTTTATCACTTAGGGTTTAATAGTTATGTAAAAGTCATCCATAATAAGGACTTGGGATATTCTAAAAAAATCCAATATATGCTTTTCATTTATCGTAAAAGCTGTAAACATATGGTACTTCAATTAAAATCGTTACAGCTATGTTTTAGAAAATGAAATTTTCAAAAGGATTCCCATGTAAAGGTTACTTTGGAGAGCGAAGTTTTTTTTTTATTTTTATTTTTTTTTAATATATGTGTTGCATCTTTTGGAGACGCTGAACTTAAACACTAAGTTCGATATTTAATGGATTATTCAGAATTATTTAGTTCACACACACACACACACACACACACACACACACACACACACACACACACACACACACACACACACACACACACATACACACATACACACACATACACACACATACACACACACATACGCGCGCACTTACGGATGGAAAAGGGTGTCTCAAAGTGTAATTCTGGTAAAATTTCGATATCAAATGCAATACCTTCTCTGGTGGGTAAAGGAAAGTAAATCTTGTTTCGTTAAAACAAATCGAAAGTACTAAAAATTGCATTGCAAAATGCTACTTTATTGAAGTACAAGTACATACTTGATCAAGTGATAGAACGCACACCAACAGTGTTCTGTTTTTTAATTACGTTGGTAACGTTGGGGTTAAAAGTAAGATAGCTTTTGTTTTTGTTCATTCCTTTTTCGCGAAAGCTATTAAAGAGATTCAATAAGGCAAAATATACATATTATACTTCCGTTTACGCTTCAAAGTTAGTAAGAACGAGCCTTTTGCGCAGTTTTAGTTTAAATGCAAAAGCTACACAACTGCTCCCGTCATATGTTACCGTTCTCAAGAGTGTGGGTGGGCTAGACATAGATCGGTTGACCAGTTTCTTACTAAAACTAAACCAAAAGATGGAGGCGTCATAGTGGAGTTCCAACGGGATAAACAAGTAGATAAAGTTAGCGTAATGCAGTTGACCTAGAAATTCTGGTCTGGGTTTTGCGAAGTTGGGACAACAAATGGTTATCTCATAAGTTTAACCTGTCAGCTTCCCTGTAGTAGGAACAGCTATTGATCTCAGAGCTAATGGCTCATGCACTTTTGTCAGACGAAAATGGAATGTTTTCACAAATTAATTATTTAGTGATTCAGGAACAAACAAACTTATCTCTTATCTCCGGCAATTTTCATCAACGAAGTTTGCATAGGCATTAAGCGATGGAAGTCATTCATGATACTTTCAAAGTAATAATAAAATATTATTATTAATAATAATACACACAGTCTTATCATAAATACATTTACTAATTTGGGATATAAACATTAGTCAGAAAATGTAAACCGGGTTTGAAGGCCGCAGTCACACCTTATTGGATAAGGGTAAATTAAGAGTGTCAGAAGAAAAGGTGTGTTTCTGTATATTTTAGCGATCCATAACACTTCTGAAGTTTTTGTTACCCTTAAGAAGAAAGAATGTTTTTGTATCGGATCATTACCGATTCGTGGAAACCGGACTGTTGAAGATCGCCAAAGACAAGGTGATCCCATCAGCATGTAAATCTATCAGTATTCGACGTGCGAAGGCAGTCCATGCTGACTCATGAGTAGAACATTTAAAAAAAGTCAGTGTCCCATTTGTTAGAAGATGGTGAGTGTTGAAAGCCTACCGGTAGAGTACTCTCTAACCCTACGTCTGAAGGAATAGAGGATAATTCAAAAGACTTTCTTCGCCTTGCACAAACAATGGCCACATAAACATTATTTTCACGAATGAAACGATTTTCACCGTTTAAGAGACTTTCGACTTGCAGAATTATTCTGGTTATGCTAAATAATCTCGAGCAGCGCGAGAGAAGCTTCCGAAGTTCTAAAGAGACCACCAATCCGCCTCCGTTATTGTTTTGTGAGGAATGGCATATTTCAACACCGTCAAACTACTCGGAGTAAAAGGGGAGTGTGAAAATCTCTGCCAAAGTGTGCGAAAACACGCGTTCGGAGCATGTGTTGAAGGATTTAAGCAAAACTTTGTTCCGAAATGAAAAATGGAGCTTCCAGCAGGTTTAAGCACCCGCTCACAACGAAAAGTCTACATAGGACTCGCTGCGGACTTCATTGCTCCCGATGACTGGTCTTCCAGCAGCTCTGACCTCATCTGAAATTTTAGTTTAAGACATGGTTTGAAGGCATGGTGTATAAGAAGAGGCATCCCAGTTTACACAGCCTGAAGCATTGTTGGCGAAGGCAGTGCGAGATTTTCCAGTGGAGACTGCGTGAATTCATTGATGCATGGCCAATTAGGGAACGGAAATTTAAATTATCTTTAATACTGTGCAAAAGACTCGGTTTGCAGTTAGTAACAGCATTTACGGCAAGAGTAGGTATGCAACGAAATCTGTTCAATTTGTCAATATTTAGTAAAAAAAAGCAACGGTGCTGGAAAATGGCGATGACAGTGAAATTATCAAATACGTATTCAGTTGCTTCCTTCAGGGTTACTGTATCATATTTCCAAAACTAAACAATATAGAAATTCAATATAGAAGGAAGTAGTATACAGAGTGATACACGTACTGAAGACTTAAACTTAAAAATACATATATTAACAATACTCGAAGAAATGCCGAAACATATTTTTGAAAAGTAAAAAGGTGATATGAAGGGAAATCAGGACATGTCTACTTTAAATTTCCTTAGTTCCTCATTTTGGTCATACAAATAACAAACCAATCAAAAATACAAATGCTACATAGAAAGAATGCCAGAGAGCATATTTCTTAATGTTTTCGATGAAAAAAGAGTACAGAAATGTCTTGTTTTTGGGGCACTAGTCAGCAGTAAGCACTTATCAACCTTTTCTCCAAAAATTCCAAGGACATATTAATCAACTATACCGTGTACTCAACCGTAAAGTACAGCATATTTTTTCTGAGTGTAGTGTTTATTTCGTCCAATACTTTCAAATCGGGGTGTAGCTGCTGTGATATTTCAAAATAAAGTTTTGCATCTCATGTAGGAATGTTCGTTGACATATCCAGCACATAGTTACGTTGGACTCAATATTATAGTAACACAATATTATGCCCTACTCAGGTTATTTCTCCTTAGGTATGAGGACGGTAAGTCCTGCGCCGTGGCGTAGTGAGCTAAGGCATTCATGCCTTGGCTCCCTGCCACGGAAAGCGGCCCAGGATCGATCCCACCCCAAGGTTTGCGGATTTTAAGTCCCGAGTATGGGACCAGTGCCCACTCAGCATCATGAGGAAACTGAGTAGCTTAGGATAGGTAATGGGCTCTGGTCATGAAAGCCAACATTCCAGCTGGGAAATGCCGAGATACTGACCACATCTCCTCTCCGAATAGGTTGGATGATCGCGCACCTCTAACTTGGGTGTGTGGGCGTGAGGCCGGCAGTCGGGTTGGCAGGTCCTCCCTATATGGGTTGTCGCACCTTGGGTTACTTTTAAGGACTTCAGTAGGCAAATATATGGTTCAACCAAATTCAATAATTCAACCAAATAGTATAAAACTTAATCATAAAGATAATGCAAAGGTAAAAAAAAAAAAACAACCTCACAATCAGATCAGCAGTTATCTCTCGCTGGATTTGCTCTCTTCAGTACCTGGAACAGGAGATACATATTCAGTTTGGCAATAATTTGCGCTTTTGTGTAGTACTGGCAACATATCTTCTTAATTGGAAATTATTTCAATTTTATTATCAACAGAAATATATGTATATACATGCCTCTATTTTGGCTTCAATTAATGTATAAATTAGGTTGTTAAACATATCCTAAAGCCAAAGCAGCAAAACCTGTAGATAAAATTCTTATTGTTAAACCTAATTGGATATAGAACACCTATTCACATGGTTAACAATTGTTTTCAATCGGATGAAGTTATTATTCCTGAAGTTATGTGGTAATCTATGTCCTTAATTTGTTCAACAAACTTGTAACTACTTCTCGCACAAATTTCCTTTATTCTCGAAATGAACTTTGATAAAACTACGATAATAAAATTGCAAAGGGGAATATGTGAACCATGTTGAGGTACTGAATGATAAGAAGTCGCCCACTTTAACAAACACCATCTATTATTTTTGTTCTATGATGACCTCCTTCATTAATGAAACCATTTTATCATAATTTTCGCTCATGAAATCTTCGAGTGAATGCCAGAGAAATAAACAGCCTAACGATGAAATTCTACTACAAAGCCCACAAAAAATATCGCATTCCAATAAATTAGGAAATAAAATCCTTTATTTGAGATGTGAATTTTATATCCATAGGGTCTGTCTCAGATAAGTACAGATTTTTCCTTAATCGGTTTTGTAATATCTTTATAACGCAGCAGGAGTCCACAATAATTTCGGTGTTGTGCCTTGCGAGCATAATCTCGAGTGTAAGTGAGCAATACCATGGCATGTTACTGGCAAACTATGCACTATGAGATATAAATATAGCAAGATAATGATTTCTTAAACAATACCGTCAGAAACAAGTCGGTTAAGCACGACTACTTCGGTAAAGCGTAGCGTACTAGCCATTGACCAGCTTTGCCTTTCTCTTCACCTTTTACCATTCAGTTCTTAGTTAAGGGGTAGGAAGAAGAAACTTCGTAGAACATTCAGTTGGCTGACACTTATAAACGCTTTTGCCGTCTAAAATCAAAAGAATGCAACATGCAGTAATATATCACAGCACAAAATGAGCAATCTCAAGGATGAACGTCTGCTAATCGAGCACATATCACAAGGATCATTTAAAAGAACAAATGTATTTCCTGTCTTTGTAGAAATGCGACATTCCATGACATGAAGTTGCTGTGGAAACCCAATCTGCAAATATATATATATATATACACACACACCTTCACTTTGGGAACAAGATGAGTAAACTATCAAAGCGTTACAATATACTTACTATTTAAGTAAAATGATAATAAGCCTCATACATTGTACATACATTGTTATAAAATAGTTTATTCCTGTGAGAACTTAGAACATTAACGGGTCTGGGTTTCCTTTCTACTGGAATGAAACAAAGAATGGTGCACAAACAAATTAAAATAGGCTGAGTTTAAAAGTAAGAAGAATTGGGCTGACGTTTGTAATACACCTACTTCCTTTAAATCAGCCACCTTGAGTATACTGAATATCGAAAAGAAGTGCAACACAACAGCATCGGTGAATTTAAACATCCTGTGAGTAGAAATCCTTAGCAAATAACCTTGAGCTTGGTATATTTTAATTGGCTTATTTCTTGGGTGCACGTGGAGGGAATGGAATGCAAGGGATTTCCAACCTGCATTTAGCAGTGCTCTAATTGCCGCCGATTTCCTCCTCCCAGTCTTCAGTAATGAGTCATTTCCAGCAGAGCAGGTACTAGGATGACGTGTTCCTGAAGTACACTTAGACTTTTCTTCTCGTATTGTTCATGAGTACTTGGCTAAAGGTACTACCTTTATTTTAATCCTTTAATTAGGAAGGTTTTTACCACATTTTGGCCGAGTGTAGTGTCAGGGATGTAACGAACACGGAGTTTGATAATAAAGCGATATATTTGAATAGTTCAGGTAACAAACCTGGAGACAGATAATAGCGATATACAAATTTAAACAGTATCTAGTCTAAAAGATGCTACTACCAAACTACGCGGTAGTAACAATTTACCTAATTGGCCTAATGTTGAAGATGTGAGAAAATGAACTTCAATTGCAATGGAATCCTTGAAATATAACGTTTTAAATGTCACAAATCTGGTGTTTGGAGCAAAACTACACTTCAAAATCTAGTGTTAAAGTTATGGCAACTTGAAAATCTAGTTTGACGGTTTAAATTATGCTAAGAATTTTTCTGCTGCTATTATAACAACCTTAATATCTTCGAAAAACGAATGTGATAAAAATAAGCCCAAGTGCTTTATATATAATGTATCTTGAGACTTAACTTATTTCCATCAAACGCTATTAATATGACGCCTAGCTTATAGTTGCAAGTTGACAATTTGATTCTATTGCTCAACGTTAACTCTCCTTACTTAGGCCATACAATTCTTGTCATATGTGATCGCATCACTAAAACTCTCCAGAAAACACAAAATCTATGCCTCGTGCTACAATTATACCATTTTAAGTGTATTAAGGGCATTGAAAACATTCAGCAGTCGTAGCATCTCTGCTAACGTCCTAAGAAGGCTTCATTATATAGGATTAAGCTGAAGGCTAGGCAGTATTTAGGAAGGAGGCCACGGTTGCTCAACTTGTTGTATAGTCGCTGTAGAAATTTGATATTACGGAAAATTTTCTGTTTGTAAATGGTTGTATTCAATTTAAAACCTCTATATGTTTATTTCAATAGAAATACATATCAGGAGATCTCCTGAATGCAAATGAAATGGCCTTTCATATTGTATCTAAGCAATTCAAATACGAAATGTCACTCATATGAAATACGTCAAACTTCAACATAGTCAGCATCTGTTAAGGATCCAAGGGAAATTCTTTAATAAAACTTCCCCAAATTTAAACATCATGTAAAAAGATATCCTTATTTATCAACGACGACTATTCTACTTGGGTTTAGAATAGAAGTTTGAAACGATTGCCATGCCAAATAAAATACAGTCTTACGTTTTATGTTAGTAGCATTTTCTTTATTATTCTGGGAAACAACATAAATTAATATAGAATCAAATAAAGATTATTAAACTAGTGTTTCAAAGTATGGCGTGAAACAATTGTTGTAGTTCTAGGCACATACGAGACATTTCTTATTGTTAACATTATAATATCCAATATTTTCAAGCCCTTTGCTTTTGAAATGCAGTGTCAGCTCTTTTGTTTCTCCTTGTTCCATGCAAAGTTCATAGATGCAATATCAAAGGTTACTTATTCGAGTTTTCATTCAACAGTAAATTACCACTATATCGTATTTCTAGTAAGCACTTATTAACCGACCTTACCTACACTGGTCAACATTTTTTATGAATAAGTACCATACTATGATTTTTTGTATGAAAAAGTTGCCATATAACTGATAAAGAAAGCGACATGATTGCTACGTATATTGTTCTCATATTTGAATGACTCAAGTCTAATTGCGGGAAAAATAATAGTTGTTAGTTTGTGCCAAGGCTGGAAAAACCAAATATAGATCTAGAACGATCATAATAGATAATTTAAAATAGAGGCAGACATGATGACCAAGCGCGATATTTTGGAATATAAGATCTTCTTTAGTGTAGGAGAAACATAAACCAATTAATTTGAAGTGATGGCAGCCTGCCGGTGTAACAATTGTTTGCGAAAAGCAGTATGACCAATATTTATGATGTAGGTGTAGTTATAGTTGGATGAAAGCTTAGGCAAACCAAATTTGCGTAGTACTCGTGCTGTCGGAAATATCTTGGTTAATGTATTTTGCTGAAACCTGACATTTGAGGAAGATGGCTAATGGCGAATACATGTTTCTGCCGCGGATTTCATGAAATGACGGAGCTAGTTAAGCGTGTCGTTAACCTAAACTATGCTCTATCTGTACGCATTTTTAGACCCTTTCATACAATGAATAGAAGAAATTTACACTGTACGGTGACCTCTCGTGATCTCTCTAGAATATGCGCGAAATAGCAGATCTTAGGAAAAGCCTAAATATACATGTAACTTTTATTTAGACACCGAAGCAAGCAGAACGGAATGAACTGAGTCAGTTTTCAATAAACATTGAAAGCAGAAATTTGCCTAGATATTTCACTATCTGGCCTGAAATTCCAAAAGCCAACAGCTTCCTTGCTTCATTCCTTCCTTGTCAGCAAAAATAATGCATAAATTCGTCAAGTCTGGTGAAGGAGGTTCATTCAGCAAGTTGTTTGATCATTGCGTGATTCTTGCTAATCATTGTGAGTGAACTAACCACTTTCATGTTCAAGAAGAAACCATGAACTCGAATCTAGGCTCCTAGATAGGCATGACACTGGCATGTGCCGAAAAGTTTTGGTTCAGGAAAGGCTTAAATTGTGCAATTGCTTTCCAGTTTCATCACTATTGTTGTTATTTACTCCTCCAACGTTAAGTCATATCGGACGATGAATGGAATGGGTGAAATGATGCTCAAATGAGCCTAGGGTCCATAGAGCTTAGAGTTACCCGACATTCCTCTTTCAGGATAAGGGAAAACCTCGGAAAAAGGCTTATCCAGGTAACTCACCCTGACCGAGATTCGAACTCGGGACCTCTTGAACGTGAGGTAGACACGCTACCATCACGCTACCGAGGCGGGCCCTATTGTTGCTGTTTAATAACTAGGAAATTGAATTTATACTATCGCTGGATTCCTATTCACGTCGTCGTGCCGAAAGAGAAAGATGTCCATAGATCTATAGTTGCCTGACAGTAAATCGTTTTACTCATTAAATTAAATATTAAATTTAATAATATTAAATTATTTAAATACTATTTATTTTAATTTAAATAATATTCAGTTATTATTTAATTAAATTAAGTATTAAATTAAATCGGTTACTAATTTCAGTTACTGTTGACACAACCATACCACTTTAAAAACATCACTCGAGATATATCTACAGTCGAGTGCATGGAATCGTGCCGATATAATGTACAGTGGTTTATGTTGATAAAGAAATGCCTACTCACTGTCATGCCCAGCCTCCACCTGGTTCTAAAGAAGGTTCATGGTTTATGGACCATAACATTCCACTTAATGTTATGTTACTCCTCTGTATTCCCTTACTCTTGAGCCTGAAAACAATCGGTGTTCATAGTGCAATAGCCAAAGTTTTGATATATCAATATAATATGGGCTGAACCAGGTGCGGACTATCGTTGCGAAGCATGCCTTCCAGTCACCAAGGTACATCTCCATTCCGTTCGCTTCTCATGTGGGCCTGGCCGTTCTTAATGGACTAATGCGTGTATGTCAGACGAATTTCAGCCTATAAAAATTGGCTGATCTAGGGCTGTTGTGAAACACTAATGATAAAGATCGCCTTTCCCATTAGGGGCACTCTCTCTCTCTCTCTCCCTCTCTCTCTCTCTCTCTGGAAAACCAGAAGCAACATCACGTTTCCGTGCACTCAGTTATAAAATGTCTAGAAAGATGAGGTCGACGGAGAAAGGGGAAGGGATCTTTTCAATTAACAGATTAACGTAAGCGGGGTTGCACGTTTTTGCTTCTCGTATTATCGTAAATTTTTAATATAGTTTAAAATCCACCATATTTGCGAAGCTGCTAATATTTAAACGGTAGATAATTTATATGACATCTTTTAAACAGGATGTTTAAAGCAGAAACTATAAAACAGTTTTGTTTAGATACATTGGGTTATTCAACAGCAAAAGCTTTGCTCCAGATCGACTAATGTTTCAGTGAAAGAAGCGCAATCCTTTTGTATAAAAATGTAATATGGAAAAACTATTAAGTTGGAATGAAATGAATTTAGCCAAAGCTTTCGGGAAAATTAATTAATTTTGAAAACGAACTATTATGCCAGTGAAAGATTTCACATAGACGTAATTAATATTTACGGCTATATAAGGGACTACTTACATTCATAACATGTATTTCAATTATATGCTTATAATAGGAATTATCGAATTAGAATATTCGCAGAACACCCCAAAACATTACATTCTAACTAGGGAAATAGAAGTAATGTGAATATGTTACCTAGGGTTTTGCTGAAGGGAGTTGTCGGCCATAATTGTCTAGTTTTAGTTCCCTAGAGTTATGTATGACAGTATTTAAAATGAATGTTTTCTTTTTTTTGCAGGTAAGTACCAGTGGCATTTTTCATAAAGAAGCATAAGTTCTGGTAAGTCGATAGTTTGTGTTCTATTTTCCTAGCTGACTTTCCTGGTATTGATCGATTGGTTTTAAAATTCAAAATGATAATTTAATTTATCAGTCACCTTGCATTTACTGTTTATTAAATGATTTGTCCATAATCTAATTATACTTTAGTAGATCAAATAGTATCTTTAGAGCTGCTGTTACATAAAGCAACGTTACAAATGTAAAAACGGATTAAGTACTCCCTAATGTGGAGGAAAATATCAGCGTATGTTGAATTTGTGGTGAGCTTAGCCTGCTTCTGAGTCTTTCAGTTTCTGGAAGTCGCTGGACCTTGTTAGCAACGTTTATGTTTAAAAACTTATAGAAATATTCAGAGCAGTTTTTAAATGAGAACAGTGGAAGAAATACTCAACATTTTACTTCTGTGGTATCCTCTTGTTAAAATAAACACATAGGGTACTTGATATATATGCTATCATTATTCAGTGAAATGATTAATTCCTGATATATTCAGTTCGGTATTCAACAAAATAACGCGTGTGCGTTACAAAAATGTTTTCTTTCTTCATACTCACAGACACATACAATGAACATGATTACTGCATACAGAGGCAGTACAGTAATAGTTACGTAAATAAATTTATTCAACAATATTGGTAACTTAAGATAAAAAGTAAAAGCCAAACATTATATTTGGAGTGAAAATGATTCGAATTTCCTTTTTTCGTTACACGGTTCTCTATGAAGTATGGAGTTATTTCCAAGTATTCGTAACGAAAGGTAAAAACAAGATAAGTTTTCTAATCATTCCAATATGTTATAACCAAACTCTTATATATATTTTTTTCTTTTGTCAATTCTACGTAGGCGTTGAATTTGCAAGATGTTTATAGTTTATGACTATAGGTAGGTAGCCGGCCTCTTGGTGTAAATTCATTCGAGGTCCCAGGTTCGAATCTCGGCCAGGGTGAGTTATATGGTTAAGGTTTTCTCCACGGTTTTCCCTTATCGTGTAAGAAGAATATCGGGTAACTTTGAGCTCTATGGACCTCGGTCTCATTTGAGCATCATATCTTTTCATTCATTTCATTCATCATCCGATTTGACGTACATTGGAGGACGTTAAGAGAAAGGAACATTACAGTTATGAAGGGATTATCAGAAATAATGTTTTGACCTGTTTTCCAGATTACATTGGCGCGGGCATACGCACACGTACACGCACACACTATCCTTCTTTCATGATTTATAGCATGAACTCTCACGCGTTGTTAAACTGTCTGTTAGCAGAAATGGCCGATATATGACTATTTTCAATTTAGTGTAACATTTTAGAAAAAATGAAGTTGAGTGAAATAACATATGTTGTCTGAAATAACTGAAAATAGCACATAACGATGTAACAATTTTTTCCCCATAGCTAAGGTGGTCACTCTGAGCAACGAGTGTGGAGCTCACAATTGCAACAAAAATGCGTTTTGCATTATAGGCGAAACTGCCTTAAATAAATCAAATTTACTAGTCTAGTGGATGAGATATGGCGTAAGACCAGCGCAGAGCTGTTTGCTAAAACTGATAATGGATTTATGTTGTATCTAGTTAGCAATGCATTTGCTAAGTGGCATAAATTACAGTATCCGTTCAATAGGTTTATTTCACAGGCTTTCGGATATCAATTAATGCTTCGTGAAGGGCGTATACGTAGAAGAGAAACTCTTTAGTACACATTCAAACCACCTCTCTGCAGCGTCTGTTTTAATTTTAAATTTGTTTTAACATTTGATTTTGTAAAATGTTGTTTCCTTTGTTTTCTTCCCAGGAACAATAGTTTTATGACATACTCAACCCAAAATTCTTCAGCCCAATTTGATAATAATGCACGTTCTAAATCACTCTGAAGAAATGCATCCATGGAAAGTCACGGTCCCTTCTACACGACGTGTAGAACACGACCTTAGGTGCCTCAAACAATATTATATTACCATAAAGCTATAAAATAACGTAGAACTTCGATAACATATAGGGGGGGGGGGACAGCGCGCGCTTTCCATAATTTCAAGTAAATTATTTTGTTCACCTACCAGCATCATATGAGCGTCGTGGGTTTGACGGAATTTTACATGCCAATAAATCTGTGGATATGAGGTTGTCGCTTTTAAACACACTTAAAAACCAGGGGCTGATTTGAACTCCACCTTGAGCTCAGTTAACCGGAACCTAACCTATCTCATATCAGGAACACCAAATGAAGGGCAGAACCGAACTTGACAACCTAATTCTTCCAAGGTAGGACACACAATTTCCATGAACATCCCCCTAAAATATCCAATTATTTTGCTTGTCATCGACGCTGTCATTTTGCAGCCTCGTATAAGCGCCCCCGATGTGCCGAAATTTGTCCCACAGCAATTCTTTTAGATGCTGTCGCTTGCAAGGAAAGTTACAAAATCATCCTCCGGATTGAAACCCTCAATCTCAGTAAGACAATACCTAACCAATTGAGCCACCCTATCCAGGAAGCATCTTCCCATCTAAAACTATATTTTGCAGAAACAATTGTTTCATTATTATTATTATTATTATTATTATTATTATTATTATTATTATTATTATTATTATTATTATTATTATTATTATTATTATTATTATTATTATTATTATTATTATTATTATTATTATTATTATTATTATTATTATTATTATTATTATTATTATTATTGTTATTGTTATTGTTATTGTTATTGTTATTGTTATTGTTATTGTTATTGTTATTGTTATTGTTATTGTTATTGTTATTGTTATTATCATTATTATTATTATTGTTATTATCATTATTATTATTATTGTTATTATCATTATTATTATCATTATTATTATCATTATTATTATCATTATTATTATCATTATTATTATTATTATCATTATTATTATCATTATCATTATTATTATCATTATCATTATCATTATTATTATCATTATCATTATTATTATTATTATTATTATTATTATTATTATTATTATTATTATTATTATTATTATTATTATTATTATTATTATTATTATTATTATTATTATTATTATTATTATTATTATTATTATTATTATTGTTGTTGTTTAAATGGCTGTAAAATTTTATGACAAAAACGAAGAAATCAGTACACACATTTAGTGACAATCGAGCATAATTTATCAAGAATAGCATGAAGGGCTTATGAAGTTTAGCCCTTTTAGGAAGTTTATTTGAATTTCTGTGAAATGATAATGGGAGGAGAAAGTGCGTAGATAGATTCTTTCATCTCTAAACGGCTTTATGCCTTGTTAGTTTCACGTAGTTGCATGTTTGTTACGCATGGGGGCAGAAGATGAGGAAAGCGGAAAATGCTTTTGCAAAACTCTGTGAAAGGCCGCCAAGGGATGATAACATATCGATTATATCCGCTACTCTCCACTGAAAAACCCGTCGGTGCTTATATTCCAACAAATGAAGAGGAAATGAAAACATGCTGCTTTTGGATAAAAGCGTCTCGCGCCACCGCGGTTGTTTCAGAAATTAAATATCAGTTGAGTGTAGCGCGAAAAATAGACATTCCTCGGTCTGGTTTGGATCAGCTGAAAACTTCGCCAAACTTTTGGCATATTATTCCATCATCTTTGTGCATTTGTTTTATTTTTTATCTAGTGTTAACTGTTTCTGCTACACATTTACTGTAGGTACCCAAAGCTTGGATACCCAGATTTCGCTGGATATTTGTTTTGAAATTCTCTGAATACAGAAAGGCATTTTTAGAAAAAAGTGTGTGTGCGAGCATACTGGTTTACAAGATAATCCCCCACCCCAACTAACATCACATGATTTCCACAAAAATTGCTAAACAGTTTTCAATTAAAATGCCAAATTTTGAAGATATCCGCTTGTTAAATAGAGAATGTACATCCGGAAATAGCCTCTAACGTCCTCTCCGTTTTAAATTACTTCTGCACATGTCGTACATCGTAAAACAGCTCATGTATTAAGTAATGCATTTTATAAAGAAATTTCTAGGGTGGGCAATGATTAAAATCTATATATAGGGTGTTCGATTTGAAATAAATTTGCAGTTACTTCTGGTTGAACATGTGGTGTGGGACTTTCAAGTAACACTGCATATTCAGGCTTCATATGCATAACGCATATTTAAACATCTTTTTTGGATCTGTCATTTTATAGCTTTACTTGGCTATATGAGAATAATCTGAAGTTTTGCTCTATAACATGTAGTTAATTTCCTTGCTACAAATATATACCTAAAATATGTTTTTTTCCCCCTGATGTTTACTTAGAACAGCAAATTTTTAAATACAATTTTCTCGTATAAGTAACCCATTTCCTCTTCAACCGTGGAAGATATATATCCGTAAGCATTTTCTTTATGGTTCATACAAATTTTAATCAAAACATTATATAATTAAGAAAGTAATCTTATCTTTTTTTAAAAAAGGAAACCGTTTATCCAAAGTAGATTAGTGAACTTCGAAAGTACTCATCTATAGCTTGTAAACATTTGTCATATTTCTTAAATGGTTTCTGAGATAAATGCCAATAAATGATAGATAACTTTTCCTGTTAAGGAATAATGAAATGATACTTAACGTAAACAAAATCTGTCACTTCACAATTGCTTAATTAGATTAGGTTTTATTTCATTAATCATTAAAGAATTTTAATTTTTTAAGATTTTAAATGTTTGTGCTCCACAAATATTTATATATTCTTGACCTAATTTTTTCCAAGTTCTTGAAGCACATTCAAACCATTCAAAGATAAGATTACGCTGTCTATTCCGGAGCATGTTTCCTAAAATTCCATTTCTAGGATATTTCCTATTTAATCGCCATTGTTCACCGTTACTTATATGACACGTAACAGAATTATTTAAGCAGGCGATCGGAGTCGTGCTGGGTATTTATTATTATGCATTCCTGGGAATGTTGAGGACAATATTCATGTGTACATAGGGCATAAAGGGTTCGAAAGCACAAAAGGCTCCGGTTCAGAAAATTACACTGGTGACCTAATGGACGTATCAGAGTGCAACATTTTGTAGGATGGTTAATGTCAACAGACGTCCGAGACTTTTCACAGTGTAACAAAGTAAAGTGGCGTTGCCTCCATGTCATTTGTAATTATTCACTGTGCAGTAGACTAAAAGCTACAGACAAAACAAAAAGATACATAAAAATAAATAAACATATTCTGATACATGGCAACTATTGAGAGAAAGAGATAGTTACCTCTTATTAATGTTTAACGGTACACTTATATCTGTAAATAAATATAAACTATTTAGACTACTTTTATAATATTAGCAATGGGATATGCACGTTTCATGTTATATTAAAAGTTGATTGGTGAATAATCTTTCACCCTTTACGCAATCCAGTGTTTACATTTCTGTTGAAATTGTGTATACCGTGTCTATTTTTAAGCATTTCTTCGCTTTGTACGGTTACTTAGAAATGTACATTGGCGTTGCACAACGGCAGCTGTATCCGTGGTAGATATTCTCATTTGGAAAAGCTCCCTAGCAACCGCTTGCAGAATTCACGTCATTCGGACCTGTCGATATGAGATAGCAACAAACTCTTCTTCTTTTTTAATACGATGCAGCAAATATGAAGCTGGTAATATAGTACTCTGGCTGCAGTTGGAGTGCTGAATGTTGAGGGATATCAGTGTAACATGTTAATTTTATGAACAACTATCCCGAATTTCAAGAGACATCTTAAAGAATTCTTAAAAGTAAATTTTAAAGGTAATCACGATCATTTTACGGTACTTCATAACGGCAGGAATAAATGGCACATTGCTATACAAATTAACGTCATAAGTATTCAGTATTTCTAGGTGATTCAATCTGCGTTTTATTCAGATAGCTATTTTGTTGCTAGTAAGCACAGTATTTTTAACACTTTAGGATAATCTAATCAGTGATAATAGGGTAAGCACAGTCTTTCACTTATCAATTTTTTCTGTCGGAATGTCTCCAAAAAAAAAAAACTGCCAAGAAGGTGCTGTTGCGTGCACCATGGAAATTCTTGTGAACACAAAGTGCAGTCTTTTTTGTAATTTACGTCCTACAACGTTGTCATATCGGACGATGAATGAAATTGGTGAAATGATGCTCAAGTGAGTCCAGGGCCCATAGAGCTTAGAGTTAGCCGACATTCGCCTTTAAGGATAAGGGAAAATCCCGGAAAAACCTTATCCAGGTAATTGACGCTGACCGAGAGTCGAACTCGGGACCTTTTGCACATGAGACATACACGCTACCATCTACGCTACCGAGGCAAATGGAGAACGGTCGCCGATATGGCCGTTGGAGTTAAAAGGCCGAAAAAAAGGCAACATTTTTTTCTAAAAAATACCACATGAGATTATTTTTCAGTGCTGTAAAAGCAGTCCTTGATAACCAAATTATGTTTCTCTAAACTATTCCAATGTTCGATCTTGCGCTCTCTATGTAGTTATACCTGTTTTCTTCAACTTGCTGAAACTAAATGGTCGCTGGGCAGCGGTTATGCCATGTGTAACCTTCAAAGTAACATCTAAACATGAACACCCAGTATACTTTATCAGAAGGGGTGGTATGGGTGTTCTGATGCCTCAAAGTTTGCATACAGTTCAGATGTTTGTGGGTGTGCGTTCTATATTTCGTTAAGAAATCCAACAATGCCTTAGCATGATGTGAATTACAGTGAGGGTTCGAACTAACCTCTTGCTTGAATGCAGAGATTGACGCACATGGTTATACATATGCGGCTGTGTGTTCAATGTTTCAGTCGTAGTGTGCATATTTCTGGGTTAACATACACCATAGTCTTCGTGATACCTCATAAAATAGTTAAGAGATGTAAGATCTGGTTACCGTAGTGGCTGTGTCACTGGTGGCCTTGTACCTATCCATCCATTAGGGTTTGTGAATGATGCCATACATTTGCTTCAAAGTGAGCTAGAGCTCCGCCACGTTATCTGACGAACCTGTTGTGGTTCCACATCAAGAAAAGAAGGAAGAACATCTCAGACAAATGGGAGATGTATTGGTACTGTTAGTCCAATTGGTAGCAGATACGGTCCAGTGACCTGGTCATCAATCTTCCCAGCATATACATTTACACTGAACCTGTGTGGGTCACTTTCAACCACTTGCGCAAGCGGATTTTCGTCTGCCCAAAGTTGAATGTTGTACACGTTTAACTTACTCTCTGGAGTGAAATTACATTCATAGATGAATGGAACCAAAGTTGGGAATTTAGCCCAGAGCACGCAGCACAAAATGCCCTCGTCGAGGGTAGTCCTGTAGTTTCAGTGTATGGTATAGATACAGCTGTTCATGTACACGTTAGTGTGACACGTGCCCAATGGCTGCACCACTTGAATGCTAGTGAACAGTCGTATTCGAAACTTCTGAATTACGTACTCCCAAGATTAGGTGCTCGAACAGATCATGGACGATGCCCAGCAGTCCTGATACCGAAAACTAATGCAGAATAATTAATTAGTAAGTAGGTATACTATACGTACAATACCACAAAATACTACTGTACCTACACTAAAAATGTAAAAAGCAAAACCATGCAGCTTATAATTAACCACACGTACACACTGCAACGCTGTGAAATTGTCTTACTTTCGTCTTCTCACAATTTCATGCGCAGTATGTCTTTTGGGCAATCCTTCCGTACACAATCATGCAGCAGCTCTGCGTTGCCATCAGTTGTGCGGTATGTAAGTAAGCATATCGGTCGTAATTCTGTCAAGTTTCTTCTTCGCTGGTACACAACACTAACTACCCCATTAGGATGCGAATCCTCTACTATGAGCGAATGTATTGCGTGCAATGAAAGTCAGAGCACGGTTCGTCCATCCACCGTGTTGAGTTTAAATGTCTGCATAACCATTAGGGCTCCAAAAACATCCCGATCAAACTTTCGCGTCCCACAGTGTCCATGCAAACCATGCACTTCTCATGGTTTTCCTTTAATGTCCAGCCTTTGTATAATTCAGATTGTATTAAGCGTTGTCACGTTTCTTTTATGCATACTATATGTATTGTAATTAGAGCAGGGGTTCTCAAAGGGTATGTCGCGTCACATTATTGTTGAAAGTAACATAGTTGGACTGTACGGGGGCCTTGTTTGCTTTTACACAATGTTTCTATTCGGGAATGAGTCGCACACAAACACGCCCGTAATTCTTGGTCAACAAAAAAGCTGCTCACGCTCATTTTAAATTAATGTCAGTGTCGAAAATCCATTTCTTACAGATAATATGTTGTTGAAAACTTTGTTAATGTAGCTATGTCATACTCTGATAGCACTGAGAATTCCCATTTTGCTGAAATCCAGAACTGGAGTAGTGTTTCTTCTCTAAATTTCAGTTTGAGTGCGATCGGCTTGAAGTTCAGCCAGTTCTGCTCTTGTAATAGTACATGTCCTCAGTAGTAACGGCAAATTCTTGGCTTACATGTAAAACTTGCAGAATAAGAATAAATCTTTAAATGATTCATATTGCTCTAAATACCTTCCCCTCCCCCAGTTTTTCTGGAGCTCATTTCTCTAAACTTTTCTTTCTTTTTCCTTTTTTTTTAATTATAAGAAAATGATTTACCTCTCGCAATCAATAATATCCATTTTAACATTAGTGAATTCATTTTTACATCAACAAAACATGAATTTGATACTTTAGGGAAAATAAGTAAAATAAGTCAACCATAATCCCATGTTTATTTAATTTAAATGCAGCTTCAATAATTCCACATGGTTAAAGGACTGCAGATACCTAAATATTAGAAACGTCTCTTAGGCATTTCAAAACCATCTTTATTGGAAAAATGTAAAGGTTATTATTATTATTATTATTATTATTATTATTATTATTATTATTATTATTATTATTATTATTATTATTATTATTATTATTATTATTATTATTATTATTATTATTATTATTATTATTATTATTATTATTATTATTATTATTATTATTATTATTATTATTATTATTATTATTATTATTATTATTATTATTATTATTATTATTATTATTATTATTATTATTATTATTATTATTATTATTATTATTATTATTATTATTACTATTATTATTATTATTATTATTATTATTATTATTATTATTATTATTATTATTATTATTATTATTATTATTATTATTATTATTATTATTATTATTATTATTATTATTACTATTATTACTATTATTATTATTATCATTATCATTATCATCATCATCAGCATGTAGCTTTTGATGAGGAGGCTTGCATATGTATAGAAAGGTGTGTTGTATGTATTTGTGAGCCGCTTTCTCGGAAATCAAAAATCGGCGAAGTATCAAAGTTGCTATTTAAGTTCAGCAACTTCTGTTTTCATTTTTTTTTTCATTCCACTTTTTATTTTTAAGAAAATTAAAAATCTCTACCAATTTCCGAGATACTCCTTATTATTGGAATAACTTTCTAGTACTTACACTTTTCGCTAACGCAAGTAGTTATTCAGTTTTTTCTTCTCCTTGTCATTAAAAAAAGATGATAATAATAACAATAATAATAATAATAATAATAATAATAATAATAATAATAATAATAATAATAATAATAATAATAATAATAATAATAATAATAATAATAATAATAATAATAATAATAATAATAATAATAATAATAATAATAATAATAATAATAATAATAATAATAATAATAATAATAATAATAATAATAATAATAATAATAATAATAATAATAATAATAATAATAATAATAATAATAAAATAACGGAGTTTCATACTCAATGCATAACCATCAGCAAAGGACTTGACTTTTGCTTACCCCTCTTTATTGGTCTATTCCCATTTTACGTACAAGTATGTCATAAAGCCATTTGTGCAATTGTTTATCCCGATTTTCAGGAACAGCTTTTGTAAGGTTGGTTAGTAGAAGGATGGGTAGTAACCTATCTGATTTCTCACTTTTTATGAGGTAAATATATTTTAATTCTAAAATCACTAGTAACAGATTGCTACTAGATTCTAGTAATGTTGTAATGGCTGTTGAAATTAATGGAAAGATTTGGACTAGTCCGTAACCAAATCAAAACATAAAATTCCCAGCAAGTTCGTGTTTTATTCTCTAGTTGGAGCATTTAGCTTCCTTTGCTTTTACTATTAGGCTAACTTAGCTTAAAGGGAGCGATTCAGTTTTTTAAATAACGGGTTTAAATAGGAAGTAGTTGTAACCATCGTCTTAATGTATTGCATGATGAATTATTGCTGTACATATTATTTGTTACGTTTTGTTCGTGGAGTAATTAATTCACACGACAATTTTGAACCTCTGTGAATATTCAATATCACTTACAAACAGTATCTATGATAATGCTCTGCCTATGAGTTATTTAGAAGTGGATATCATTTACACGGGGGATATACAACCGTCACAAAATATGTGAACACACACTGACAAAGTGCGACCTGAGCGGCCAGGACAAACAAGTGGATTACGTATGCACAAGGATATTTCGCCTCAGGAAACAGGCAAGGTTAAAAATCCCTATGCTGTGCTACACGGGGCTTTTTGTTTGCCACACGAAATAACTGATAAAAGGCTTTCAGCATGCAGCAATAAAATCACGGACTGAAAATTCTGTCAGCGTATTTCAAGAGATAGGTGTGTAAATGTTGTTTTCGAATTAGCTGCAGAAATCTAGTGTTAGATCTGAAATGAACAACTCGATAGTACAGTAATTTATAATGAATATTTTGATAAAATGTTTACTAGCTATGTAAGCAGAAAAGGCATTCACAGGCGCATCGTATGAACGTAATTACAAATTGAGAAAATTACTTATTTGACAGTTAAGCAAGAAAAATGTTCTGCTGTGTTTGTTATTGTGGTCCTGTTTTAACGCAGAACACTGGCACAACTCCTTTAGACTGCTTGAAGTAAGTGCACACCATGGCGTTATATATTTAATGTTGGGTTATCCAAATACAGATTGCGACATGTTAATATGCGAATACGATTTTATATTAGATGCTTCCCTATTGGCGCTTTTAAAATTATTTGCTAAAATCAGCTTAAGAGTGTAATCTAATTCCTCCTCGGAAACATCGAACTAAATGATTCTACAAAAGTAATCTTAAGCTAGAATGCGTTCCTACCCCTAGTCTGACAAAGGGACAGCCTGTAAAATACTTAGCAAATGGAAAACAAGAGTATGCACTGCTTTTCTGAGGAAAGCGTTTGAGGGAGTTTAAATAAATGACTCACGAGCCCTACCTTGGGGGTAGCATTATACATGAAATGTTTAATAATAATAATAATAATAATAATAATAATAATAATAATAATAATAATAATAATAATAATAATAATAATGATAACGATAACGATAACGATAACGATAACGATAACGATAACGATAACGATAACGATAACGATAACGATAACGATAACGATAACGATAACGATAACGATAACGATAACGATAACGATAACGATAACGATAACGATAACGATAACGATAACGATAACGATAACGATAACGATAATGATAATGATAATGATAATGATAATAATAATAAATATAATAATAAATATAATTATAATAATAAATATAATTATAATAATAGTAATAATAGTAATAATAATAGTAATAATAATAGTAATAGTAATAATAATAATAATAATAATAATAATAATAATAATAATAATAATAATAATAATAATAATAATAATAATAATAATAATAATAATAATAATAATAATAATAATAATAATAATAATAATAATAATAATAATAATAATAATAATAATAATAATAATAATAATAATAATAATAACAATAATAATAATTATGATTATGATAATAAAGAAAACGTCCAAGAAGTTAGTTGGCCAAGTTATGTGATTAGCGTTCACAAATCTTCATTCATAGCGTCCGATTCTTCTTGTATGATACGCATATCAATATTATTTTGAATGGAAATATCCGTTTACTTAAGGATGCTGATGAACTCGTGCTTTAACGTCTCGGCAAAAGATTGAGGTCGCAAAGATCAGATGTGTAGATCGTTAAAGGCTTGGAGATGAATACAATGTCAATTGTTTTCCTGGCTGAACGAACAAATAAAGGAAAGCATTCCTTCAAACCGCTAAACGCTGAATTTTCTTCAATGTTAGGAAAGCTTCTCTTTGCTTTACAGTTGCATAGCGCCAGATGTATTCCACTGCTATAAATAAGCTGAAACAGTTGTTTTTACAGTCGTAAAATATTTTTTATATTTTTATTGTAAATTAATTTTAAAAATGTTTAAGAAGAAATCATTGTGAATTTTTGGAAGTGTGTGTGTGCGCGCGCGCGCGTATGGAAAAAAATAAATTGTGTTAATTTGTTTTTTCGACTTTGTTGGAAGTTTAAAATTATTTGAAATAGTTTTTGATATCAAATTGTTTAAATTAAGTTTTGAAAAAGAAATTATATCAAGTTAAACCGATTGTATTGCAGACCATGCGTGACGTAGTAAATGAGAGGTGTTTATTTGTTATGTTGAAGGAAAAATCAATCTTTGTTTTGCAAAAAGATGGCATCATTCTAAGTTGCAACGTTGAAGAAGACGGGGGTGAATCTGTTTGTGTGGACACGATAGAGGAGAGACGCGAAATGTTATGCAGTCTTCTTACACGATAGTAAAAATGTATTCGGTTATTAGTTCTTAAAAAGAGTGGGCATCAATTTTGTGTAAAATTGTTAATATTGGAAGAATTGAAATCATATTACACCATGCCAAGTTTCTCCATCTTGATTCGAGGCCACGACCTTGAGAAAAGTATAATTACATTTCGAATCCAAGCGAACGTTTCATCACAACCGGAAATTTAATTACATGAAGAATTATTCTGCAGGAACGCTACCTAAAATGACGTAGCTTAAAACCTACTACAAAAGGCTCCGATGTAATCAGCATGGAGTAGAAGAATCGCATCATCACATCAGTGAAACTTCTTTCATAAGTGTCGCCGCAGCGTGGTGCAGCATCTCATATTTGAAACATACAAATCATATTCAAATCACATTTGTAATTTGTTACAAAGCTGGTATGTTCGTTCCAAATTTCTGCTGCAATACCGGCTAAATTACGTTTTAATGCCAACTTGTAAGCAGGAAACAAAAATAATGAAAATTAAAAGCATCAAACAAATTGCATTAATTTTTCGAAGCACTCGCGTCTTAATTTTCATCCTAAACACACTATTTTGAGATTGTGCTTACATTTGGAAGCGATGTTTAGGAGTCCAAATTCAATATCTGTGGCACTCCTATAATAATTATTAAAAAACGAACATTAACAAATGCTTTGTTGAGAAGAATCAATACGAAGGTACGACATAAAATACACATTATAATTTATAGAATGTTATATACAATAAATAAAGAATACTGCCAGTATTTTTTTAAGCGATATTCAATATCACAGAGATCACAGGATATGTTACTGTAAATCTGCGATCTAAATATTAAGAAGATTGCAAATTTTCCAGAATTAGCAGTGAGTAATACACTAGAATAGTGACATGTGCTTCAAAATGATTAAGCAGTAATACTGGAATTAATCCCACGGTGATTTTGAATGCATGCATGGAAGTTCAAAAGTAATAATTCCTGTCTATGAAAAAATTTCGCGAATAAACTATCATTCATTTAGCAAAAATATTTATTACAAAAGTGAATCGAGAAGATATTGACACATTGCTTCACTCACACTGTTTATTCACAGGACATGTTTCAAGAGCTTTTGCTCCTATCATCAGCTGATACTAGGTTTAATATCACAAATTTGCTAAAAGGCCCTCCCAAAAATTCAATCACTACCAAAGAAAACCCAGGAATCTATGAGATCAAATGTGAAACTTGCCCTAAAATTTATATAGGAAAAACAAAAAGAAATATTAACATCAGAACTAAAGAACATCTAAGAAACATTAAAAATGGTGAAACAGAAAAATCAGCAGTGGCTTTTCATTTTTTGAATACTAGACATGACATCAACTTGGAAACATCTCTAATAAAATATGTTAATCACCCCATAGACCTTTCCGTATGGGAAAAAATCTTCATCAACAAAAATCGTCATAGAGTCCTGAATTTTGAAACTCCACCACCGGACATCTTTGACAAGTACATCAAGCCATCTATTGACAATACGGAGAAAGAGGAAACCACTACAACTTACACTAATCGAGTATCAGCTGATGATAGGAGCAAGAGCTCTTGAAACATGTCCTGTGAATAAACAGTGTGAGTGAAGCAATGTGTCAATATCTTCTCGATTCACTTTTGTACTAATTTGTGCTTCACTGTCCCTACGCTTCTTCCAAGTTTATACTTTGAAAAATATTTATCCTTTCAATAAAAGAGGTGCCTTTTAAAATAATATGAGGAAGATGCAGAAAGAGAAATCAGTGAGTTTACTTCAGTCACAAAAATGGTCGATGTAGTACTTGCTTCAGGCAACAAGAAGGTCTGTGGCTGTCCTTTGCGGATAACCACAGCATGTTGCAATGGAGAATGTGTTTGAGACAGCTAATTTAGTTCTAGAAGGGCAGATGACAAGTGCAAATTGTTTTAGACTGAAAGCAGCTGAAGTTTGCATTCCCCCGTATTTTCTAAATGACTCTGAATTCTTCTAGTACAATATAATTGCCTACAGATGCCTTATGACTGGATTTTACCTTTTTAGTTAACGTTTTTAATCACTGAAAGACTAGCTGGATAGTAACTGGAATGAAAAGTAATTTCCAAAGAACAATATATTAGGAGTAATTTTTACCATTTTGATTTTCTTGTATTTCATATTGCGCAAGAATTTTTGTGACCCAAACTGAGGAGATCTTAATACCAGCCAGAATACTGTTCAAAGTTTGCACTGTTTTGATTTTCAGAATGTGCGCCTCTAATGCTTTTTCTATCTTTTAATGCTTTTAACAGAAGCGATTTACAAGAAGATTTAGGAAAAGGTTGGAATCACTGGGCTTAATAAACCCTGAATATGATCTTCCTAAAACTAATTAAGTAGTGAATAATCTACTGTCCCTAATTACTCTTACTAAAAACATAAGGTGAGGAGATAACACAATAAAATTTTAAGTTTAAGTGTTGAGGACATAAAACCCAGCCTCCTCCTTTAAAAGTCAAGTAATATAGGTAAGATATTTTAAAAATGTGATATGTTGCATTCATGTGACTTTCTCTACTCACTGTTCTACAAATTATTCGTACAAGACATTCTTCTATCTACCTCAAGTTATCGAAATGGATATTTGTAAACATGGATTATTTAGTTATTTAATACTGGATCGGACTGGTTGGCTGGGTAGATATGAACTGGCTACTCGTCCCAAAGTCCAGCTCATATGGATGGTTATTAAGGGTGCTTAAAAGGCGACATCCCCATTTCAGCAGATTTACTCACGTGCAGAATCCCTGTGGAATAAACTCGAGCACGTCGATGATTTTGATAAATCCTGGTAGTTATAACCGTCGTTAACAAACAAAATATTTTATTTTCTTCCTTTTATGCACAAAAAATAGGGCAGTATGCTAGGTTTTAAGCGATAGTAAAAGCATTCATGGGCTGGTCACTATGTGATGGCTTTGTAATTCCATTTTCCATGCTCATGGAAAAATAAAATTATTATCATCATCATCATCATCATCATCATCATCATCATCATCATCATCATCATCATCATCATCATCATCATCATCATCATCATTATTATTATTATTATTATTATTATTATTATTATTATTATTATTATTATTATTATTATTATTATTATTATTATTATTATTATTATTATTATTATTATTATTATTATTATTATTAATCTCCATCATATGGGCTGCATTCATGTGTCTTTGTCAACTATAGTAGAAAACTGTTCTTGTTTTATTTGCTTCATGTTAATTTAGATCAACATTTGTAGAAATTGTCCTATTGCAAATATTTCCTTGTAGGTTTCCTCCTGAAGATTTTCAGTGCAGCAGAAATTCTGTAGGGTACAATATCGCTTTGTGTTTTTACGTTGCTCCTACGGTTAGTGTTTTTATAGTCAATTCAATGCAATAACAGTAGAGTATTAAGACCTATTATAATGGAATAGAATGGCTTTAATAAGTTTTAGAGGCTTGATTACCAGCCTATTTGAAAACATAAAGTATAGGTATTTCAATATTCAATCCAATATCCCGGAAATGGCTTATATATAATGTATAGTAAGTGTTTTAAAACCTGTATTTTCGGTGACGTCGCGTAATCGAAGATGTTGTGGAATACAGATCTTCCTCTACTTTCTGTAAGTATAGAAAGTAAAATATTCGCTAAATCACACACCTTATTCACTATTCCTAAAGTTTAATCTTAGTTTAGCTTCGGTAGTACAAAATAACCGATAATGAACATGCCACGGCCATCCCAAATGACATCAGAAAAAAAAAACTACTTTGGAATTCAAATAACATGACGTCAAAGCAATCGAAAAAGTTTTAATAGCTTGACTTCATATAAAGATTTGGTCTATTTAAGAGAACAAAGCCTAACAAAATGTCCAGATCCTTCAGTGTGCAAGTTCATTGGAAACGGCAGTGTGCATGTGGAACTTCTTGAAATGATATCTGCATTAAACTTTAGGGGGTGCCTTTTCTTTTAAAGTTTTAAAAGTATTTATATATTACGTAGTGCTGCATTGACACGTTAATGTAGATGTCTCCTTCCCAGTCTGCAGAAATACATAAATGCTTACTTGAATGCTTGTATTTTATTTGACAGCGTTAAGTCGAAAGTGCCTATGTAATCCGGTTGTTAAGCATACTAACCTCCAATCTGGAGATTCCCTTTTCCCTAGCCAGAACTTTACGTTTTCCCTACTCGATACTGAAGGTATATATGAGAGAGAGAGAGAGAGGAGAGAGAGAGAGAGAGAGAGAGAGAGAGAGAGAGGAGAGAGAGAGAGAGAGAGAGAGAGAGAGAGAGAGAGAGGAGAGAGAGAGAGAGAGAGAGAGAGAGGAGAGAGAGAGAGAGAGAGAGAGAGAGAGAGAGAGAGATGAGAGAGAGAGAGAGAGATGAGAGAGAGAGAGAGAGAGAGAGGGTGTTTGTATGCGTGTGTGTGAAATAAAGGACTTTAGAAGATAACAGAAATGACAAACTAATCGAAAAGAACGCGGAGTTTACTAAAATGTATTGAGCATTACAGCCATGTTTACAAACACTGAAGCTGCCAGATGAAAGCTGCGAATCTTGCAGATTAAAAAGCAAATAATAGTTGGTAAAGGTTTCTTCTTTTTATTGGGGGATACCGCTTTCATTTTGTTTCCCTTAAGCCTTCTTTTTCTTTCTTGGGTAACTTGGTTTTGACTATATGTTCGCATCTTGTTCTTTTTACTTTATTTGTGAGGGGTGGTACTGAAAAAATGATTACACGTTAACTTTATACAATGGATGCCGAGCTTATGTGCGCATCATTTCACCTATTTCATTTATCGCGCGATATGACCACTTTCTAAATGTTGATTAAGACGTTAAGCCTGCGCACCTTTCCACACACATTAGAACGTAATTTTGAGTACTCAATAGTGCACTTACGTCAGGAAAGGCAATATTAGAGATATACAGTTGCACAATGAAAACAACTACAGGCTTCGCTGTACAGCCAGAGGGTGTGAGCCTCGACTCATTAGTAAGTACAACTTGGAACTACAGATGTTTTCTTCGCTTGACTGCACTTCCGATTTCATTAAAGTTACGTCCTGCAACATTAAGTCATATCGGACGATGAACGAAATGGGTGAAATGATGCTAAAATTAGCCCAGTGTCCATAGAGCTTAAGAGCTATCCGACATATATCTTTCAGGATAAGGGAAAACTACGGAAAATTCTTATCCAGATAACTCATCGTGAGCGGCATTCGAACTCAAGACCTTTTGAACGCAGGGCAGACACTTGCGATGGTCTCACATTTGTTCCGTCAAGCTCCTCTTCCCACCAAACGCATTCATGTCGTAGCGAGTAGATAACTCGGGAATGGATCATCACTAACAAGAAAACAGACATTATAAAAATCGAACTGTAACTGACGTACCTACATGTAAGAAACCAAGTGAATATTTGCCTTTAATTATGTAATTGATGCTCACAACTACGTGTTGCGTTGCTAAATGCTTGGATTTCCTTTTGTTGTGCTATGAGATCTCAGTGGTGAACTTACCCCTTTCCTTGATTTATGGAGTTACTGCATGCCCAAAAATGTCAGCCGTCAATTGTGGCTATAGCAAATATAACTTCTACTTCTGTGTTGGCTGCAGTCATCCGGCGAGCCATTCATTAACAGTAAAATTCGAGCTACTCTAAAAGGAATAGTGTGCCAGTCAGAAAATACGATGTGGCGCATGTATATACTATATTACTGTAATAGAATGGGACACGCGCTGATATAACGCGATTAAATGTAACATAATAAACTCTCAATATTGCGTTACACAAATCAAATGCTTTGTTAGAAACTAAACGAGCAGAAAGCGGAACCGACAAATAAAATGGCAGTACTCTACAGGGAGATACAATAAAGAATTAGAACTCAGCTTTCATAGAACTAAACTGCGTAGCTGTGTGGTATAGCATGCTCCTGAAGTTCAGATAATATACACAAAGGAGCCAGTCACTAGGAAAGTCTCATTTCAATTACTACAAACTCTTATGAACTACTGACAGTCAAAAAATGAATCCTATAATATTTGGAAAACAGCTGCCGCGGGTAAAAGGAGAAATTGACACTCGACTACTACTCGCAGGTACTTGGCGAGCAATGACCACTTGTTAGTTTCAGAGACTTTGTCTTTTCGAGAACATTCGCCTCTGAGAAGCCTTTTACTTTTAAAGAAATTCTCGTTGTTTGCCGGAGCGGTTCTTACTTCCTGAACAATTCTCATTATTTATTAGAACTATTGAACAGAGTGCGCAATAGAGTGAATAACAGTTCTCTCACTTCGGATTCCGTCCCTCTGTTGGTCACACTTTTAAGCAGCTCATGCTGCAGGTAAAGGTCAGCCTAGTGTAATTGTTTTTCTCTGCGTTTTTGGATGTAAACAATATGCCCACTCCCAAAGGCCCTCCCTCACTCTTGCTTAAGCACTACATGGAAATCTCAGCACCAGCACGAGCACTGGCGTTTCTAACACACCAGCTTGAGTTCTGCTCCGCAACTCGGCATCGCCGAAAACGCCTTAGTTTTGCGCAGTTAAGGCAAAATCAGTTAATGTTTGGCGTAGGCAATGAACACCCAAGCAGGCCGCTTCCCGATAGGACATCTCCTCGTTTAGGCCAACATTCCGAGAGCGAGCTTTGAAAATGTGTATATGCTGATTGTGATGCGAGGTCTTCATTGGATGGAACTGGTTTCACTCCGCCATTCTCAAGGGTGTAAACAGAGAAGCCTGGCTCATTCGATATCTGAACGGGTAATTTAGCTGAGTTCCATGAATGGTTAATCGCCAGATGAGGTGGTGACAAAGGATAGTACGTCCAGTCGTCGCCAGGATACAGTCAGGCGGCATACACCGCCGGTCATCCAGGACGACTTTCGAGTGTTGATAGACTTCCTTAAGGATGTCATGTCTAACCACGTACGTGATGACGAAGGAGCCTCTTTGTCTTTCAGGCGAGACATGTGGCATATAATCAGCTCCTTATAAAAGCTCTCACTTCAACATTGGCTTTGATATACACAAGACATCCGGCGAGGGCACTCCACTGGGCTACATCGAGGGAACCTGTGCCTCTTAGCTGGAGAAGCAGCTCACCAAGTTCGCTCTAGAAGGCGAAACAGGCATAATCCCGTCCTCTTCTTAGTGGTGGTTGAGCAGGCCAGTGATACGGAGACCAAGATAGATGGTGTCATCTGTTATCTGTTACTTCCGAATAAACATAGAAGCATTCGGAACTGTAGTGGAAAACAATTCCACCGGTATCAAGGAGGCCTGTTAGCGGGTCCCCAATTATTCTGTCCGCTTACTACTAAGTGCAAGGACGAGTATTGCAAGTGCAGTTATTGCTACAAGAACATAACAACCAATGCGAAAATATCTTCGTTATATATCCTTATATAATATCGTTGCAAACACCTCAAAAATTTCTAGAAGCAAGCAAGGGTGGTTCCGAAAATCAAATGTCCTGAGTGGTCTAAGGGCCATGATCAGCAAGGAGCCAGTTGGGAACAATAGCAATAAGAGGAAGAGATCCAACGATTCGCGCTCGCTCACTTAGTGCAGCAGCCTTTGTATGCTCTACCGATGTCTCGTGTGAAACATAACCCACTCAAACCCCCACGCAATACCCAACTTGTGTCTCAGCTAACCAGCGACCCACCTCATCTTGTGCTACTGATAAGTAGAATAGAGTCACAGGACCACCCAGGAGTACGACTTGACCGCAGAGGTGGGGGAGAGGCTACAAAGAGCTGATTGGCTCCTATATTCTACTCCACACCAAACACCGTACAGATCTAATAACCTACAAGTAGAGTGCATGGAATTTCGATCTTGATTTTCAGGCGTCAAAGTGCGGTGTGCTACCTCTTGCTCTATTTATTCACATGAAAATAAAATGTGTTTCTTCCTAATGTATATTTATCCCTACCTGTGCTCTTGAAAGAGGCCAAGCAGTAAATAGATTGAGACTGAACCCAGCCTGCCAGCAACCACGGATGGAAGAACGAACTTAAGAAGTGGCCGTCGGTCGGTCGGTGTTCTCAAATTCAGAGTCTTGAGTCGACGGTGCAATGTGGTTCAGTACGAGTTGTTTTGTCCTACGTGTGTACAGCAGTGATTTAAGTGAACATTCGGGCTATGCTAATCTCGACGGACCAGTCGTACTTATGGTGTGAGCAACAATGAATTAAGTGTAGCGTTAGGTTTTTGATAACCTCTTGAAGACACATATGTAGCACAACTGTGCACCAATATTGTAATTAAAATGCTGTATCCGAGAAGACTGTAATCGAGAAATAAGTTGTTCAGTATATTTCTCTACTACACATCTAAAACAGCGCAAGTAATGGGGCACAAATTGCAGTCTTGTGAGCAAGGATTATATCCATTTAAACGACCAATAGCCCATAATTTGTTTTACGTAACGTCGAGACAGTTCTAAATTAGCCCCATCATTGATTTGTTTATTAATAGCTATAGGAGATCTATATCTTATAAGTTATGCTAATTTATTGGGATTGTTGAAATTTTATGCGGTTTATAAAACTAAAATGAGAAAACAATGGGGAAAGGTTAAGGAAATAATCATAATAGGACGATTGTGAAAGTTCAGGTCGTTATGGAGATGGCTAAAGGGATTTACGTAGTAAGACGAGAAATAAGATGGGCATATACCTTTCCGAGAGTAGAATTATTATAAATAATGTGATGTTTAATTGTCTGTGAGCCGAATTTTAAGTGTTTTAAAATCAACCATTCCAACTACAACCTTCAATCCGGGACCGCGATCTGAAGAAACTGTTAGTTGCTCGCCGACTATACAAAGGAGGAAAAAAGAAAGATCTTTTATCCTCAGGAGTTCAAATATGTATGTTAACAAGGTTTTTTTTTTTTTTTTTTTTTTTTTTTTTTTTTTTTTTTTTGCGGCAGAGGCAAGATAACATGCAAACTTCTCAATGTCTCATTTGCAGTTATGTTTAAAGAGATTCCCATTATTAATAATGTAAACAAATATAAATACAAAATGCCGGGAACCGGCGCCATTTACAATGCACCTCTCTGGATTCTGCTCTGCCTTAACATACTATTATAATCTTTATCATTTTGCAGAGAAACGTAGCAAATGCTGAACTTCCATAATCTGCATCAGTAATATTTAAGCGACCTCATCACTTTTGTTAGGAATCAATTCAGAATCCGTACACGTTTCGAAAACATTACTCTTTTAATGCGAAGAACATGTATGCAGCTCGCAGTTGGTGGTAACATTATACATAATTCAGCATCGCAAATCAACTTGCATCACCACAGCCTCAAGGTATGCGTTTTGCAAGGGTGTAGAACCTTAACAAATCTGAGAGATGACGTGCAAAAATGAGAATGAACAGCCTGCATGCAGTTTTCACATAGCAAGTTATTAGCTCACAATCTTGGTACCTACAAAGTGTATCAATTAAGTCCAATATTATTGCTTTGTTTTATCCATTGCTATATAGAACATTCCACAAAGCAGAAGTTGATTGGGAGTCCTCCCTATCAGGGAATTAGAATTAATTTCTTTGTACTCTGTACCAAAAAATCTATGCGAAAGATGCTTGATTGCATAATAAAACTGGACTAATGCTGGTGAAAAGAGGTCTTAACAAATTTCTAGATTTGCTTATTTGCCCAGTGGCATATCAGAGCGAGATAATTAGCTTTAACTGAATGGGGTGGCTCAGATGGTTTCGTCTGTGGCCCGCGTACTGGAGGCCTGGGTTCGATTCCTGTGGCCGACCTACCTGACCCATGGGTTTTTGGGGGGGTTTTCCCGGGTCGCCAGGCGAATGCTGGTTAGCCTAATTATATCCCCCGAATTTCCTGTGCCTCCATTTCATCTCCATTATCATTTCACTTCATCGCCCATCCGGTGGAGTGTCGGCGGGTGTCTTCGGGTCCTTGTGTCGGCTGCCTTCTGTCTCCTCTCACCTCATTCGTCCTCCCGGTGATGTCCCATTGGGGATTAGGTACAATAAAACAGATATCGCTGCCAAATTCCTTCCCTAGTAATCCTAACCGGTTTTATAAATTTAAATTCCGAGCAGGATGATTTGTTTGTCAATTTTTCGAAATGTCACACTTATTTGTAGTAAGTAAAACGTTCGAGCGTTATTGATGCGTCCTGGACAACGATGATAAAGAAGTCTATATTACTAAATTTGTGAAATAATTTCTGTACAGGTCATTATCATAACGCACCTGTAAGGGCGTGTAAAGTCTTATGTTTTTTACACTTATTTTTCATTATAATGCAAATATAATTACAATTTTAGGTATTATTGCATTTAAGCACTGCAATGGAAAGCTGTTTTGTCTGTAGTCTCTCTCAACGAGTTAGAATAAAAGAGTTGAATACCTGAAAGATGCAACGTAGGTATTGTAGGTATAATGGCATGCAAAGTGCCGTACCCAGGAAGTGTATGTGGCATCTTCCTTCATCACGTGTGGCGGACGGACTGAGGTTCACGGTCGGGCAAGTTCAGCCAACACATCTGACATAACTTTTATTGCAGTCTGTGGTCGGACTCGAATTGCTGTTTGTAACTAATGCTAGAACAGAACAATAACCGATGCAGGTAGATATAATGTAGCAACAGCAAACAGTTTTAATGTCACACAAGGATGATGAAAGGACTTTGGCGCTGTTGAAAGACCCCGTACTCCTCCACTTCTACGTGAAATGAACATAATTTAAACTTTGCTGAAGTACAGAATGTATACGTATAATAGCTACCCAATTATGGTATCAAAATCTAATACGATTAGAATACTCTATAATATGGCGTATAAAGAATTATTGGACACGTTCGATTTCCAAAGAGGGAGAAATTAGTTCAAAGAAAATACTTTTTGTGGAATTTAATGGGCTATATTTTATTTCAGAATGTTAATTCCATTTTGTGATGATTGTCATTTATCAATGGATTACCGGTGATTAATGGTTAAAACATGTTCTGTGGTTAAAACTAGTTTTACTCGCTCAGTTTACAATGTTATATCTGACAGTCAATCAGACATTCGCAGATCTCTCTCATTATTAAAAGCATTCTTCTCAGTCCAACAGTTGTCTTTCATTATACAAGCATAATTTTGACATTTTGACATAATTTTCCTCTTTGCCTTCCGCTGGGATCCTCTTTATACCAACTTTGTTTTATGTACTATGCTCAACAAAGTGTTAGTTGTCTCTACAACTACCGAGTGTTCTGAAACTCGTGTTACAAACTTCTAGGGTTAGCAGAGGGTACAGAGTAGCCAAAATTTTGAATAGCAACCCAAGTCCAGAACCAAACCCTTTCTGTACTATGACCATTACAAGGATCAGATTTGCCGATCTCGTTATTCAACCTGATAGACAGTACATTACGTCAGGCGATGGACATGATGTTAGGACGGCACCGCGGAAGGGAATGGAAGAGCAGTTCGTCGGTTGTATCAAGACTCCATCACATATTCTTTTTGCTAGAATTGTGCAACGGCACCGAGAACGAGGTACCTTCACCGTCGATAGGCACGACTGTGGTGCTCCAGATGCCGCACCCCCGAATTTGGAGCTGTACTGCATTACGTTGAAGACCCATCAACAAGTACGCGAACAATTGCGCATGCGATGGATACTTCTAACAGCATGGTGTGGAAGGCTCTTTGCGAGCAACAACTACATCCTTACCATCCTCAAAGGGTACAGGCATTGCAACCAGGAAATTCTGTACCACGTGTTAAATTCTGCACGTGGTTTCTGCACCGGTGCATTGATGAGTCCCAATTTACACGAAGAGGCCTGTTTACCGATGAATGTCAGTTCTTGATGGAGTGTATTCTCATTTGTCATAACACCCATGTCTGAGCAGACGAAAATCCGCGGGCGACGCATGTCAGGGGATTCCAACAAAGATTTGCTATCAAAGTCTGGGCAGATATTGTAGACGGTCAGGTGATTGGTCCATACATATTTCCTGCCAGGTTAACGGTGTTTCGTACTTGATCTTCCTACGGAATTGTATTGCCCCTGTTGTTGAATGTGTAGGACGGAAACTGTGGTTTCAGCACGATGATGCACCGCCGCGCTTTACACTTCGCGTTCGGCAAAATCTTGACCGAAGGTTCGGGCAAAGATGGATAGGCTGGGGTGGTCCTAATGCATGTCCCCACGATCGCCGGATTTAACGCCAATTGAACTATTTTCTGTCGGGTCGCATGAAGACTACGGTGTACGAGACTCCTGTAGAAACCCAGGAAGAACCGCTTGTACGAGCTATGGCCGCTGCACAAGGGATTAGCGGGACGCCAGGAGTGATGGAATGAGTGTATCGGAACCTGATTTGCCGGTACAATGTGTGCAGTGACGTTGGTGTTCGTCACATAGACCCTCTGGTTTTGCGAGCAGTTACATACGCACTGTACTGTATGGGTCACATCAGGAGCAGAAGACAAATTTCCGTTTTCTACTGTTGACAAATGTTGTTGTGATCAAATTAGTTTTTTTATTTATTTCTATTTTTCTTTGTAATGAGTCAAACGTCATTTAACTCGTACCTAACTCACACCACATTTGACGTGGAACTCTTCTGACGTCATTTTACTGCCCATCCGGTTGCAAAACAACATGGTACATCCGACACATTGTAAAGATTGTAGTACGGAAATTGTTCGGTTCCTGCCATGGGTTGCTATTCAAAATATTGCCTACTCAGTTCGCTTTACTATTCCAAGAAGTTTGTAACATGAATTTCATAACAACCTGTATATGCCTAATATGGATCTCTTAAGCCCCCCCCCCCAGGGGCCTACTTCGGTAGGTACGGGTTTGGCGCACCCGGGGTCCCGAGCCAACAATCTCCCTCGTGTGGGCTCCTCTTCGTGGTTGTGGGAGACGGTCAACAGGCTCACCCACGTGTAGGCCGTGCCTGGAGACCCGTGGAGAAGGTTTTTAGATTCTTGTCTAGTTTAGAGTTTAGGATTTAGTGAACGAAATTTTTAGTAGGTTTTGATTGATGGTTTTTATGTACGTGTATTTTTAATAGGTTTTGTTACACTTGTATAGTTTTTAGAAAGTTTTATATCTGGCTTTTGCCATGACTAGTTTTTTAAAGGGTGCTGATGACCGCCGTAGTTGAGCGCCCTTATATATATATTAAGGCCCGCAACTTATGTCAAGCCCATAAACAATTTCAAATTATTCCGTGTTATTGTTTGAATTTTGAGATACGTTTTTCTTAGTTTAGAATGTCGTTATTCATTTCTTCCGTTGTCTATTCAAGGGGGAATGGAATGTCAAAGCTATCAATTAGAGACGAACTCTTAAAAGATTTGACTTATCGCTTAAAGCCTACATCACTCCCATTATCTCCATATCCCCTGCAAGGTACGCTCAGGAATTCCCGAGTTCGAATCTCGGTCAGGGTGAGTTACCTGGATAAGGTTTTTTGCGGGTTTTTCCCTTATCCGCGAAGACGAATGTCATGTAACTCTAAGCTCCATGGACCCTGGACTTATTTGAGCATCATTTCACCCAATTCATTCACCCTCCGATATGACTTAACGTTGGAGGACGTAAATTACAACACAAAAAAGAACACCTGCAAGGATATACGTAATAAAGTTTTACAAGTGTTTATCTCGATAGAAGTAAATAGAAGATAAACTTTCGTAAAAAGAATTTGTAAAGCAGTGAGCAGCTAGTCATGAGCTTATTCTCAGAAAATAAACATTTTCGAAAGTTTTCTTAACACTGGGAGGTTTAGTTGTATTGTATCCTTGGAAGATGATGAACTTAAATACCAAATTTGATATTTAGGTGACTTCGGTTTTGGACTATATGGTTCACATACGCGCGCATAAGGATGTTGTATTTGGGATCTCAAGGTTTGGGCCATCTTTGATTCTGTATACTCCGTAATTAGTAGGGCTTGGATTTGTAGGTAGATTATTCCTTCATTTTATGTTTCTTATGTGTTTAAAATAGGTTTCTTTCAGGTTTCTCTTGGTTGAAATATGTTTTAATTGTTTTGTTTATTTATTTATACATTTACTTACATATAATTTTCCTTTCCTGCTACTTTTAAGATTTATTCATAAACTTATTTCACGAAAGTATACATTGTCAAAGATATCCAAGAACGCACGGAATAGAGTTTACTGTTTACTTACTAAGTCATTTTTAGCATTGTTTGGATAAGTCAGATACATACTCTAATTTTCTAGGGTAAACGATATCCTACTGTCACGCAACACGTTCTTTAAGACGAAAACGTTCTTTCAACAGAATAAGGCATCATTGGAGCGTAGACCATTGATGTCGCTGCAGCAGGCTCTAGGAATAGCTTTTCTGTATATTTTTCTCTCTGCAAATTTCATGTGTTCAAAACCAGGATTTCGCTAAATAATCTTCTGCAACTTCGAAGAACATGCATCCCCCACTGGTCCAGGTATTCGTTTTCTCGAAACACTGTCAATGGTATCTAGAGCAACTTTCAGTGGCAAAGTTGTACTTTTCAACCTTTTGGTATAAATCCAAAATGTATTTTAGAATAAGCAAGGAAGCTTAAAGAGTGGAGTTTTCTGGAGTGATCTCTCAGCCTTAGCAATGGAGGAAGCTTCTGTTTCATATAATTTATTGACGACGTTTGGAAAGTCCTTTAAGGGCTCGACATAGTAATCGGCAGCAGACAGGCAAGTTCCCCAGCGCGTAAGTATCGGCTCAGGAGAAGGAGGTGTTGCCGATACATTCATTCTCTTTGAACAATTGTATACTGTTGGGGCTTTTAAGAAGTGGTTCTTGACCGAATAGCTTCGGAGGAGCAGAATTCGAAGCTGGTGGGACTGATTTACCCGCACATCTCTCTTATTGGGATGAATGTCATTTAAGGGTGCAGTTCACTTGTTTTATTAATTAACTCTCGAATATGACCTTCCAAATTAACTCTGAAATCGGAAAATTTTCGCTTCAAAAAGGGGAAGCAGCTATATAGGTTATTTTAGGTGTCAAAGCTTTAGTTAGGTTTTTAGGTGAAAAAAGGTTAAAACCTAAAAATCTGGGTTCTACTAATACGCGATAGAGGGTAGAGAAAATCTGATAGTGGCATTTCAAATTTTTAAGTAAAGTGTCCTTTCTGCTTTGGCCATCACCGAAGACTACGGTGATGCGTTTGAATATATTTTCACATTGAAATTAGCTTTGCGTAACTGGGCGAAATTTATTGACTGTCATAACCTTTCGATGTCGAAGAAGGCACTACCTGCGGCTGAAATACGCCTTAGACACGACGCTCAGGACCCATTTCCTGCAGCGAGATAATGGAAGGAAGACCATGTATGTGTTGACGTATATCCTTACAACCCCCTCTACCGAAAAAGTTCAAAGCACAAATCAAACATATTGCAGATTGAAGTTACAGCTTAAAGTAGAACCTATTATTTTTACGCGCTATTATTTGCAAAAGAATAAAGCGGTTCCCTTGTCTTATGTTATGTAATTATCACTTCAAATTGTCATATTTCAAGGAAGTAAAAACACCTAACGATCAAACAACAGAAATTTCGATTTATTCAATTTACCAATTTGCTGTTCACCCATGTGTTGTTGAAAGAGAAAGCAGAGACACTAGCAAGGAGTGGAGCATTGCGCGGTCAATGTTGCAAAAAATTGACTACACAGGTACAAAAACAGATAATGTCTTTTAATATGTTGCAATATATGTTGCCATTAGGTCTGTACTACTTTCTCAACTTCGGCCGTACCACGGAGGGAACACGGCCTTGCAGCGCGCAAGAACGGCCATCCCAATCTTTATACTTAAATAATATTAGCGGAGCTTGCACGCTTGCGGTGGGTTTCTTGTTACTTTGTAGAGAATGTATTCCACCATGCTGGAAGTTATAGTTCGTCATTGGTGCACCAAGTCTACATAAGTGGAGTAGAACCGCTAACAACAGGTAAAGGAATCACGACATGAAACATCGATTTTCCTTCCACACCACCGGGCAAAAGAAAGTTTAGTTTACTGCGACGTAATAGGCTAGTTGTAAATCTTAATATCTGAACGACATTGTTACTATATCACCTTTCCGTCTCTCTCTCTCTCTCTCTCTCTCTCTCTCTCTCTCTCTCTCTCTCTCTCTCTCTCTCTCTCTCTCTCTCTCTCTCTCTCTCTCTCTCTCTCTCTCCCCCACAAATTTCATTGTTCCTGTCTGTTAGCAGACTACTCAGCTGAGAGTAAAGAATAGTAAATTTCATGCATTATTTGAAATTATGGTGACGACAATAGCAGATAAATCATTAATTACTTCCATCAATGATACCACTCAAAAAATGTCAAAAAAGAAGGAAATGGGTAGGTAAGAACGTGTAAAGTGTAAACTAGTACAATAAGCCTTAGGCTACAGTGCATCCAGAGCTTAGCAGACGGGCCCTTTGGAAGAAGAAAAAGTAAAATTTTGTGTAGGTGGATAGAGTCAACATGAAACATTGAATGTCATGGGCGGGATTTGAACCACAGATTTCCCGGTTTCCGTCCAGTCGCTCTAATCCTTTGAGCTACCATGGCCAACTTGCCGTCCTGACATTAAATTCCCCATTTCACTCGTATATTTCCCCGGAATTTTTCATGTTGACTCTATCCATCAAAATCCTTAGCCTATATACGGCTGGTGTGGAGAAATGATTAATTTCCATCAATTGACTAAAATAATAAGAGTTAAATGATGAAGCCTGGGACTCAAGTACTTACGATAGTAAGTCGCCACAAACAGTGTATCTCAGATGCGATAGCCCCTAGTGGTTTACTGGGAAAATATACGAATCAACTGGAGAATTTAATGTCAGGACGGCAAGTTGGCCATGGTAGCTCAAAGGGTTAGAGCGACTGGAACGAAATCCAGGAGATCCGTGGTTCAAATCCCGGCCATAGCATTGAAGTTTTCATGTTGACTCTATCCATCCAAAACCTTATCCTATATACGGCTACTGTTGAGAAACGACTAATTTCCATCAATTAGCTAAAATTTGGTGTAGGTTATTGTCCATTTACATAAACCAAGCGGTTTTGTCTGTGGCCCGCATTCGAAAGGCCCGGGTTCGATTCAAGTGGCCGACCTACCTGACCCATGGGTCTTTTCGAGGTTTTCCCGGGTTGCTATGCGAATGCCGGGTAGGTTAATTACATCCCCCGAATTTCCTGTTCCTCCATTATCATTTCATATCATGTAAATAAACTTACCAAAAATAAATGTACATAACAAAAAACAAAAAGGAGGAGGAAGAAGAAGGAAGAGGAAGGAAGAAGAGGAAGAGGAGGAAGGGAGAAGCAGGAGGAGGAAGAGGAAAAGGGTGCCCCACTTTGGTTATAGGTGCAGAAGATCAGTGTGGTCGAGGTACCGAAGCCCTTGCGGATAATGCAATTCAATCATTTCTAGCAAAAAAATGTTTTAATAACATTTATATGTTTATTTATTCAATTATTTATATAAAGCCGTATGTGCAGGTACATACAGTCGTATATACGGTCGTGTATGCAGGATCTGTAGGAGTGAAGAATTTAACTAAAATGTTCCCGTAGTCAGATTATAAGGTTTCTATTGCTAAATACTGTCCAGTGCAAAGTGATCTTCACAAGGTTGAAATATTTTCTAAAAGAAATAACAAATAGCCCCTTTCCGATGAAAAATAACACCCCAAATATTAATGGGGAGAGTTGGATTAAACCGGAATAGCATGGCAAAACAGGATATTGCCCTTTTTTCACAGCAGAGTGCTGTCATCCACGATTGGCGAATTTGTTTCCTTCATAGTACAGATGACTTGTTGCAACGTTCTGTTGGTAAGATATTTACTAGCGTTGTGCTATAAAAAGTTTTAAACCTGTTGTTCTAGGCTTCAAGAAATGAAACATAAATATTTCGCGTATATGTGTATGATTTACTTTAATTCTTGCGTAACAATTTGCGTCATCTTTGTTGGTTAAAACGGTTTACCCAATATAGCAAAATGTACCTGTCTTATGAAACTAAAATTCCCCGCGTGTCTGTATTCGTGGACACATTCTAATTATTTACAGCTGTAAATGTTCATGGGGAAATACAAAATAAAATGGGAATTTCAATCGTGGGATGAGAACAGGAATCAACAAGCTAATATGCTTCAGAATCAAATGCTTCCAGGAAGAGCATTGACTGTGCACCATATAGCGAAGCAGCAGGCGTACAAACTAGTATAAACTGTTTTAGAAAATTGGGAATACATCCCTCCAATCCGCGCACCTTAGCTGATTGGATGTTTGAACCTACATAGTCGACGCATAAAGCAATTTCAGCTTTATGAAGCAATTATCTACATCTAATGGCACAACACTTGCCGCTTCAGAGCAGATTCCAAAATACAAGAATCTTCACTTCTTCCCTTCTTATTTACATGGTTCTTCCTACATCTTATTTCTCTTTATCGAAATTTCACACAGGTGTGTGCACAAATACTTCAAGATGAGCGCAGGGTCAAAATAAATAATAGAAGTTAGAGAATTCTGTGGTTCTATTCGCTATACTACATAAATAGGGACTACTTGAGGCTGAGCAAGAAAAGGTAGGAGAAGTTGCAAGTAAACTTTGAATACCAAGAAGGATGCGCAATGCTAATGACTCAAGAAGCAAAAACACTAGGAATAAATTATTCTGAAAATTGTAAAGCTCAAGAGATATTAACAGTTATTGCTGGTATGAAGAAATGGGAGGCAAAGCTGAGGTACGCAATCATGTGTGTTCTCTCCTCAAATTTCAAATCAGAAGAGAGGATAATTGTGCTCATGAGCATGCACTGCAATTGATCTTGAAAAATGCTAGTTTTGTTCTGATATTGCATTCGACAAGATTAAAAGTGAATGGTGAAGTGATACATAATGCAGTTAAACTTTTAAGTGAAACAATACTGTGTCTAGATTTTGTGATACGTATATGCAAATCCTTAGAGTTAACTTTAGTATTGCTTTTGAATCTGAAACAAATAACGCATTTTACTCAACTGGTACGCAAAAGCCAGCTACTTTTTACAGTTTTTAAGAAAATAAAAATTCCCCCTAAACTTATGATTTACATTTGCAGTAGCTATATCTTACAAAAGGAGACAGAAAAACGGACTTATTAACATAAACACAATTCTTCTCCCATGAATAAGTACGATAATGTATTCATAGGACATTGAGTATCCTGTTTTCTCTAACATTTCTCTATCAGCGTCAGTAGTATACTAGAATGAGATTGTAACCGGTTTACGTTCAGTTGGTCAAAGGGTTGTCAGAGAAACCAAGAATTCGGCCAAATATATATAATTTACGTCCTCCAACGTTGTCATATCGTACGGTGAGTGAATTGGGTGAAATGATGCTCAAATGAGTACAGGATCGATGGAGCTTAGTTACCCGACATTCGTCTTGAAGGATAAGGGAAAAACCCAGAAAAGACCTTATCCAGGTAGCTCACCCTGACCGAGATTCGAACTCAGGACCTCTTGAACGTGAGGCAGACACGCTACCATCTACAGTACTGAGGCGGGTAGCCAAATATTCGAGCACTAATCAATTAGTCTTGGAGGCTCAAGTGAAAGGGAGAAAAAGCTTTGGTATAAAAGTGTAATGCCAGTTATACAATGTCATGTGTGTATGTGCTTTAGTTTATTTAAACCAGTGTTTTGATTCACATCTAACAGCATTTTCAGCAAAATACCCCACCAAGATTCCCTTTACATGCAACAAATTTTGTAGTTTTTGTTTTATCAACAATGGTCTTCTTTGATTAGTGGGATTAAAATTACAATTTTTTAAAAATATATTTACACATCAAATAAATTATTTGAAGTTACCTTCATTCAGTAGGAAGTACATGTAATCTTGTACTAAGATCATTTAAACCATAAGAGAGCAATAACTTAATACATAAAAAATCGTAGATCTCTTTAAAGCCGACAATTTATTTTAAATATTTTATATCAGGCATTTTGTACATGTTATTAATTTTAATATTTTAATGCTTTAGCCATTTCAGGAAATATATGGTAGTTTTACGCAATGTGGAAAGAGGGGAGGGGATCCGTCCCCTTCAGCTGCCGAAGTGCGGGCGCTGCGGACCCTTAGCACTCGTGGTACCTCTGACGTTGCTAGAGGAACCTCGGGCTGAACATGCCGAGCCCCTCCCGTAGGGGAGTTGTTCGGATTGGGTTGGACTCGAGGGGGCAGTGTGTTCCCGACACCCACGGGTAAATGGGTACTTCTGGCCAGGCTACGGCCGCCCGGAGGGGGTAGAGGGTTGCCTGAATAATCCCGGGTACTCGCCTGCAGAGCTAGTAGAAGATGTGCTAGATCACCAGCCGGCCCCACCGAGGTTATCGGTAGTCTTCCTTGCGGGGTTGACGCGCGTAAGTGGCGTATCCACTTCCATCCCGTCTTGACGTTGTGCTCAGCGGGGGGGGGGGGGGGGCTTCTTAGACTCAAGGTATTGCCCTATGGAAAGAGCCCCGGAGTTTCCAATGCTCCCGGGTAGAAGGAGGCCCGGGTCCTTGGTTCTATGGGTCCAGGACTATTGGGAGTACAGCCTCTGAGCTTAACTTGTAAGGAACTTTTTGGCCCGCTTTTAGGCATTTATCATTGGTTTGTTGTATGCCTGCTATATGTGCAACAAAGTGTGTAATGATATGAAACTATTTCTGTAATCGTTTGTCTGGTCATGTAATACGTAGAGAGAAAAATGAGGGTTCCTAAGAAAAAGAAGTTGAAATAAGCGACAGTAGGTAGAGCAATTCACGTGAAGTAGCGCCTGATTTCTAATCTTTTTGAGTCACACACTTAGCACACTTAGGTACTGTCCAGCAACGTAAAGAAGGTCCCTGCAAGGAATGTGCTGCCTTACACAGTGGGACAAGGACAGAAAATGTGTGTGGCAGAGAAAGATTGCTATACAAGGAGCAGACCCTTAAAAAACATGCGTCCTATTCACTCTATACACTAAAACCGAGAAGATTCATTTACAAATGTAGAAGCCGTCAGAATGTTTTTGAATGGTCTGTAACTGTACTGACATGGGGTGTCATAAACCTGCCCAGAGAGGATGTGGAAACCTTCGCCAACCCCCCTGCTTCTCAGGCGTCGGAGACTATCTCTCCTGTGGAGGACAGTACGTACAGTATGCCCACAGTAAGAAGGCTAGAGGGGCTTGAAGTGTTTATCTGCTCCGGTAACGGATCCGTTTACTAGGAAATGAGTGTATGAGAGTGTATATGAGTCACCCATACTGCCAGATGTATTGTTTGTTGCAGTAAACGCAGCGATAGGTGTTATGTATGGGTGAGTTATGTATGGGTGAGTTATGTGTATTTTGAACGAAACTTCCATCCCTGTCACACGGGAAGGTGAGCATAAACACCGCCGGGCCAGCAAAAGTGATTACCGTACACATTCCTCTAGCTTGCCTTCTTGTCGTGGGTCTATAGTAATGTAATGTAAGTCTTGTACATAGATAGCTACTAGTTAATATCACATTATCTTCTTGGGATAGAATTTACAGTGTACTTAAAATAAATAAAAGCTGTATCCAGCGCAAGTGTCTTGCAGTTACTCAGAACTGCCTTGGTCCTATGCTTAGGGACCGTTTCTTTGTTTTCTTCTTCTTCTTCTTCTTCTTCTTCTTCTTCTTCTTCTTCTTCTTCTTCTTCTTCTTCTTCTTCTTCTTCTTCTTCTTCTTCTTCTTCTTCTTCTTCTTCTTCTTCTTCTTCTTCTTCTTCTTCTTCTTCTTCTTCTTCTTATTATTATTATTATTATTATTATTATTATTATTATTATTATTATTATTATTATTATTATTATTATTATTATTATTATTATTATTATTATTATTATTATTATTATTATTATTATTATTATTATTATTATTATTATTATTATTATTATTATTATTATTATTATTATTATTATTATTATTATTATTATTATTATTATTATTATTATTATTAGTTTTGTACGAAGTTCAGAACTACAGCATATGTATGAAGTGATTTCAGAGCTAAATCGAAGCCAGTAGCTGACTTAACTCGATCGGATGGAATACAACGCTTGTGGCGGTGAAGGGGGATGGTAGCATAACAATTTCCCTATATTAAATTGTGTGGTTGGGTCCCTCCCAATAACGAGCGGAATTTCATTCTAGTCATCTCATCACAAACAATGTTGAACAGCAAATAAACACTGGGTAAGAGATAACTTGGAGGTCAATCCAATCAGAGGGCGGATTCGCCTCAAGCTAATGCTGGGATAATATCAGTTTAATGCCAACACAGCTCAAAGCTGGAAAGGCACCACTGTATTTACACAGCAGTATTTACACAAGTGGCGAGCTACTGCATCAAGAGACACAGAATATCGTGTGACACGTAAACATTACCTTCGTTACAAACGTCCCAAAAGGCAGCAAATCAACAATCAGTAAAACACACACCAAAATTTTATAAATATGATGCCTTGCAGCGTAAAAATATAATCAGATTTTTTGTTCTTAAATGTTCTCTTTATTGCAGAAGACGAGCAAGACCACGGGAGGGTGCCCAATAGATTATTTTTTTTTTTTTTTTTTTTTTTTTTAAATATTTGTGGTACTAGCAGTTTTACTTGAAAGTATTGTTGTGGAGGGCAATGTAGATGAAACTAGTCTGCCTGCTGTTTGGTCTGCTTGAGTGAGCTTTATGATTTTATCGCAGCGAAATCAGTTAACTACAACAATGCACAACTTTTGGTGAACTATGTGTTCGTTATATGTGTGATAAATAACATAGAGCGACCTACCACACTATATTTACTACAGACTTCTCGCCCGCACTACTGACACTGCAACCAGACTCGCCGACAAGAACATGCCGCGAAAATGTTTGCGCAAACAGGCTGAAGAAAAAAGAACGTTGTATTTAACACTTAATTGTCAAGTTTTCTCATGATATTTCTCTATGCTGCGGTATATTTGATGCTTACGGGTCTTGAATGTATTTGTACACTCGTTTTACATTTATAAATACCTACTTAATCTTGTATAATTGAGGCTTGGTGTATTTTTTCACGATTCACTCAGGAAAATAGTCTATGTGGAGGAATGTCAATCCCTCTGACCTCGTTTGGGCTAGCAGCACAAGTTAATGTTTTAACTTACATATAGTTGCAATCAGTTGCTTATATACATAAAGGTATGGTTACTCTAGAGTAATTAAAAGTGATTGCGTTTATGTAACTATTCGTTTTAGCACTCAGTTTCACTTTTGTCCTTCATTTTGAAGCGTTGTGTGGATAAGAAATGCTGTTGTGTGCAGCAGCGATTTACTTGAAAGGAGATTATTAAATTTTATGTTTGATTCCGTCATTTCTTGCTTAGATTGGCTACTGATGAGCATATGGTTAGTTTTCAAATTACTCAGATTCAATATTTACAAAGTTGTTATCCACCCAACGTTCTCAAAACATTTAATTTATGTACTCGAGTTTAGTTTGTACATTTCGATTCTTTTAAATTAATTAGCACTGGTATAAATGCACTAAATGTCGGTGTTCTCTGTTTTAACATATTTATTGTTCCCTTAAATCTCAACCTCCCTGGAGGGCTGCTTGCTCGCATTCCCTTTCTAATAATAATAATAATAATAATAATAATAATAATAATAATAATAATAATAATAATAATAATAATAATAATAATAATAATAATAATAATAATAATAATAATAATAATAATAATAATAATAATAATAATAATAATAATAATAATAATAATAATAATAATAATAATAATAATAATAATAATAATAATAATAATAATAATAATAATAATAATAATAATAATAATAATAATAATAATAATAATAATAATAATAATAATAATAATAATAATAATAATAATAATAATAATAATAATAATAGTGGTAGTGGTAGTAATTATAATTATAACAATTATAACAAAATTATTAAAATAAAGCTGTTTTAAAATACAATTATTAGACAATTGCTTATTTAATAATAGAAAGAATAAAATTATTACTTATTGTTTATTTTTATCATCTTAAGAGTTAACCTAAAATTGCCCTTCTCTGTTAATAAAGATTGGTAAATAAATCCAGAGATCGATAGTGGTAATGCCTATAGAATGTCTAAATAAATAAATGGTAATCGAAAACGTCGACCAAACATAACCTATCGAAAACTAGCAATAACAATATTATTTTTCTTCCAAGTTTATCATGCTCAATTACTTTATCAAACCCCCTCCAATGAACAAGACCCAATCATAGAATCCTACGTTGGCATAAACATGCATACTCGCACTTAGAAACATAATGTTCCCTAATGATTCTGATATGCTTCGGGAGAACGTTTCTTCTCTAGCAAGAAATGTGTTGAAGATCTAGCTAGCAAACGCTAAAAGATAAATGTAAACAATGTATTTTTCTTGTTGTGACTTCTTATAAGAAGAAATAATCCTTAAGTACATATGTATATCATTCAGGAGCGGACTGTCATTTTGGCAGAGGTGTCGGGCCCTACCGATCGCAAGTTACAGGCGTCATTTGCTTCGAAGAAAAAATATTCAATTGTAATAATCATTGCAAAAAATAGTTTTTTATACAGCGCCTCTTAATGGTTACCGAAGCTTACAACTCACAGTGTTAAACACGGCAACCTCGCTAGTCTCCTAGTCGCCAAGGGCCAGATTACACGGGCCTGCGGTCACACCCTCACCTCTGTGTACGTTTTGCCAGTCACGTGCCTATACCTCCCTCGCTACCCTATTATTCTCTTCGTACATCACATTTAGCAACACCTGGGGCCAGATGATTGCGGCCCGTTGCATTAAGTTTAGCTATTCGTGTGATTGTTGTTGGAATCTTGTTGTTGGTGGACAAAGTAGTGTAGCTCTAAAATGAATAGCGTGGATTGTGTATTGAAAAGTTTCTTTCATTCATTAGACGTAGAAGAAAAACTGAAATTAAATATCAACCGAATACTTTTACATTTACGCAACAAGAGGGAAAAAAGACATAGGACTTCCTGTAGCAGATTAGTAAGAAATCCTGCTTTACAATATTTTGAAACAGCTGTATCTGAAAATCGTGAAAACAATAGAAGATACCAGGTTGATGATAACTTTGCTCCTCCCTCAAGAAAGCAACAGAATTGTGGTTCTGAAATGAACCTGAATTCAGATGCCAAAGAAGTGTTTCATAGTAGTCAACTGAATGAAAGTACAATTCCAACATTCTCATGTATTCAATACTTTTGGGATTATTGACTCAAAAGAAGTTAATTATATTGGAGAACATTTTCATCATATCAGTTCCATTATTTTCTACGAAAGATTAAAACATGAACTATCAGTGGTTTATGATGATACACTCAGCTATATTCCTTCAGTCAGTGAACTCTAAGTTTTTTTATACAACATCCTTTGAGAAAGCGTTTTCTGAAGTATACAAAACGCTGCAAATTGTAATAACAAAAGAGGAAATTGGTGGGATCCCTAACTTCAAACACAAAGTGATTGAAATGTTTGCCACCCAGAAGAATAGACGTGCTCAGCTCTTGTACAAGTAGTAGTACTGCTTAAGTTCTATTTTATATTATTTTATTAGTTTAAAATGTATAGTGTTCTGATACATTTTTCCTATTGCAGTGTTATTGATGAGGAACTAATGGTGATCTGTTTTAAAAGGTATAACCCCACTTCTACTTTCAAAAAAAGCACCTTAACATGTGGCTCCGTCAAGAAAAATACTCACGAGCCGCCACTGATATCATTGAATAATAAGTACAATATCTAGGTATCAAACATACGTTCAAAATAGCACCTAACAGAGTAGAATTATCTCTTCCTGGTGTATGTTATCCTATGCTTCTGAAGGTAAATCTGCATTCCTCATTGATATTCCCGAAGTTTCAAGTACTTTACCAAATTGAATACGAAGGGATAACATACAGGTATTATGTAGATCTGGACAAAAATAGTGCTTCAATTCGGTATAGAAACATATACTGACAAAAATCCTAACACCAAATCTGATCTCTGTATTTGAACACAACATTAGAAAATTGACCCAATCAGTTGTACCTCCTAAAGGATCAACTCTTTCCCCTATTTAACAGCAGAAGTTCTATCTACTAATACGACGGCAGATAAAGAGACCTTAAACAGCACACGAAGTTACACATTTCGAGTTGCTGAAATCCCACGGACTGCACCTCCTCTGAACCTAAGTTAACCAATAAACAAGATCAAATTACACGGATTGAAAGTGCCAATGAGTGTACCAGTAGTGACAACTCCCTAAATGTCAAAGATACCGAAGAACACTGTCCAAACCCTGAATCTACCCCTCATGAACAGTCTCTAAGTGAAAACCTAAACATATTGTCAAGAAATCAAAGGCCACTGGCATTGAAGTATGAGTACCATGCATACTTGTTAAAAACAAAGTGCCTCATAAACAATCTGAATGTATTTCTCTAAGCTTTTTGCAGCTTCACAACTTATTTAATAACAATATAGATGTCAATAACATAGCATTTGCTCTCAGCTACTCTTTATGTCTTTTATCTACAGGACACTTTATTCCGAGGTAACAGTTCAAAGTATATTACAAAAATGGACTGAATACCAGTCTTAAAATCGGAGGAGCAGAACTTATGCGAAGTGATCTGCATCATACGGAGGTTCCTTTAAATAACGAATTAGAACTATCACAGTTTCAGTAAATTTACTACCAGTTTATAGTATCTAAAATTCGAACAGTGTCACATTTCAGACATACACTTCAAGAAGCCTTAAACGCCAACTACCTGAATCTTTCATTTTGTTGAATGACTATGACATTCACAGCTTATAAGGCTGCTGTTAACAAGACTCCCGAGAGAAAAGCTAGTTGAATTCGATTTGATATTAATGAAGTCGACAGAGCCAACTCGCTGCGATGTTGCCCGTGGGACTACCAACAACATAGATTTAACTCTTTGCACACCTGACGTACGTATATGAGCTACTGAAGCAGTCTGTTTGTGAATCATCTCATGGAAGTGACTAGTCTTCCATTATTATTCAAAACGACGACAATTTGTCTCCTAGTACTCCTGAAACCCCTAACACAAAGAGGAATTTACGCAGAGCAGACTGGCTAAAGCTCGGAAGCAGGGTAACAACCTCTTAGTCTAGTACCTACCGACAAGTTTACTGCTAAGTACATCAAAAACAACGTTCAGGATTTTACAGAAGTCTTAGTTAACTCTGCACACATCAGCATTCCTATGATAAGCTTCCCTAACTTGTATAGAAAGGCACTCTGGTGGAATGAATCATGTGAAATCTATATAGAAGATAAGAATCGAATATTTTACCTATAAAAATGAAAAACATCTACTTAAAACAAAATAAATTATCAGCAATGTAAAATGATAGCTAGAAAGACAAACTAAGGTGGAATCATGTCTATCATTTTATCTCTTCCTTAATACAGCAAACTTCAGCAGAAACTAATGCGGAATAAAATCCAAACAGTGACATATTTAACCAATCTAGAATTACTGCACTCGGAAATTCAGTATAGAATCCTTTAAATTTAACTAGCGGAAGGAAAATGGTGAAGGTACACACTCACAATCAGTATCTCCTAATGAAAATCAAAATTTTGATAACAATCTAAAAGTACAGGAACCATGTAACGAATTGGACAAATGTGGCAGTTGTAGTTTTCGCACAGACTTTATTTCATGGCTTACAGAACAGTTTCTACTCACTGCATTAAATTATCTTCAGCCATGGGAATTCCAAATGACACCAAACAAAGATTACATTCACTAGCACTTCCATTTTTACTGCAGAGCTTTATGCAATATACCGGGCCATTTTACACGTACGTCGACGAAAGTTGGGGGACTGCTTAATCCTAAGTGATTCACTCAGTGCACTTCAAAGCCTACGGCAGCTGTACAACTACCACCCTATTGTGCAGCGTATACAGGATGCCCTCCACGTTTTACACGCTTCTGGCGTTAACGTGGTGTGTGCATGGATCCATGGTCACGTAGGCTTGCGGGGGAATGAAATGGCGGATTTGGCAGCCAATACGGCTACCATGAAGCCGAGGGTTCGAGTACCATCTGTGACATCGGAAGATTTTAGGGCCGTGTTGCGGAGAGCTGTGCAAGCCTGCTGGCAGGAAGAGTGGTCCGCTCTCCGCAATAATAAACTTAGATCTGTCAAAGAACCTCCGATACCCTGGGTTACCTCCTGTCGGTCATCTCGTCGCGAGGAGGTGAGTTTGGCTCGGTTACGTATTGGGCACTGCTTTTTTACTCATCGTTTTCTTTTTAAAAAGGAGCCTGCTCCGCTGTGTCCGTTTTGCACGTGTCTGTACGACACGTGCTGCTAGAGTGTTTTCACCTAGCAGACCTTAGGACGCCTCTGCAGAAATGCTAGCGGATGATAACGCAGTAGTGGAGAAGGTATTTAGATTCCTTTCTAGATTACACTTTAGGATTTAGTGAAGGAAATTTTTAGTAGGTTTTGATTGATATTTCGTTTTCTTATATATATATATAATGTGTGTGTGCAATTTTAATAGTTTTATTTATACTTATATAGTTTTTGGAAATTTTTATATCTGGCTTTTGCCATGATTTGTTTTTGTAAGGGCGCTGATGACCGCCGTAGTTGAGCGCCCTTATACACATTATCATCATCACCATCATCTCAGAAAACAATGGGCTCATAGTATTTGAAAACACAAAGTGTAAATTACTTAAAAAAGTAGAAATAGGAGACTGCGCTGATATCCTAAACATATCAGTATCTTCAGCACTGTGCAAAGTGGATTTAGACATCTTAGAAGTGAAGTAGCTGACATTTAGAGCGCGTTTCTCTATAGACAGCAGCTCATAATGATGAGTTTAGATGTTTGAAGAAGTAGAGGAATGACATCGTCGAAAATTGCATTATAGAAAAGCTTTGGTGAACGAACGTATCAGACAACATAAATGCTATTAAATATATGTTTTACAATAAGTTGTTTTATTTATAATTTTAATGTCATTAATGTCATATTCTACTCTTTGTAAATTAAATATAATATTTGTTTTATTTATTTTGAGGAATTTAATTCCTACTTATTCTTAGTTTTTGGATGAGAGGATGTAATGAACTTCGTTCATGTCGAGCGATATAAGTAGAAATGAAAGAATCATCAACTATAGGTTTCAATAGGTAGTGAAACCTTGTTTCTACTTATGTTAAGCAGTATTGTTTCTGGCATCCTTCAGTTGTTAAAGGATGTTTCTGCAGATGATTTAACAATATTTTGTGGCAGAAGGAACTTCAGTACAGCACAGAAATTCCTAAAAGAATCAGTTTTGATATTCAAACGTCAATGGAAGTTAGAGATTTGAAACTTTTTAAGAATATATATATATATATATATATATATATATATATATATATATATATATATTTCACTAAAACAAAACATGGAACGAATTACAACCAATAAACAACTGAAACCATTAAAACAATCAAAATCTTCGGCATATATTTCAGTAGGGGATTAAGCTAAATGTCTCAAATTGTCTCACTTGCAGCCCTTTTCACACTTGGTACTCCCTGCTCCAGTCAAAATGTCAGAATGCAGATTGAAACAAATGAAGCACGACTCTCAATTAGAAGAAAGTGCTTTTTTTTAAAAAAAAGTAATGAAAACAGGGGGCACAGTAAAAAGGATCAAAAGTGGTGAAGTAGCTATGCATTTAAAATACACATTAAAATCCACCTTGTGGAAACAGCGCCAATCTGCTAGAAATCAAGGAAACTTCGTTTTGGCTAGCAGTTTTGTTTTGCAAAAGGTGAAGCATGGCCTCCTGTAAGACAGTTCTTTTTGTTCGTATCTCAGGTTGTACAAATCCTTTGCAACAGAGTTGCTAAGTCATGTTCATGCTGCACTTATTTCTTGTTATGTGACAGGTCGACTGGAAGCTTGTTTGGAATGGGTATGTGGGCGTCTAGCTTCTGTTAGATACCTCTTCCTTGTTTGAGCAGTATAATACGTTTTCGAAAAGGGGTTCTTCTGCCTCTCTGTGTGTGTTATTAACGCTAACTTTGTGCAGTGTCGACAAGTAAAACTTATCAACTGTCCTTAAAAACAGTTAACTAGATCTGTGTTTCAAGAGTTTTTTTTATTTAAAGCAACAACCCAGCTGTTGCAATACAGGTGTAGTGGGTAACGTGTCTGCCCGATAATGGAAGGTGCTTCTTTCTCTTCTTTTTCTCCGTTTGCTTTTATTTTCCAATTTTTAAAATACTTATACGCACCTAAGTTACTGAGTCCATAGCCTTTAAGGTTCTTAGGATTTTTAATCTGCATAAATAAAATATTGAGTGCTGTATCCCGAGTAATTGATTAGGTTCACATAACTCGCATATTGAATTATGGGTGAGGATTGATGAAGTCTTCTGAAAACGATCAAATATTTGATTGGCACACATTGATTTTTATGAATACACAAACTAACCCCGCCCACCTGCTAGATCATGAAACTTTAACCAAAGGGGTATGAGTTAAATTTGAATTAACCAGCGGGAGGTTTTGAGGTTAATAAAGATAGGCAAGGAACGCAATAAATTGAAACTGTATGTAAAGACATTGCACATTTTAAATACAATATTCAGTTTACCTAGTTCATGTTACCCTTCCATGGAGATATATAAAATGTTACGAACCTCTTACACGATGTCTCGCTACGTATTCTCTCTGAACTATTCTTAACTTTCATTAGTGATCTCCAATCCCTGCCTATGCTGAGTGTTGCTACGTATTTTGAAGTATATTTGGGATGCATCAACGGTCACTTATTGTTATAATAATAATAATAATAATAATAATAATAATAATAATAATAATAATAATAATAATAATAATAATAATAATAATAATAATAATAATAATAATAATAATAATAATAATAATAATAATAATAATAATAATAATAATAATAATAATAATAATAATAATAATTATAATAATATAATAATAATAATAATAATAATAATAATTATAATAATATTATTATAATTATAATAATAATAATAATAATAATTATAATAATATTATTATAATTATAATAATTATAATGATATTATTATAATTATAATAATATTATAATAATAATTATAATAATAATAATTATAATGATATTATTATAATTATAATAATATTATAATATTATTATTATAATAATAATATTATAATAATATTATAATAATAATAATAATGCTTAGGTTGAATTACCTTCGGGACAGACATTCATAAGACAGCGTTTTACCTGCTTTCATTAACTCCTGGTCGTAGTTATTGTACATTGAATGTCTCGATAATGTGAGCGTAGTTAACTTAAAGGAAAATGCTTGAGAATTCCTTAGCCTGATATATAACTATTCTCCAGGACCTAAACAACATCTTACTGAACGTAGGAGCATTTGCATGTTCCTCAGTATAGTCCATTTTACAATTAGACTGATGTTGAAGCTAAGAACTCCGCAATACTCATTTCTCGCTGCACCTCTACCCGTCACATCTTTCATTGGCTGGAGCAGAGTTTGTTGCTTCCATCCAGTAGGAATCGATTTATATCTATCTTTAACCAATCAGCGACGTCAAAATACCTTCTCCACGTTTAGTAAATCACATGTATGAGAGCTGGTACCGCTTTACTGCTGTGAACGCTTTGTTGAGATGTCAGTCTATTTTTACTATAGACTATACTTTTGAACCGGTTAGTTAAGGAAGGAGCTCTGTCGCTTGATAGCGTAGACAGGACCTTTCCCTTTGTTTTAATCCTCTAGACATTTACAAATGGCCGCCATTAACGTGCGTGGGGATTCAAATGTGATTCACCAATCATAACGAACCGAAATGCATGCGGTGACCGTAGTATAGTGATACATATACCTTTCAAAATAATCTGGGAAGTTCACATACATTGTCAAGTGGAGAACTGATTAAGTTTGCAATCCTCTCCCGTACCCGTGCTGTTCAATTGAACACTACATCTCTGGGGATATTTCTAATGCAGACGATATTTACTCAGTTTGAATTGCATTTCTAACTTCATAGTATGCGCTGAAATGCTTTCGTCCGCGCTATGTTTTTTAAAGATTTTCGGGCAGTTTGATGTTCCTGAAAGTACCTCACGTTTTTCACATGAATAATGCATCCTTCACATACTCCACAGATCTCGGTGAATGTCATCTCATATCTATGAATTGTTCCTGGCACGTTAGACTTGAAATAAAGTTCAGAACAAAAGCATTGACACCAAAACGAGGAACACTGTGTATAGAACGGTGAACAAAAATCGGCTATTTTACTTTACTGTTGTGTAGACCCAGAAATTCGATATTGAGATAATTTAGGATACAAGTTCTTAAGTGTTTGAACTCAGAATAAGAGCATTTTCAGGAAAGGAATATGTGTGTGCAAAGAGGACAAAATTCAGATGAACGCCAATATCCGCATCTGATCATACTTCAGGAATTTAAAAGGAGTAGTTCTACAAAATAGTGCTAACCCGAATTACCTTCGTTGTGGGGAAAAATTCAGCTAGCTTTTGTTTACTAAAAAATATATATTTTTAAATACTTTTATAAGTTGAAATGTTGACACGAAAACAGGTGTATCTAAAAGGGTCTATAGATAGGTTTATCTTTCATAAAATTTTAAAGAATGCCATGTAATTGTGAAACTGTGAAATACTTTTTCAATTTTTCAATTCCTCCATTTGTTTCTTTTTGATGCTGAACTGAGATCAGATAATCTCAACAACAAAAAATAAATAAAGCAAAATAAATAAATAAATATTATAATCCAGACCGCATTAAAAAAAGGAATGCTTAAAGGTTAAGTAAAGAATACACTACATTTTAGAAGCATTATTACAAATTTAACGGCAATCTTAAGTTGTGAAACTTCATTTGCGCCGGTGCCGTAACACGTGTTGTCTGATCCAGACAAGGAAAGAGGCAATGTTCTAAAACCCAAAGATGTTAAGATTTGAAATAATTGACATTCCGTTCATTCCCTGGCGAAGCTTTTGATGCGAAACGCGTAGCTACGGTAACAGAGAACGAACGCTTCACGTGACCTGTGTGCTTTTGTTCATGAATTAATCAAGAAACCGAGCTAGTGACTTTGGAAAGGTTTCCAATCCTTGCATACGTGCATTGTACCTGCGACTATGGTGGGCAGCAGAAGTTCTCCACAGGAATGCGGCAGCCATGTGCAAGGCACTCCAGCTGCGAAGACCGTCCTTGAGATCATCTGCAACATCTGAGGTGAGCAAGACGAATTCATACTTTCAAAATGTCAGCTGAAGACCATGTGCTTGTGCATTCGAATGGGAAGCTGTACGGAAATCACAGTAATTTTAGAAAGTCCGGAATTGTAGCCATTGGCATAAGCAAAAGAGTCGACTGTGAATTGTTATATGAATCTAAACGTACATGTTTGCTTTCTCCAATGCATGTATAGTATTGGGAATTTCAAATACTTATTTAAACGTCATCTGAATTAATTTAAAAGAATAAGAACGTTTAACCTGGTTTGTTGCGTGTACCTTCGCCCATAGTTAGGAAGTGAACATTTCAATAAATACTACACATATTTTGGTCACAAACCTTTCCAGGATACAACTCAGTTTGAAGCATCTCTTTACGTGAAAAAATGGGTTGTATTTTATTTGATTAAAATACTCTATTTTGAAATTGTACCATATTAAAATTAACATAACATTTTGTTTGGACAATGTATTGCGTCTTTGTCATATGAGCTATAGTTGAAGTTCTCAGTGTGTAATACAAACTAAAACATGCACACTAAAGTTAGGGTGCTCAATAACTTTTCATTTTGACATAAAGGCAACGAATCCGCCCTTTTCTGTAGTAAACATTTACTATATATTTCCAATTTTTTAAGAAACATACTTTGAGCAATGCAGCTTTAATGGAACTTAATGTTAACCTAATACTGGTCTGAACTATGATTTTTAACTAAATGGTACCAGTCCTTCAAAAGTTCGTACCTTTTTTACTTTTGGGAATAGTAAGATTGCATTTCCTTGCTGCATATAAATTGCCGGTTGCATTCTAAATATCCTAAAACTTCTCATCACCAGCAAGCAAATAGCATATTTGCAGTTCATCTTATCTATAGATACGTTTGTAATCCATCCGCCATAATCTTAGGATTTCATCAAGTATATACTGAAAAAAACGGGTAATAAGATGGTTTACAGGTTTAAGTGGTTTAAGTTTAAGTGGTTTACCGGGAAAATACGAGTCAGTTGGAGAATTTAATGTCATATCGGCACGTTGGCCATAGTAGCTCAATGGCAGAGCGGCTAAATGGAAACCAGAAGATCCGTGGTTCAAATCCCGGCTATGGCATTGAATTTTTCAGTGTGACTCTACGTTTCCAAAATACTTTGTTTATTAACAACCTGTCAATTTCCGCCGAATGCCGGAATTTGGTCCCTTAGTTCTTCTACGTGTCAATAAATGTACTGAATGCCCTTAACAGTCATCGATCTGGTCCGGATTTTAATCCGCGACCTTGGATCAGTAATCCTGCGTCTAACCAATTGTATCACTTATAGCCTGTGGTTCCCGAGGTCTTAAGTTGAAATGTGGTGGAGGGCGATGTAGTGGAGAATTTTCCAACTATGAATAGTAGCAACGCAACTACCGACTTAGGCTGCTGGTTGATCCTTGGCCTCTGAGCAACATTAAACAGTCTATCACTCCCAATGTAGAATGGGATGCTGAGAACCACAGCACTTAAAGAGAATTCATAAATAAAAGCTCTATCAATTTTATCCAGAGCGTCGCATGGATGATAAAGGACACCCTTGTGTATCCGTGTGATAGTTCTCTATATTCTTGAACAACCCTTTTGTTTTTTGCGTTTTATTACATTATTGATATTAAAGTTTTGTATTGTTTAAACAAAACTATTTGGAACTGCTTTTATCAGTAATATCTACTTTCCATAATAGCGTAACCGAATCGAGAGCCTTTTCATAATAATCTATAAATAAGTTGAACTGTAAAATTGTCTGTGATTTTCAGTGATCTGAGACAGTATTGCGTCTATGCGTTATTTATTCACACTAAATCTATGCTATTCTGTTTATATAATAGCTTTATTACTGTTGTATAAAATTGATGTCCAGAGTTAGGAAGCTTATTCAAGCTTAGTGCAATTACTGATTCATTCTAATTATCACTGACGTGTCAGTAGTTTTAGAAAATATTTATAAGATCTGAAGATCTTTTGAAAAAATATGGGGCATACTTTAAGTTCTGTATTAAAGAAAGGTGAATTTAAATCTCGATACGTTTCTGTGAAGAACGTATTTTAGAATAAAAGCAATACAGTAAACGAAATAAGCCCGCCTCGGTAGCGTGGTGTTAGAGTGTCTGCCTCACGTTCAAGAGGTCCCGATTTCGAAGCTCGGTCAGGGTGAGTTACCTGGATGAGGTTTTTTCCGGGGTTTTCCCTTATCCTGAAAGACGAATGTCGGGTAACTCTAAGCTTCATGGGCCCTGGGCTTATTTGAGCATCATTTCACCCATTCCATTCATCGTCCTATATGACTTAACGTTGGAGGACGTAAATACAAAAAAAAATAATAATAATAATAATAATAATAATAATAATAATAATAATAATAATAATAATAATAATAATAATAATAATAATAATAATAATAATAATAATAATAATAATAATAATAATAATAATAATAATAATAATAATAATAATAATAATAATAATAATAATAATAATAATAATAATAATAATAATAATAATAATAATAATAATAATAATAATAATAATAATAATAATAATAATAATAATAATAATAATAATAATAATAAACGAAATGAATGCCATATGACAAGTTGTTCACAATTTAAATTTTGTTTCATATGACCACCGTCTGCATCCACATAGGATTCCATCGACGCACGGTGAGTGAAACATTCTCTAGTATTCTAAGTGTGATTTTAAGCACCAAGCGCTGTTGAGTTACTTTAAGTGGTCATTGGAGGCGATTTGGGGTTTGTATACCTCTAATTTAATGTATCCTATGTAGAAACATGAAGAGGTGTCAGGTCAGGGGAACATAGATGTGGAGTGAACCTCCCCATGCATTTGTGGAATTGTAGATATTTTGTAGATATTCACGAACCACCAGATCGAAATGAAGGAGTGCCCCATTCTGTAGGAAAACTACCGTTTCCAAGGCGTCATCCTGCCGTAATCGAAGTTGAAGAAACAGCTGAAGAATATCGAGATACGCAATGCCTTTAACTCTGGGTTCTGCGAAGAAGAATGGTCCATAAATCTTCGACTTTCTATTCCCCAACCACACATTGACTTTTGGAGTTTTCCGTTCCCACTCGAAGGTCTCGTGAGGCAGTTCATCTGCCCACACTGCAGTTGTGTCGTAAAGCACATTTTCTAGCAGTTATCCTCTTCGATTGTGTGCAACTTGCAACAGATTGTAACATATTGATTCCTGACCGCCTTAGTTCTTCCTTTCCAGCGTATGACTGACTTAGACATGGTATGATCCCTTTTTGAAGCTGTAATGGAGACTTTTCCACACTGTCAATTGTAGCGACGCAACTACCGACTTAACCTGCTGATTCATGCTTTTAGGCTTCTGGTATTTGCATCATCTACCCGTTGCACTGTGAGTCTGCCGGAACGTTCCTCATTTTGCACACTGTCTGTGATCTTAAATGTTTGAACCAGTAAGCTAACATTAGCCACAATGGGAGTATTTTTATGAAATGTCCTTATAAATTTCCGGCTGCCTCTAAATGAATCCCATCACATGCGCTGAAACCACAGCCAATCTGTTTACAACAGCCGCTTTCACATAAATGGACCGAGACTACTCCTGTTCAATCTGAACCTAATATTTGTAATTCTTTTTAATGTGTATTTCCATTCTTCCATTGCGATTGGTTCAATATTGTCACCCAATTATCGGAAGGCGCGACCAACTGGCGGCCGGGTGAGGGTCGGAAGGCATTCGCCCACGCCTACCCATTTGTCTTGTAGCGGTAACGAGGGGGATGGTTGAAAAAACATCGTTAGCCATCTCCCCCCCCCCCTCCTTTACGTCTGGATGATTCACCGAATCGTGAGACTTCGAGAAACAGCGATATTCCTATAAAAAGGGGCTGCAGTTGGCAAGTCAGTCAGTTCTTGGCGAGCAGCTGTGAGGAGCGCCGAGTGAGCAAACGGACTGGAAGACGGTGTACGTGTATCAGAGGAGTTGCACGTGATTGTGAGCGTGGAATGGACCTGTGACAGAGGAACTGGTGAATTGTGATTGTGTGCACCAAGTAATTCTATGTAATCGGCAAGTGTTCCAACTGTAATTCGGTGGAAATAAAGAAGATTTTGAGTTTGCGCAATTGGACTTTTAATTTCACGAACCCACAAAGTTACAATATTTTCACTAGAATAAGGATGTATTCCATCATTTTGTTTTCTAATGTGCATAAGTGTTTGTAATAGCATAACCATTCTCTTTGGTAAATTGAATTCCACTGTAGTGTATATATCTTCTTCATTTGTATTTAAAATTTTAAGCATTTTATGTGCCTTTACTTGTCGTCCATGTACTTCATACTCAATGTTGCTACCAACAAATCTTTTTCAGTTCTGGCTTTTCAGTTTTCTAATTTGCAGTTTTCTTTTAGTCGCATTTACCTATACATTGCTCTTCAGATACCTTATTATTCAAATATTACAATATGCTTATTTCATATTTGGTAATTAATTCTGCTAATTGTTCATTCAATTAATTTAATCCTCTCTTATGGTAGGGTTTCTCTCTTTTACATAATGCTTCTCTTGCATATTTATTGCTTCCCTTTTCAGGTTAATCACTTTTAGGTAAAATAATATTTATTGTATTCTACTGTAATGTAATTGGTGATATTTTATTTTGTTTATTTTGCCATTGTGGGTATTATTATAGTTGATGTTAATAGACAATGATCTGACCATACCCTATCCTATCTATAAACTGTCCTCTACTCATAAGACCTCCTTATGAGATGTTATCTATTTTAATTATATCTGTAAGCACATCTGGTATATCTTTATTTAAAAAGAAATAATTCGTTATTTATTAAATATTTGTAAAACATCTCTTATTCTAAGTTGTCACTTTGCCATAGATTACTTGTATTTCATTGGTGTGTACATTGTCTACTCTTGCATTTATATCACCAGTTACATTCATACAATCTCTCTTTTTTATCTAAGTGGGCGTGTAATTGATTTTAGAACCTCTGTTTAGATTCCGTAATTTAAGAGTCACGTATCCTCCGGAGGTTCTCTTCTAACTTGAATGATCCTTTTCATTTACTACAAAGTAATGTTTCAATTTTTAGTTCCTTTCCTTTTCACAATTCCTCCGCGATTTGCATTTTTATGTCTTTATAGATATAACAAAATGTATTTGTCATAAATGATAGTTCCTCTTAACTGTTTCTTCACAGGGTAATCGCTATATCCAAGTTTTCTGCATTCAATTGTCTTTGTAAATGCTTTTTATCATATCCATCTACATTCCATTCTAAAATTATTAGGCTGAGTGTTGTAGCTTTGTGACCACTCGCAATACGGTTTAACCGCAGAAAGACTTGTTTCTGGAATTTTTGGGTAAGTGGTAAGAGTTTTGTGAGGTACTTCCTCTCGGTCTTTGTAAAGAAGGTGACAGTAGTTAAATGCAAACTTAATTGTTCTTAGTTGCGGATGATATTTTGAAGCCGATCAGTTCTTGAATGGATTAAATGTGAAGCACAGCTTTTATTGCTCTTTGGAGTTGCTCCGGTGTTATCTCGAGTGAACGCAAGCCATGCTAGGTATCCGATATTGTCTAAATCGGCGTCTTTTGGGCGTAATCCCCAGGAGAGGCAACCGGGACCCTTTGATGTTGTAATTTTGCGTAGAATTTTGCAGCCCGGCACCTAGGGGAAGAGATGAGGCTTCGTGAAGTAGTCTCATGGGGAAGGAGCGACCAATGGAATAGAAGTCGTCTTTTCTATGCCCGTTGTTGCCATTGTAGCTAGCCTTCTGCATCTGGAAGAGGTACAACTTCAGGCGAACGACCATCGAATGTCAAATTAGATATACTGAGACAATTTTTTTTTATTTACGCTGAACTGTTGCTGAAGTATTTCTTCAATCACGGCGTTATATCTCACTCCAGTGGGACGAAATGACAACACCAAGTTGCACTAAACTCTCTTTATTTGTCTGTAAAACTGTTAGCACAGCACTAACTTAGACTTAATTTCACTTTTAATAATGCTCAAGGAAAACACGATTAGTAATGCCTACTTCTGTTTCTATTGCACCAATTGACACTGCTTCGTAGTTTCTCGATTCTCGCACAATGACTCGTTCAGCTGACTGTTGGAAGGCTTTTCTTCTATAATCATCTGGAAATAGATTATTTTAGACTTGTCGAAATCGAAAGGTCTCGAAGCTGACTGGTAGGATAGAAACTGTTACTCATTTTCCCGGCAGCATTTTCAGGCAGCGGCCCGGCTTTGTGACGATAGCGACCAGGTCACGTCTGAAATTCCTTTTCTTACTGCCGGCTCAACTTCCTGCCGGCATGGCAGCTCATATGCAGGGGTTCAGGAGTCAATAAATGTACCTATTTAATATGTTTCTGGTGAGCTTTAGCTATAAAATTATTGTTTGAAATGCCCGGTTTTTCTTTTTACTATAGATATGCAGTAGGGAAAGTAAAAATAATGATAATGTAAAATAACAATAATTGTTATGAGATCATGGTTAGCGTTGCAGTTATGTACAGACTATTAACAAAGTCAGTCGTCTCACTTACGGGAGGTTGATAAACAAAACAAACTGAACAGCAAAAGGTTATAAATGCATAATTGAAACTGCAAATAATGCAAACAACTGTTGCATCTATATAAAACACTTTCTACATATATTGGCCTTCTATAAAACCTGTTTGTATGTAAAAATGTTTCCCATACAGTACAAATGACTTTGGAACATAACTAGAGACCCTTTAATAATACGGAGCACCACTGCTTTAAGAGGAATTTCTAAATATGCATTTTTATAACGTACTTATACCCAAATATTTAAAATATTAGGAGAACAATATTTAGTTCACTGTAAAGGCACGAACTAAAATAGAATATCTCATTTTAACTTTATCGTTAGTAAGAATAAGAATCATCATGCCATTGTGAATGTATACTGCCTAGTTGATAACTTTGAGCATACTAAATTATGTAAATGCAATTCAAGAAACAAATCTTCTGTGTTCATTTCTCATTTGGCTAATACATGATTAGGCTGCACTGTTTTAGCAGGTACGATCGCAGTACATGTAAATAAGAGCGAAATAAATCACTCCCATATCAAGCATTGGAACTACACTCCTGGAAATGGAAATAAGAACACATTGACGCCGGTGTGTCAGACCCACCATACTTGCTCCGGACACTGCGAGAGGGCTGTACAAGCAATGATCACACGCACGGCACGAGGGACACACCAGGAACTGCGGTGTTGGCCGTCGAATGGCACTAGCTGCGCAGTGTTTGGGCACCGCCGTCGTCAGTGTCAGCCAGTTCGCCGTGGCATACGAAGCTCCATCGCAGTCTTTAACACTGGTAGCATGCCGCGACAGCGTGGACGTGAACCGTATGTGCAGTTGACGGACTTTGAGCGAGGGCGTATGGTGGTCATGCGGGAGGCCGGGTGGACGTACCGTCGAATTGCTCAAAACGTGGGGCGTGAGGTCCCCACAGTACATGGATGTTGTCGCCAGTGGTCGGCGGAAGGTGCACGTGCCCCTCGATCTGGGACCGGACCGCAGCGACGCACGGATGCACGCCAAGACCGTCGGATCCTACGCAGTGCCCTAGGGGACCGCACCGCCACTTCCCAGCAAATTAGGGACACTGTTGCCCCTGGAGTATCGGCGAGGACCATTCGCAACCGTCTCCATGAAGCTGGGCTACGGTCCCGTGCACCGTTAGGCCGTGTTCCGCTCACGCCCCAACATCGTGCAGCCCGCCTCCAGTGGTGTCGCGACAGGCGTGAATGGAGGGACGAATGGAGACGTGTCATCTTCAGCGATGAGAGTCGCTTCTGCCTTGGTGCCAATGGTGGTCGTATGCGTGTTTGGTGCCGTGCAGGTGAGCGCCACAATCAGGACTGCATAGGACCGAGGCACACAGGGCCAACACCAGGCATCGTGGTGTGAGGAGCGATCTCCTTCACTGGCCGTACACCTCTGGTGATCGTCGAGGGGACACTGAATAGTGCACGGTACATCCAAACCGTCATCGAACCCATCGTTCTACCATTCCTAGACCGGCAAGGGAACTTACTGTTCCAACAGGACAATGCACGTCCGAATGTATCCCGTGCCACCCAACGTTCTCTAGAACGTGTAAGTCAACTACCCTGGCCAGCAAGAACTCCGGATCTGTCCCCCATTGAGCACGTTTGGGACTGGATGAAACGTCGTCTCACGCGGTCTGCACGTCCAGCACGAACGCTGGTCCAACTGAGGCGCCAGCTGGAAGTGGCACGGCAAGCCGTTCCACAGGACTACATCCAACATCTCTACGATCGTCTACATGGGAGAATAGCAGCCTGCATTGCAGCGAAAGGTGGACATACACGGTACTAGTGTCGACATTGTGCATGCTCTGTTGCCTGTGTCTATGTGCCTATGGTTCTGTCAGTGTGATCATGTGATACATCTGACCCCAGGAATGTGTCAATAAAGTTTCCCCTTCCTGGGACATTGAATTCACGGTGTTCTTATTTCAATTTCCAGGAGTGTATATCTCTTTCATTGTTCAGGTGTATCTGGCACCTGCTTAGGAAATTACGCGTTACACTCTCCAGTTCCCTCAGAAATGTGGTGTCTGTTTCTTGACGAATGTTACTATTAAATTCATCTAAAGGTGTTGATTTGATTTTTAAACTTTTATTTTAATTCCTCCTTATTCTCCTTATTTACCGGAGGGATGCCAGCTTTGTCGATCGGCCGCACGTCGCGAAACCGTCCACTCCTCTTGGGATTGAATGCTCTCTGCTTCTCTACAAATCTCTTGTCCGGCCACTTATCACATATGCTTCCTAGGTATGGGGTTCGGCTAGCAACACTCATCTCCGAAGGCTACAGGTCCTGCAAAATCGATTTATGCGCATCGCCACGGATGCCCCTTGGTACGTAAGAAATCAACAACTGCATAAAGAACTTGGTCTCCTTCCTCTTCACCAGTACATACGTCAGATCGCCTCCCGCTTCTTTTCAAACCTGCCAGATGTTCCAGGAGCTGTGATGTACGACATCGGCGTACGAACCCGCCAGCCCACGCGCCTGAAGAGACGACTCCCACAGGATCTCCTCCTTAGTGACTCTGATTGAAAAAACTATGAATATTGTTTCACAATGACTGTTGTTCTTATCTCTTTGATTACTTGTTTGTTTTAATTAACTTTTCTCTTGTTTCACAGTGTAAGAAGATAATAGGAGCCAACTTGGTTTTCCTTACATGTTATTATATAGTTCATAGAGATTCAATTAGCCAACAAGGATCTGTAAAGCATGTACTGCTGATCGATCATTGAATAAAATAAAAAAATAAAAAAAAAAGGATTGTTCATCCCGTGTGTTGTATACGGATAACAAGGCCTTGCTTGTTTGTTGAAAGGTCAAATTTTAAGAAACAAACTTCTTTGGAATAGAAGTTTTAACACTTCAGTATCTGTGGGGAATCGTGTTAAATCATCACAGAAGTGTTGAATTTCGAAAACTTTCTCAAGTAGTCGTCTTATTGGGCAGAGCTGCGTAACTCTTACAAAATGGAAGTTTTAACGCCTCAAAGTGGACAAACTTCAGAATTTGCATTTTACTTGCTGAAAGTTAGCAACTATGGATTTGTTTTTTAACGTAGGGCTCTACAGCCCGTGGTGTGAAATATTTGTTACCATCAATCACAATAGAGTTCAGGACTAACGACCTTATTATGCAATAAAGTACAAAAGGTAGTTTATTATTGGCGTTACAGCACTCGAGGGCGTATTTCATTCGAATCATTGGATTATTATGTTTATTTTCGAAAATGAGTTTCATTGTAGCTATCATAGTGGCTGAGAGTTATCATCGAAATAAGAGAAAATCGTAAACATCGCTTTTGAACATTAATACCGCATTATCAGGACTCTTCAGTGTTGTATGTAATTAACGCTGTAATCAACAGGTTGATGTGTACATTACACCAACATTACATATTTCGGTTGTTTAATCAAAGTAATTGTCATTAAATTTTATGAGTTTATGGGCAGATTTAACTTTTAAAGCAGTTGTTAATTGCTAATGGATGTCTCTGTGGTCTACTGATAATTAGCGTGGAGGTCGCGTGTTGTATCCCTGGCTAGGGTAGATGTGTAGAGCTATGTTTGGTATGTGTAGAGATATTATTATGGAAACGGCATGCATTTTTACTTTATCTGCAGCTTAAATGGAGATAGTCTGCTCTTCTACCAGTAAAATTGTGAGTTTTCAACGGAAATACAAGATTTTTGCTCCCTGAATCCAAAATGTTGGAAAGAAAGTTGTAACTAGAAAACGAAAATTATATATACCAAATGTTTTAACTGTGTCCACCATCATTCAAGACACCAAGATTTTCACGAATTTTTATCCTTTACAAGGGGACTTTACCTCATTTTGTTTCCAAGAAAAGTTCTTAACATGTTGGTTAATATTTGATATCTGTGATACCCGCATATGCTTGACAAAGCACAAACTTTGAAATTCGGTTATAAACCCGCGAGGTTCAAGCAATTTTCAAATGCACGTAAATAACTGGAGTATCATAAAGAAAAGTATGACTGCTCCATCAAACATCAAATAGTTTACGTTCACATAAAAACCATTAAAAATAATAATTATTATTCTACTGACATTACGTTTACTCCGGAAATCGCTTTGACTGAAAATAATTTTGGATTAAGGTATGTGGACTTTATTATTTGTTCGACACGGAAAACAAAAGGAAACTGTTTGAATATCTGAGTTCGTTCATCATTGCAAGAGCCTAAAGGGGGGGGGGGATAAAACTCGGATTTCATCTAATACGCTTTATAAATGGTGCAAATGGTCGAAAAAACTTAAAATTGTAACAATAAATAAACTCTTCTAAACTATTGTTTGCTTAAACCATACATTTGAATGAGTTCTACATTCTTCCTGAGGCGTGGTTTTTGTATGTAAATTCATTGAGAATGTAAAGGACTTTATAAGCTGTTTTTTTACTAAAAGTACAAGATATACTTTAAGGTTATATAAATATCTTACTGTTATTTTCATAAACTTATTCGAGCAATTATTAAGAAAATAGAACTGTGAAATATTGTCCATATAAAGGCTAGGATGGCACGGATATTCCCCTTTTTTAAATCCTGACACAAATAACGATTACTTTTCGTTTGTTTTTAAATTATATTATTCAGAAGCGTCATATTTCTGTACTATGAAACACAGCACTACCTTTATTTAATATAAGTAGAACTTATTAAAACAAGAAATTTGTGACAAATAAGTTTTTGTAGCATCAGCCTTTCTGAATTATTTCCTGTTGATTTAACTTTTTCCAGTGTTTTAAGCACTACACTTCTGATATGTTATATCCGAACTTTTGATTTTCATCCAATCTAATTGCAAACAGCCCTACATTGCTAAAACGAAATGCAGTTAATATTAATTGAAGGCACGTAAAAACCTAGATGTTGTGTAGGACAACCATAAAATAAACTGAAACCGAATAAATCTCTTTATTGGTGTAAAAACATTTACGTGTGTGAATTTTGATAGCTTTTTACTCCAAAACAACTGAATGTTTTGTAATAATAGCTATAGTGTGTACAGTGGGTGTAGTGACTATTGGAAAATAACTTTCTAATTATTCAGTGGACTAGAAGAGACCTTGGTAAAATGGCTACCGTTTTCTGTAATGGCAAAATACGTTGCGGTATGTCCTTTGCATGTTAATGCTGTTCGGGGCATTTAGAGTTATGATCGTTTGAGATAGCTTGAGAGAGATGTGCATTCTGCCTGCAAATTAAACATTAGTTGGTATCTTGGCAACAAGTAATTCAGCCAGCTTTATCTAAAGTATGGAAGCAAAACATTTGAATGTATCTAGTGGTTGTTTTAACACACATGGATTTATACTACCTTCACTTCGGCTTACTAAGTATATCACTCGCAAATTCACAATGGTACTTCATAGGAAATACGGTATTGGTCCGTCTCTTATCTTTCTGTCAACAGCATAAAACTTGGAAGTGAAATAAGTATAAGTACAGAATTGTTTAAAATTCAACATTTTCTAGAATATCAATGCGAGGAAAATATTCCACTTACTCCTTACGTACAACATTTGCCCTTGTTTTTAATTTTCTCAAAGGTGGCTTTTTTAAGATATCATAAGTTGAAGATACATGTATACGTCTAGCCTAAATTTTTTGCGAATTGCCTGTGCCATACCTTTATTCGGAATTGTTTTATGCTATTGTATAACTTCCAAAATCCTAAAAGAAAAACAATTAATTAGGTCAAAATGTGTTGTAAAAAATACATTAGCTATTTCCAAGAAACTGTTTTTACTGGTTTGAATATTTAACACGATTATTCAATTAAACGTGTGATTACGAAGTTTTGGTTTCTCTACCGCATACTCATAATAATTGAAGCAGTATTCCTTCCAAAATTGGAAATACACGTTTTGAGGCTCCCTGAATCAAAATGTTTGTGAACAGCATCACTGAAATAACAATAAAGTCCGTTAAATATTAATCCTGGTATGTAAGTTCGTGTCTTCCTAGGAGGAAACACTAAAATTTTCTGGAAACTATTCTACTTACGGGAAATTGTTTTCTATAGTTCTTAAATTCTCAAAAATGAGTAACGGATATTGATTAAGATTTTTAACATATTTTCATGACAAGAAAATATATAGTGCCTATCTTGAATTTTCTAGCAATAAGGTTTACCTCTTCATTCGAAGTGATATTTATTTTAATTGCAATGAATGGTGTGTTTTCGCAAATGTGATATAGCGTGAAATACTTATAAACGTTTGCGCTCTGATATTTGGAAATTATTAGCATATTTTAGTGTGATTTGAAAATGTGATAACATATGAAATTGACTGCCAGTAAATAGAAAAATGCAGTGTTACTTAAATGCGAATTATCTTACAATTCATGGTAGCTAACTGACTAAAATTAAAGTTCAAAAGCAATATGCAACTTTTTATAGAAGTACTGTTGCAAGTGCAATGAAAAGTTGAGCATTCATGTGGAAGATTATTTTTCCAAATAGATTGATAAGCTCTTTATGCTGTAAGTCTCGACCAAATAGGTATTGCAAATATTTAACTGAAAATAAATTCAAGATCTCATTTTCTAGATGGATAAGACTTTGGATAGGTAGTCAAGGCTGAAAAATTTAATGTGAGAGCCGGGATTTGAACCATGGATCTCCTGATCTCCATCCGGTTGCTCTTAACCACTGAGCTACTGTGACCAACATGCCGTCATGACATAAATTCTCCAATTGACTCGTCTATTTTCCAGTATACCTCTTCGGGTTACTGGCGTGCAGGGTTATTAATATATTTAAATGAGAGGATTTCTAGTAGTAATCCTTTATTGTGTGCTGTAAGTCGCTACAAAAAATGTGCCTATCTCTTTGTATATGAGAACCACTAAGTGCTTTACCGGGAAACATACGAGTCAGTTGGAGAATGTAATGTCATGCCGACACGTTGGCATAGTACCTCAATGGATAGGAGTAACCGGACGAAGACAGGGAGATCCGTGTTTCAAATCCCGGCTATGGCATTGAATTTTTCAATCTTACTGTACCTATCCAAACCATCGCCTACATACGACTAGTGTGGAAGAACGATTAATTTGCATGGATAAGGTTTTGTTAAGATGTATGAATATGTTAATCCCAAACTGGTAAAATGTATACAGAAAATAATTTCCCACACAGTTCTGCAATGTAATCCCATTGTAATGACTTCGGGTAAATAATATGTAACAAAGCCCAAATGGGTATCAAACTTTCAGGACCAGTAAGTAATTTCTTCAACGGTATTGGTGGTTAATTAACTTGCATTACTTAATCTCATTTTTTATTTTACCATTTCGTTGTTCGAGGTTTGCGTGAATACAAATTTAACTTTTTCTGTTATACTTTAATCTATGTCTGTTTGTTCTATTTTCCTCTATATTGTTGAACTTATTTTAATTAAAAGTAAATGCACATGTACATCTACTATTATTTCGCTGCTAAGTGTTCAGAAATACGAGTTTAATTTCACATAGATGTCGTTCAAAACACAACTGACTCCAGTTATAAGGTATTCATTTCTGTTACTGCAGAATCACTATCTATAAAAATGTCTGCAGGAAAAAAAGAAAACTGAAATATGTTTTTACAACCCCTTTGCCAATTTTGGTGTAGCAGCTAGAGAAGTTTGCAATGGGGAAACTTCAGGACAGTTTAAGTTAGTATAAAAACGGGTTTTTTTGTAAAACTTCACAAAGAAGAATATAAAGAGAGGAAGGTAGGGCTAGCTACACAATGAATATTATTGTAGAACGTGTGTAGTATGATGAGCAATTACATTTTTAGGTTTATTATTCATTCTTCTGTCTGTATGGATATACAAAGTAAGGTAATGACCTCCATAGATGCTTTCGAAGTGTGTTCAAGATTTGTTTTAAATATGACTTTCAACTAAAATAACTATGCATAATCTAAGTTAAAAACGAAATTAAGACCGTGTGACGTTAATAAAAGAAATGTCAGTATACTGTAAGGCTGGCTAAAACGTGTGTATAAGTATCATACACAAACTTTTAGTAAGTGGGGATGCAAATGTAATACATGTAACATGGGTAATATTGGCTTAAAATTGTCTTGGCCTTCTGTGCTATCTAGCTGTGATAGGAGGAAGCACTGTATTCCAGCCATAAATTCCGTGTCAGATTTCACCTATATTAAAACAAAAATAATTGAAATAAAGCATTTTTAAAAGAAAATGGGCTTCTTTATGTCAAGCAGTTAAAGCAAAAACAGAATCCCGATAAATACCACAGTAGATATTTAAGTTCTGTAAATAGTTGAATATAAATTACTCCCTTGGATCCCTTGAGTGGCGAACGTTTTAAGCAATTAACTTCAAGCACATAGAACAATTAGGTTTTGCAAGAATAGTTTGTGGCTTATAAAATGATAGTGAGTAGAGAAAGTCACGTGAATATAACACGTAAGTTTTATATTTATACTCTTAAGTATTTTAAAATGCATGAATGCAGCTTAGCCATATCTGAAATGATTCTTACGTGCAGAACGTTTTCAGTTGGCAGGTCACAAGTTCACGCCGTAGAGATACGACCTCAGTCAGCTCCCCTCCCACCCTTCCATGTCATAAATGGCAGCGTAACTGTGCGCGCAGAGTATAGATATGTATATACAATAAAGCAAATCTGGCCTTAATACCGTGTGCAGTTTAAATTAACCCAGGTAACGATTTACTATGTCGCGTTTCTCCCTCTTCTAAGACCGTGTAATCAAAACAAAAGACTGATTCGTAACAACTATGGCCGCAGTACCTTCCTGTAGAAAGGAAGAAATGGGAATGTAGCCGCAAGAAATCTAATGAAGTATTTAATAACTAACACCAGGATTTAAGAGATGGGCAGGGGATAGCGTCCTGCCAGTATCAAGTACAATCTACTTTCTTTCTTTTTTTAAAAAAAAAAAAAAAAAAAAAACAACACTTTGGGACAGCTTCGAAAACTTTTTCTGTGAAACGATTTCAAGACTATTCATAATCTTATGCAAATTTTAGTAGGTTCGAATTATGCTACCGCTGATAAACATATATTTTCCTGAAAGTTGTACCAACTTTTGTCAAATACTCGCAATTTAAATATTGACTACTTCTATAATTAACTACAAGTTGATCAAAATAATATACACATAATATTTCCTTTAAAACTAAAGCTAATGTGCTAGTCGACTTGTAAAACTTACAAGTTTTACACAACATATGTTAAATTAAGTACCACGTTTTATCTCTGGATCTGGATATTTTGAAAATCATCCCCTTGCATTCTTTAAATATTAAATTTGGCAGTTTACGCTTGTTCACACACACACACACACACACACACACACACACACACACACACACACACACACACACACACACACACACACACACACACACACACACACACACACACACACACACACACACACACACACACACACACACACACACACACACACACACACACACACACACACACACACACACACACACACACACACACACACACACACACACACACACACACACACACACACACACACACACACACACACACACACACACACACACACACACACACACACACACACACACACACACACACACACACACACACACACACACACACACACACACACACACACACACACACACACACACACACACACACACACACACACACACACACACACACACACACACACACACACACACACACACACACACACACACACACACACACACACACACACACACACACACACACACACACACACACACACACACACACACACACACACACACACACACACACACACACACACACACACACACACACACACACACACACACACACACACACACACACACACACACACACACACACACACACACACACACACACACACACACACACACACACACACACACACACACACACACACACACACACACACACACACACACACACACACACACACACACACACACACACACACACACACACACACACACACACACACACACACACACACACACACACACACACACACACACACACACACACACACACACACACACACACACACACACACACACACACACACACACACACACACACACACACACACACAGCACTTCAAGACATGTGTTTCCGTTGAAGTCTCGATATTGACTTTTTGGAAAGAACACAATAGCTCTTTGCCTATTTAAAGTTATAGATGGCAGACAAAGCAAAAGTGAAGACAAATTAAAATGTTTATTCACATAAGAGGCGTTGGAGTTTCACAATATATCTTCTTGTAGAGGGGTTGTCGGAATTGGGACACAAACGCTGACGGTGATCACATTTGTCAACAGAAATTGATATTGATTATGTGTTTAGTGTATTGGACACCAGTAGAGATCCTTTGGGAGAGTTGATTCAAAACCCTTTCGGAAATCTTACAAAGGGAATAAATCATCGGAAACATGCAACCACACAGGGTTTGAAACGCAAACTCTTGCAGGCAAAAGAAAAGAATGGTCTGATAACAGAAATATCAGTATCTCAGATGACGCATCTCGCTATGAATAAGGCGAAGTGAACTTTCTGGATTACTCATTAGTAAAGTGTGACTTGGTAGGTGTATTAGCAACTGAGAGTCTGGCCGTGATTCCTGCAGTTTTGGCATTAATAAGAAAAGTATTTCTAGGACATCATGTGTAGATGCAAGGTAAAGCCATGTTTTGCATTATTAACGAAAAATTGAGTCCTGTTCTTTAGGTCTAAATTCTTTGTTATATTTAGGAAATGTGAAAGTAGCGATTTTTGACCAGAGCTGCATTTTGCAGTTTTTTTTCCCTCCATTACTAAAGGAATTCTCACGAGAAATAATTCTGGTGAAACCTCGTAAGAGAAATTGTAACAAGGAGATCTCTTCCGACCAGTGTCGGACATTACATCTGTGAACAAAATTACTCTGAAGTTGTAATTGTTGTCTCTTGCTTCTTTTCTAATTCCTGCTTAGGATAGAAAAAGCTTTTTTTTAATGTAAGTAACAATTTCATATTCTAGTGATTCAGTGGTACGTTGAATAGTTTAATAAATTAATATATGATTATCAGTGGTTTAGCTGAACAGAAATCAGGGATAATGGCAATACAGCTATTACAAATGTTACCCGAGAAAACTGCACATTTTTATGTAAAGTAAATGAAAGATGCATAACATATAATATAGATTACTTTTTAAATCTGAAATTTCGCTGTTGTACAATGGGTACAAAAAAGTAGTGACTGCGGTATAAAGAATGAGCTAATGGCTTTATAGATTTCCATGATACTGATTAGACAGGATTCAAACTAATGTACATATTAATAGATGTGTGGTGTGTAGCAGTGAGCATTAGAATATACCCTTTATTAGCCATTATCGTGGAAATAAGAATATCAGTTACTTGATGGTAATTAACCATTTCTTCACACTAGCCGTATATAGACTTAAGGTTTCGGATAGAATCAACTCGAAAAATTCAATGTCACGGCCGGGATTTGAACTACTGATCTCCTGGTTTCCGTCCAATCGCTCTTACCATTGAGCTACCATGGCCATGCGCCGTGGCCAGGGACTAAGGCAGCATGCCTTGGTCCCTGGTCACGGTAAGCGACCCGGTTCGATCCCACCCATGCGGTGCGGATTTTCGGTCCCGGTTATAGGACCTGTGCCCACTCAGCATCGTGAGATAAGTGAAGAGCTTAGTATAGGTAAGTGGTCCTGGTCAAGAAAACCAACGTTCCGGCTGGGGGATGCCGAGATGCTGACTACATGTCCTCCCCGTATCGGTTGGATGATCGCCCACCTCTGCCTCTCTGACTACGAAGCTCACCCGAATCATCATGCCTACGCCATTCCAGACTGAGACGGAAGAGTTTGGATATTTAGACTTAAGTCAATATTTAGTTTGGTTTTTCACTTTAGAATTCTTAATAGTATGCTATTTATTTTGTAAAGGTAAAGACTAGGTAATTTTTGTTTCATGCATGGATGTCCCAAAAGTAATAAATAATACATGGAAAACATACGGTATTGCATATATTTAACATTGTAAATTTAATCCATATAACAGACATATCAGTGATATAAACCCCAGTTGTTTCAATTACGAGACCCACGCGTTTCATCGTTCGGCTAACATTCATATGATTGAAAGGCCTCTTCCTAATTGTCGCATAATTTTAAAAGGAATGCAATGGAGCATTGTGTATTTTATTGCCAGTTTTAATGAGCTCTACATTTTTCTTGGAGAACATATTTTTATGTAGGTATTTTTTAATTTTTCTTTCTGTTGAATTATACACATTTCAGTCCAATTGAACATTCCAGGATATTCCCAGAAAATTCAAGATGATGCAGTAAATATTACACTTTAATTCAAATAGGACAATTTTTGAGAACAAAAATAATCTTTTTTATGTAAAAGGTGGTTTAATATGATTCAGTTTTATCGTATCTTGTCTTGTCTGGACAAAGAACTCAATTGCAGAATGTGAATTAAATCTGCTTGGTTGGTATACAACTGTCGCTTTCTCGATATTCTCTCCCTATTGCTGACATTCCTTTCGCTTATGTGTTTGGTATTTCGTTGGTAGAGATTTTTTATATTATTTTTTAAACAAACCCTATTCATTTAATTAGTCAGGCTCCCTCGTGTAGCTCTAAACTTTTTGCTCTTATGCGTTTCCCTATTCTCATTTAAAAACTGAATGAGTTTCTTTCAATTCTTAACTTTGTTCTGGTTTTCTGTAGGAGGGCTTTTAACATTTGGGGCGCCAGCCATTGCCAATTTGCGTTATGAATATGAGAGTACTTAACGTTACATTGGTATGCAGTTTATTTAAACATAGTGTGATTATGAGTGATTAAGTTAACTGCTTTTGTACCTCATTAAGATGAGGGAAGATTGCATTGGTATTCCGGCGAATTTTTAAAACATTTAATTTGATAAAAGAATTTAAAATAAAACTACAGAGTAATTATAACATTTTGCTGCTTAAGTCAAGCCTTCAGGATTATTCCGTTTGAGAAGCTTCAATCACTGATGAGAATAAACGAAACTGTTCCGAAGTTTTGAATTATATTTTGCTAATCAATGTCATATAACATGGTATGGTTAGAAACAATAGCCACTAGTAAAGTTGAAAGAGATGTTAAACGGTTTTGTATAGGAATGTATTCGAGCAATGAAATTGGGAGAGATGGACCTTGTGCTCCAAACATTTCAAGATCGTTTTGCTCTTGCGAGTGGATGACACACCGAACACAGAAATGCATGACCACAGACAAACTCGAATGAGATCCTAGTTCCGATTCAGAAGAATGCTCCGGTGTAGGTTGGTTGCACCCTTCAGCAAATGAGTTTGGAAACTACGACATGATTAGCAGAACTTCTCGTTTTTTATTTGCTCGAAAACAACTATAACGTCTTCCATTAAAACACTTTGTACACTTTTGTGGTGACAATATTTATGTGTAACCATTTTGCAGACCCTTGTATTTGTCGCTGAATTTCATGTCGCAGAGAAAACTAGAGCTCTTTAAAATAGGAGCATAAAAGTTTTTGTATACAAAATTCTAAACAAAAATAAGAAATATATCAGAAATGGCTGGAGTTATAACGTTTTTATTTGAGATAAATTGTGTACACATTTATACACAAATTGTGTAACGAGATTTTTGTTTGTTTCGAGTAAAGCAATTTTGATAGGCTATAGCCCTATGCATATTATTTTTCATGAAATACATATGTTTAAAGTACGACATTTTAAACTAAATCGTTAAGATATATATTTTTTAAATATTCCATATAAAGGGTAGTTTTTGGTGCGGAAATTTCCTTCGTGACATATTTTGAAGATGCTGAACCTAAATACCAAGTTTTATTCTTATCAGACTCTACGTTTTTTGGTTATGGTATTTATAGAACATACGCACGCGCCAGCCTTTTTTTTAATAAGGTTTATTTATATTCTCCTAACTACAGGGGCTTTTAGCGACTTTTACATTTAGTTTACAGGATAAACTTAATTAGTACAACAATAATTACAGAAAAATTAACAATGAGAATGAAACAACATAAGATTTTAAGGTATGAACAAAAAACTTGTTAGCGAATCACAGTTACAGAAGAATTAATAATAATAAGAATCTACAAAGATAAGAATTACAAACTATGACAAACATAGTAATACAGCAATAATGACAGCAGATTTAATAACAATCATGAATCAAGATGGGATTTACGTAAAATGGAGGCTAAGCACAGTATCACAACCATATTTACAGCAAAATTAGTAACAAAATTGACATTAGGTGTATATCTTGCGTTAGGAGTAATAAGTTCTGATTCATATTAATACTATTAGAATTTATTATTACAGTAGTTTGTATAAAGAAGTATTTTTAAAAACTATAGTATCCTTGGCACCATGCTAGTTTCATTGGGAGTTGTAGGATCTCCCGGAATTTGGTTCTTCTGTCTTCATTTGTGGTACACAGGGCAGCTTGAGATGATGTGGCTGATTGTTAATCTTGTTTGGCATCTAACACAGTTCGGAGGTAGTTCTTTGGAGAGTTTGCTGTGACCAGTTATTCTAATCCTGGTGACGGCGATCTGATCCTGACGCTACCAGCCTTTTCCAGTTTGGTTTTTAATTCAAAACAGATGTAACCACGTCGACGTTATAAGTGGATTACAATTCATTTTATGCCTTTTCGTAAGAATAGTTTGTAGGATGTATGAAATAAATTCTAATGTATTCACATGAATTTATAGAAGCTGTTTTTGAAAACTTTAGATACTCCCATATCCTGTTCATGTTAATCGATAAACGTCTGTACAAATTGTTTAATTGCACATTTCCTTGTATATGCAAAGGGAATATTGAAATTCAGTAGTAACTAAGCAATAGTCAAATCTTGTAGGTGATCGCTATGTGAGTTTACGAAATTGCGTTTTCTTTGCATGGCAAGCGAATAACGATTTCCCATTTGAGAAAAGTGTACGCATTGGAAAATAAGACAAATAAAAGTTAGATATAGAAATGGTTAGCTCCAGAAAAACAAATGTATTTGATAAAATGAGTGCGTTTTAGGAGAGCTACATTTTTATGCGAGATTTTAAATCTCTTATGGTTAACCATTATGCAAATATACTAGAATGAAGAGCACATTCTCAGAAAATTCAAGATATACATTTGTCATGACGGTATCTTAAAGTTATGATACGAACCCATTTTTGAAAAAGTAAAAAATTTTTAAAAATGTGCAATATAATATTTAGTCTGGGTTGGAGAGACACTTGTACTCCAGGGGCCGTTTTCCAAAAATGAATAGGATACTTCAAAACGTGTATTTCACTGAAATCTTGTTACCGAATTTTTCGGTGGAATGCAATTGTTTTTCTGCTTACCATGGATGTGATAGAGAATATAATAAGCGGTAGTGGGTTTAGAAGTCAATTTTTTACGAAAACCCGATGATGTTTGTGGGCACGGTGAACCGCTTACTCATAGTTCATGTCATTGAAACGTCAGAATTATTTTTTGTCATGGTCTCTCCAATAGCATTCTCCAAATATGAGGCCGATAATGGTTCAAACTACCTATGCTATCATAGCTTCTCCAATAAACTAACAAAGAAAAATGCGCCAGCAATGTATTTTCTTTCCTTTTCTTCTGTCTCTTCCACACTTCACAGTACTCATATTTCTTGAAACTTGCTAAATTCAAGGCATAGTTTGCAACTAAAGATCAAATTGAAAGGTACTGTAATGATAGTGACAAAATAAAAACGCTTGTTTTTCTGCATCAACATAGTATATGCAAGTAATTCTGTTGACGTATAATTATCGCATATGATCACACCGGCACACAACCACCTTCTGTTCCAACCTGAGCGTCATCTGTGAGGTGGCACCCAGCAAAAATCTGTAAATAGAGATATGCCATATCAAAACACTTGAATAATCCCTAACAGAAATTTACAACTTGTATGCTAACAATTCATTTGATATTTGTTGAAACCGAAAAGAAGCAGTATGTGCTATATTTGTGGAGATGAACGAGCGAAAAATGATGGGATTTTTTGCATAGCTAACATTCCAGCTCATTCTGTTTGCAAGTGGCAGTACTAATATTTCTTTCGTGCATGGTTAAGGTGTCGCTGGGAACAACCTCGACGTTCTGCGGTGCGCTGTATAAACAGAAAAATGTCATCTCACGACGGTTTTATTATTTCCTGCAGCCGGAAGGTTGGGAGAGCATTAAAGGTCTACACTGCTGATGATGGTGAGATGAAGTCGTATATGTAACACTTTCTCTGATACAGTTGACAAATGTTAAGTATCACTGTAGAAAACTGGCGGGCACTACTCTGACGTTGCTTGTCTATATTTGCCACTGTCGCACTACGCGCGCGAGTATTGTGTACGAAGTATGACAAAAAATTTCATATAGATACCAAACTTGGTAATTAAGTTTGGTATATTACAAGGATGCAGTATGAATAGTTTTAAGAAAATTCCCTAAGCACGAGCTGCCATGAGAATTTTATCAGTGCCTTTTATTTTCCAAACGTTAACGTTTTTTATTTAAACATAATTTATGAAATATGTACATGTCTGATAAAGCGTACATATATTTAGATAAATCTAAGAATATCCTTTAAAACTGGTAAACCACATGCAGCATCCAAAAACGTACGTCACACACACACACACACACACACACACACACACACACACACACACACACACACACACACACACACACAAATGTTGGTGTGCGTGATGACTCAGACGATAATTCTTTTGGTCGCGTCCGGGATTGAAGTCGCACAGATAATGAAAGCAAATAGACCGGATGGCACCCTAATGCCATCTGTCCGGCGTAGGTACAATTGTCTGGCTCCATGGCCTCTGGACACGCGCCGATGTTGCCTTCTGCTCTTCACGTGTAAAAGTAGATATACAGTTGCTTAGCACTAAGGTCTTTGTGGACACTAGATGAACAAGGCCTGGGGTTTAGCTAAAAATTCGTTATTTATGCGCATGCTATATGTGATATCTGAGATTTTTTTTCAATAAATATGTATCTACGTATATAGATATATTTTCTTTTTCCTATTTAACCGCTTATTTATTGTTTCCGTTTATTTTATTATGTTTTCTTTGGTTTCACACATATACACGATACACATAAACACCCATGCCCAAGGCGGGACTCGAACCCGCGACCCTCTACGCAGCGAAACTCTAGAGACATACGCTGTAATGACCATGGCTACGAGGGCGGGCTTGAGTTAATGCGTAACGTGTACCGCTGAGATAGATTACGTTTCATAGTGGTAAGGGAATACACTTCTAATGAAAACATCCCATGCACATGAAAAAACTGTCACATTAGATACATTGTAGGTAGATTATGTTGATCCGTATCTTTCCTCTGAGGGCTGTAATATAAATTGTAAGTTGTATGAAACAAACATATGCTGGGATGAACCACCATAAACATACCCACCAATACACGATCCAATATGTAAACAAAGAAGTAATAAAATATGCCATCAACATCTAATTCAGACAGAAAGAATACTGTCACGTTGCCGCCATCGTCGGTTGCCGTGTAGGCGGAGCGGGGAGTAGGGGAAACACTATGCTTTGTTTTTTTTTTATTGGCTGGAGGGGCAAAAGAGGAACGAACTTCTGGGCCATAAGCTGTCGTCACGGAGCTAGAAGCGAGTCATATTATTACTGCACAAATACCATCCGATACCGTTCCAGAATCTAAGTCGAGAAATTCCTACTATTGGAACTATTTACCTTGGCCAGCAGGATCATATAAAAGCCGATACGAAACCTGTGCTTATCCGTAGTGTTTGTATGTGTTTCGAGCTCCGAGTTGAGTCGGCGAGTGCGGCTCCGTGGTGACGAGTCGCCGCCGTGAAGCAGTTCACGAATCAATCGTTTAATGAGTAGTGCAGATAAGTGTGGTATGTTCCAAGACCATGGTATGGAGTCGGCAGGCAGTGGAAACAGTTCACGAGAGAATATCGGAGTTGTGTTCAGCATCACAAGTTGGTGTGTGCTAACGAGACAAAAATAAACATTAAAAAGTCGTTACGAAGTTGGGTATTTTTATAAAAGAGAAGGTAATTGTAAGTTGGCATTGTTAGTACAATTTTGGAGACAACTAAAGAAGCTTGAAGCGAACTATCTCTTTTGTGGTTTTGTCACAGTACCTTTTTTCATGGTCTGTGTTATATGATAGTGGGCGCAAACATTCCCTTCTGGAAACTCGAAGATCGCCATTAAAGGAGCGAGAAAGACGTATATTTCAATTCGAAGTAATAATGCAAGGTATACTCCTAATAAAGTTGTGCTACAGATGCATAAGAAATGAACTGGAAGATTCTAGAAACAATGTTAAACTGCATATAGGAAACAGTGACACCTCTTATTTGAAATTCGCCCCGATGACGTCATGCGATGCAGAGTGACATTTTCCCCAAAGCAGATAAAGATCGTTTTCTTTTGCAAACTTGAAGATGTACTAGTCAGCCAAGATATGAATGCACTTGAAGGAGAGCACCACAGTTTTGTTTACTACATGAAGCTTTGGGAACTACGCGGAGTGAGGGGAAGCGAGGGAAAAGGCGATACTGGCAATGTACAGTCCCACAATTTAAATAGTACTCATCCGCTGATGTCCTCATGTTAGTTCTCGGAAGCAGCAAATCCGGGAATGTTTGTTTCAGGTCCTTCATGTGTTATATCCGTGTTACTGTTTCCTTTATCAGATATATCATATTCTCGAAATAACATTCATCACGATTGCAATTTTCATCGTCATCATCGTTGCTCTCTAGACCCACGTTTATAATTATATCTTCAATTGTTGGTCGCGCCGTGGCTCAGTGGTTAGACCACTTGGCTCTCACCAAGGCGGCCCGGGTTCGATCCCAGGCGACCGCAAAGTGAGATTTGTGGTGGACAACACGGCGCTGGGGCGGGTTTTCTCCGGGACCTCCGGTTTCCCCCACCATCTCATTCCACCGGTGCTCCATCTTCATCTCATGTATCATCAGTCTCACCGCCTGCGGTGCCGTATGTTGTAAAAGCGGGCGTTAAACACTACACATTTTTTTCTTCAATTGTTTCCCCCATTAACCCATCTCGGCGCTTAAAATCTTGCTCAGTTCTTTTCGTAGTGGACAACATGGCGCTGGGGCGGGTTTTCTCCGGGACCTCCGGTTTCCCCCACCACCTCATTCCACCGGTGCTCCATCTTCATCTCATGTATCATCAGTCTCACCGCCTGCGGTGCCGTATGTTGTAAAAGCGGGCGTTAAACACTACACATTTTTTCTTCAATTGTTTCCCCCATTAACCCATCTCGGCGCTTAAAATCTTGCTCAGTTCTTTTCACGTGTCTGCATGTTTCCATCCAATCTTTTTGTGTAATTTGAGCTATGCAGATTGTTGTCATGGCTTTCAGATTAAACAAAGCAATCGATTATACATCTTTTGTTTAATTAAATTCCAGATAACTCTATAGGATTAAGGTCACAGTGCTACGGAGGAAACCGTAAAACTGTAAAGCTCCTTTATTCCATTATTCTATCGAGCTAATAAACAGTTTTTTTAAAATTAATTTTCACTTTCTCAAGAAACTCATTTTTTGTCATTTGCGGATTATGTTTAATTTTCTTTTGTATTAGCCAATGAATAACCTGTGCCTTTCGAGATGAAGTGTTAGGGGCTTTATCTTCCTGTACGGTATGACACACAACAATGCTTTCAGGTGGAATATTTTATATTAATTTCTCTTCTGCCTACTTTTTATAATTTTGACTGTTCATTGCATCATGGTAATTCGCTGATTTGGATTTTGAATCGGAAATCAATTCGGCTCCGTCAATAAATCCCATGGATCCCCCTGCATGTACAACAATTGCTCTTTGATCAGCACTAGTATTAGTAAAAACACCTGGTACTTCCTAATATTACCAGCACTTCTTGGCGGCTTAGTGTGTATGGACCCAAGTCTCGTCCGTATAAACCACTGGTTTACGTGTGCCTTTTACATTTTCACTAACAGTCCCTAAGTACTCTGCGAGTTTTGCAACAAATTGTGGTTTCTCCATTAGCACAGATCGTTTACCTTTGCATTTCTTACATTGACATCTTATCTTTTTTAATATTTGTCTTAATGTTTCTTTGCCACGCTGAATATTTATTCTTTAGCGAAGTTCAGGAGTTCCCTCAAAGTAGGAATTTCTTTTTCCTGTTCATAGTACTCCAAAAATTTTCTACGCACAACGCACTTATCAAACTCATCAAGAGATATGATTGTGCGTGATTTTTTTATTTTTCCTCAAAGTTGTCGGCTATTTTTGCTGCCCTAACTGTAGCTTTCTCAAGAAGTACGAGTAACCTTTTCTCCTTTATTTCTTGTCTACAGAACTGTTTATATATGTGTATATGCTTTACATCAGAATGGGATACTCTTCTTGTTTTTAACTTTGTAGGTGCCTCCGTAATTAAACTCTTCACAAGCACACGCCAATTTTGTCAGAACGTGCACTGCAACTGACAGTCTACTGTTAGAATTTTAACTGCACAAGAAATGGTTCAAAGAAACACCGTGTTGAACTGCATTACATCTGCGCGTCACATTGGAAGTATCTCGGTATTGTTGATGTTTGCGTTATCCGACTGTACCTGCGGTACTCTGCCCACTTGTGACGTATCTGTTTAGTAACTCTTCTCGCCGAGTGCATTCACATCGTGGCCGACTAGTATATTGTTATTTATTGTAACAAAGCATGTGCACATTGTTAATGTTAACGTTTATTTTATGTATATTTATATTCATGATACTCAAAAGAAATGCGTTTTGATTCTATAGTTAATAAATAAATGTGCAATGTACTGTATAACGCTGTTTGGTAGACTGCCGTTATCCTTGTCCTTGGTTGCATGTATTAGCGTGACTGCAAGCAACTCCACACCGAGACACCACTAATCTGTTGTAATGTTTTTATGGCTAAACCCCCGGGGCCTTACTCGTGAAACAGGATGGTGTGGTAGAGATCAACTTTCTGCCAGGAGGTATCTAACAGATCTGTCGCCATATGAAGTTGGAAAAGTGACGTAAAATAAATAGAAGAGAGAATGCAGTCACTAGAGTAATCGTGTAAGGGAGTTCTTTAAAAAGAGTTTGTGTGTAATAAGTGTTGTTAAAGTATTATCTAACGAAAAGAATTTGTGCCCTTATTTTAGCAAATTGGTCCTTAAAGAACGGATAAATTCGATACTACAGTGTTGAGTTAAGAATTTCATGCGCCGACTGAGTCTAAACTGGGACAAAGAAAATTCGAATGACTGCAAATTAATTATATCTACATAGTTTTGAAAACTAATCATCACTATATTAAATAAAACAGAATTAATAGATCAAATCAAATTTTTAAAATTAATTCAATGCAAATTTTCCACGTATAAAAATTTCAACATGGAAATTAGAAAATGTTATTCCAAGTTCCGCAACAAAGTGGAGCAAAATAAAATAAAATAGTATTACAACTTCATTTTTTGAATAGCTCGTCAGCTTTAAATTGTATATCTTGATGTGGAAACAAACGGCAATTTCAAACGGGATCTGACTGTTTCTTCAGCCTCTTTTGCCACTCGTCCTGGTTTAGGGGTAATGTGTAGCCTCTGGTTCTCCAAATCGCGGGTTCAAACTTGGCTAAGGGCGATGGTTTTCTCGGACATAAAACAACTTAGCTTGACTTTCTTCGGAAGGGAGATGAAGTCGATGCTACCGTGTTGCACGAAAAGAGCTTCAAGTCTGATAAAGAAGCCTCTGGGCTAATTTGAAGACCTTCAACGCCCAATGTAGACGCTGAGGCCCATAGCAGTTAAAGAGCGTTCATAAACAAAAACTCAATCAATCCTCTTGTACCAACATTGAGTCGGTTTTGGTATCTCAGTTTGTACTGATCCCTAGATTCCGGGTTTCGATTCAGACCTGTGGTTTTGAAGCTTTTATTCCGTACAGGAGGTTGATGTGGAAGCAGAGATATACTTCTTTCCGATCCCAAAAGATTTGGTGGATCTTAGCGAAAGAATAACCCTTGGTTTTGGAGCTTGTAAATCTTTACCGGGAAGCTACCGACCACTGATAGTTGTATCCATAATTCTCACAAAGGAACGTTTTAACTTAATGTTGTTAATATTTAAGCCGAGGCTATTTTAATAAGGCAGTATAAATGCTGCTCTGCCTCTCGAACGGAATAATGCGAAAATTACTCCAAGCAATGAACCCGAGCCTAGCAAAAAACATGTGAATTCTGTCATGGACATCAATTTATCGAAGCTTAAACCCCATCCTCACACCTAGTTTCTAATTTATGTTGCAACATAATTTCTATAAAGTTCAGTGATTTCTGTACGGATTCTTAGGAAACGCTATCTGACGTTTGTGCTAGTTGGTTGCCGTTATCTGTTCTAACAAGCTTGACTCAGGAAAATATTTGTTCTTGAACGGGTTTCGTGCAATTAAATGGTGAAATTCTTGGTAGGATGCAAAGTAACATCGGTAATTCCAATTCTTTGTCTACAATGCAGTTGAACTGTAAGTAGTGTCGGTGTTGCTGCAATATTATATCGTGTGCTATTCTGTATTGCTTATATTGCTTTTCAGGTTCAACAGGTTTGCTTGTTGTCTGTATGATCATAATTGTTTCGTTTGATGTGGTAATATAATGCATCACTGATTGTACTTATTGTCCCGGAAAAGAAAGCAGGATGTAAAATCCTAGAACGAGAGGAATAAACAGAGCGCCATCTGACGTTCACTTGCCTCACCGTAAGGTCATAACTAAACATCTGAGTACATCCAGTATTTACAATCGCGAATTCTACGAATGGCCAGTGGAAATCTGGTAGTTACTAATTACGTGTATTCATCGGTTTGCCTGCCTCGGTAGCTTTATGGTAGCGTGCACGCTGGAGGACGGAAAGTAAAAAAAAAAAAAAAAAAAAAAAAACATCGGCCAACTTGTTTGCTTTATTGGTTGTTCATCGTTATTGATCACCATTACGATCATTTATTTGATAATCCCATCAAATTATAAATTACTACTTAGTTAACTTCGGTATTAGTTTTTATCTTGCTTAAAAGCGACAGCCCATGTAGGTGTCCTGACATGTCAAGAAACTCCTACGGGACTCAATTCTGGCACACCGGGATGATATGATCCACCATCGGAATATGTAATGAAAGGAAAACAGCTTTCAAAAGAATACTTTAGAGAAGCAATCCCACAAACCTCAATTACCTTAAGTTTCTACTCGACTCAGAGCTCTGTTACTCAAATATATATTTAGCACAAACTATTATTACGTTAAGTTTCTGCTTGGCGTTTACCACAATTACCTCAAGTTTCTACTCGACACACGCCTTGCTTCATGTTTTTATTCAGCACAAGCTACCTATTACGCACAGTTAATACTCGACCCAAACCACTGTAACCTTAAGTTTTTACTGGGTACAAACCACCATTACATCAAGTTTCTACTTGTCTGAAACTACTATTCCCTTAATTCCTACTTTACCTAAGCTACTACGAGAGGGGGTGAAGTGTAAGGCTTAAAAGTGTAATAGTTAAACATATATATATATAATATAACACCATTGTTCTGTATGGCAGCAGTACTAGTATTACTGATGCAAGGAAAGCCCAGAAAGCTACTGACAGCAAACGGGGCTACATTGGCTGCACTGCTTGCGACATCCATCAAGGAAGTACAGAGTTCTGTCATCTTTTATGAAAGTTTTATAGACCCATTAAAATCTATCGGTGAATGAGGTTCCAGAATAATAATGCAAGTGTATCTCTGTAGCAAGAGTATGATCGGATTTACAAGTTTCGGATATGGTGTCACTTTTGTGACGTGCTCTACGCCCGGGTCAGGCACACGTGTGACACCAGAGTCTACTGCACTGTGACAGAAAATCACCCTATGACTGTGGATAAAATGACCTTAAATCTGAACAGTCGTAGCACAGCACATCATAACATTCATAATTTCGCGAAGTATCTACAAGGAGGGTGCCATGGTACTCATTCCAGAACTGAGAGAGCGACACGTTGACGTCTGTGAAGAACGTTTGCGAAACTTTGAAGGAAAAGTGATAGCTTACTTTGCGAGAATCGGCAAGGACACGATCTCTCGCTACACTTTCACTAATTAGAAACAAAGTTGCAACAAGACTTATTGCTTATTACAGAACTAGGATTTTGTAAAATCAGCTTTTTTTTTCTTTATGCGTAAGCATTGCGCTTTTAAAATTCAGAGCATAAATCACTGCTATAACAATAATTTTATTGGGTACTTTTTGTCATTTTTAAATGGTTTGATGGTTTTTTTTTTTCAATTTTTGCAACGTTCATTTTTGTGTTACTTCATTTTCTAGTCCTTTTCATTATGGTTTGCAAGAAATTAGATTAACTAAAATTATTAACCTATTTAACATTTATTTTTAATATAACGAAATAAATGGATATTTGATTAGTGGAACTACAATGGATGCGTGTCGGGTGTCGGTTTCTTAAGTACTCGTATACTGCATATAATATTATCTCAGCAAACAATTCTTCTATTTCTCACTGTCACAAATTTAGTTTCGGAGAGGAAAGTTTGGTATGGAGTTCATTTTCGTAGTTTTATTCAGTCAAGTGGAATGTCTAGTACCAAGGACGAAGAAAAATTTTGTCAGGGCTCCCTCTCCTAAACCGCTTTTCAAATCCATGGCTCCCAGATTTCCACTCCCCACAGAACCTCTCATCAGTCGATGGGGCACCTGGTTAGATTCAGCAGTTTATTACTGCACCATTTCCAGATGGTAATGCATATTATCGAAATACTGAATCCTGACTATTCTGCTGCAATTGATACAGTAAAACTGAAGGACTGCTATTCCTCATAAAGTTAATTTTAGTTGCTTAATTCAGAGAATCTTGATAAAATCGTTTGATGCAGAACTTTGGGTTGCATATTTCAAGTACAGCCGGTGAAACATTTAATGCTTCTTGTATTGAAGATGATCCCACTAACGTAACTTATGTATACCTGCATATTTTGCTGGTTATCTAATGCACTAATTCTGAATAAGATAAGATTTTTATATGTTCTTCCTAGAACACAAATTCGTTATATGAAATTCGCAATTAATAAAAATATTAATTTTTTATATCAGTTGTAACTTACAGAAGTAAGAATTGTGCAGCAGTTTAAAACTCTAAAAATGAAGATAACTATTTTAAATGTATTTTATATTATTTTATTGATTTTTAGGCAGAGAAGGTTATTTTGACTTTCTTTTTGGGCGAGGCGTTGTTTTGGAAAACACTACACGACTAAGAGAAGCACTGCCATATTCCAGTATGTTTAAAATATGAAAGCGCCTTCAGCCTGCAAATGACTACAGCTGTCATTTTCCTCGGCCTCATATTGCCCGTATAACAGTTTATGTACTGCAGATTGTAGCTCTACCACATACTTCATACTCACCAGACCTCGCACGTAGTGATTACCACATGTTTGGACAATTTAAAGTGGCGATGTGAGGAAAGAAATTTCGTTTCGATGAAGTGACACACGAGTGGCTGCGCATGTATTTTTTTTTTTTTCTGTTATACTTTCTACTACTGGAGAAATTTGAAAAAAAAAATCATCTTTTCTCGCACTTTTAGTCAATGAAAATGACAGGAAATTTGGGGTTTCCAATTTATTCCTCCTCTGATTACTTCAAACTTTTATTCGGCTTAAACTACTATTCAAATTTTCTCTCACAATCAACAAAAACGACTATTACGCCAAGTTTATACGCCGCTCAGACTACAATTTCCTCAAATTACTACTCGGCTCTACACAAGCCACTATTACGTTACATTTGTACTCGGCGCATTTTACTATTGCGTCTGATTTCTACTCCGCTGAAATTCATATAAATTTCTACTTGGCACAAGCCATATTACCTTAGAAGCTTTTTGTTCAGTTAAAGTGGATTCATTGTACTACTTCATTATTGCAATGCTACATGACCATATAAATGTGCTGTTTAGTTTTCATTTATCTGAAATTGTTATACTGGACTTAATGAAAAAGGCCATCAATGCGTTATTGAATGTTTAAATGTTAAACCGTAAGTATGAACTTGGAAGCTTTTTCCAACAGCAGGCACAGTAAAATATTTAAAATCGTATGTTAACGGACATATACATACGTAACACCTAACATTAAGTAACTTAAGGTAACTCTGGTTAATATTTGAGATTTTCTGGAGCACCAGAAAACAATTTTACATTCAAGAAACTGGATCGACATTTGTCGAGTTCCGCCGGAGACTTGAAGGCTGGTTGTGTTTCCTTTCACGCAGTTGCCATTTATCATGATACGAAATGAGAATGTGCAGCGCAATTCTTTGGAAGACAGTTTTCATATCCCTCACTATTTTCTACCATCTGCGTGCATCTTCACACGTGCCTTCCCAATTTTCTCTATTCTCATTATATATTCCTACATTAAAGGTGGTTTGGATATGCGTTCCTTAACATGCTAATTTTGTTAACCAAATAAAGATTTTACACCTTCTTGATTATTTTCATTATTGCCGTCTCTTTTTATCAGAACGCGAACAAATTATGTAATATAACTTCAGATAAGTTTGTATAGCTACATTTCGATAGAAGACTGCAGAACCTTTTGGCACTGAAACAAAACAACATGGCCTTTATTTGAAAACAATGCAGGAACCAAAGTGATATTTCGTGGATTTCGTGATCTCCGGTGTACAATTTTTTTTTGGGGGGGGGGGGGGGTGGGGGTGTTATTTGGCAGAGGTCAAATTTTAATTTTGGCCTTAAAAATTTTCTTCCCAAAATTGTTCCATGGTCTAAGAGTAACATGCTAGCTTCTATTCTTGAGGTATTGGATTCGAACCTGGCAAGGATGATGGATGTTTTTCCTGGCGAAAATTATCCTCCGCATTACTTCCCTCAGAAGGGAAGTAAAACCGGTGGCCCCTTTCGTAGATATAGAGCACATAAACGAATCTCAAGCTTGATAAAGAGGCCCATGACAAAATCATGCGGCGTTTCTCGCCAGATATACAATGGAAAGATGAGAAATACAGCAGTTTAAGTACGTCCATAAGTAAAACTCAGTTTTCCAATTTGATTCCTGGTTTCTTTGTTTCGGCCAGCACAGAAGCTTGTAAGCATATTCAGTCTTTGAGAATTCGAAATTTGAAAATAGCCGAGGAAAAGTCTTTAGATAACAAGAGGGTAAGGGTGCTACTGTCGGATACATGACTTCAGAGGTATGGGCGAGCGTATGTAGTAGGACGGGACGTGAAGGAAAACTAGAAAGAAATGTAGCAACCCTTCTGTTGGAGCAATGTAATGCTGATACTAGTTTTGAACATTGGAATTGTGTTTTAAAGGATATATCGAAATAAACTATTTATTCATTATTATTCATAAAATCACAGTTTAAATCTCGATATTCCACATCTACAAATTTGAAGAAATAAATATAACACGACTTAGAAGTGTCCAAGTGTCCACAGTATTGTATGCTACAGAGCGTGAAAGATTCCGTTCAACCTGACGTCCAACGAACTTATGGAATGCATGTAGTTGCGCACAGTAGTGTTCCATCGTTGGATTAGAAGACATTGCTGGACTGCAAGCGAGAAGGGAGGAGTCCAGGCGCCTGACACGCTGTGGAATCTAAAATTCCTTTAATCTTATTATTAGGACAGGAGAGGGAGAGAGAGGAAGTAGTGCATAGTCCATCTCCAATAATGGTAACAAATTAGCAAGAGAAAAGCTGACAGTCCGCATAGGCTTATGATATGTTTATCTGCGGATTCTGCATTCCTTCCTCGGCTCCGCAAGAGGAATTTGTAGGTGCTTCTGCTCGTACTCAATATCTTTGGAATTGGGACCACTTGCTAAAAAGATACCGAAAACTTGTTAGTTCCATCGGTGGGCCTACATCATGATTGTAGGTTGGTCCAAAAATATTATCAGTGATTAACATGTCATTAACTCCAACGCCCGATAGGCTTAATCTCGAAAAGACTTAATCATATATTTTCTGCCATTACTTATTTATGCTACTCATAAAAGATGATTATTTTATTTTTCTTATGGTAATCGCGAGCTTATTACATAGATAGCGAACAAAATTAATTTCAAGCTGAAATATCTAAAGTACACGAATAAAACAACTGCTACCAGGGGAAAAGGTGTGGTTAAATAAGAAAATAATATAATTTGACATTAAGGATTCTTATTTTGGTTCTTTTTATATTGCATATTTTCTTGCCTCTTATAAGTTATTCCCAGGGGCGAAAATAAATGTTATGTATATTTGGTCACACTTAATTTTAGAATCATAAGAGATTGTTTTAATTAAACTATACAAAAGCCAGTATTAAAATCATAGAAGTAGAAAGCAGTTTTCTTACAAAGGAAACGTTATCTTGCATCTGAAATAGGGGACTTATACACTGCATTGATGTGATATTTAGTTTTTTGTTCTACTGTTCACAGATAGCCAAATAAACGTTTTGTGCTTTCATTTCTGCCCGACAGCTTTAGTGCAGACGAAATTGCAATATTTAATATTTCGGCTCAATGCTACACCTTCACCTGTTCATAAAGTAAAAATAAGACGACGTTTGTTCAAGTGATGTTCCGATTACATCTGCATTAAACGTATGCACTCAAAGCATGTTACACAATATTAATGGCATATTTTAGGTTTCTTCACCTTTTCAGCGCAACACGTTTTGTTTGCCTGGAGTTGCGGAATGTCATTGTCAGCGGTTTAATTTGATAGTAAAATTAAGAAAACTGTTGAGTAGACAGAGAATGACACTGTTTGTTAATGCATAATGATAAATTCAAATACAACATAGCTGGAGATGAGCTAAAGCTATATACATGAGATTCTTGCATTCTTAACTGAAGGAAAACATTTGTTGCCAGAGCATTTTGAAGTAACTTACGCGAGTGAACACAAGTTAAAAGTAACCCTTTTCTGACACCACCTTGAGCTTAGATAGGTATAGACTGTTCATAAAATTTGGATACCTTTTGTGATAAACTTATTAGATTTGACGGAATATGTTGCATGAAATTATTGAGAGAGTAACGCCAGTCATTCCACGTGTCTTTAAAACTGTACATTTTCACAAACGCACGTACGCGCACGCACACATACACTAGCTGCTCATACTGCATGAAATAGTTTTGCAGCTTTGGGCAAGTACATACCTTTTATAATTAGATGACATCATAACTAAGATATTCAGAGGGGTAAAGCGAAACCAGCTCCTCTCACATGATTTCATCCACGTGGTCAAAATTTCTGTTTGGCGTATCCTAGTTATTTTCTGTTATCTTTTCTTTTTTGTCTCGTACCTGATATCCTAATGATGCTACTGAATGGAAGCGGGGTAGCAACGAACTCTACTCCAGCTAATGAAGGATTCTGTAGATTCGAATCACATCTAATTTTAACAATCAGAGACACCATATTATTTTCCTCACTTGGAGTAAATCACGTGATAGGACCTGGTTGTCTTTACTGCTGTGAATGTCCATATTGCGATGTTAGTCTAATTACAAAATGGAATACACCTTTAGAAGGGCAAAGGGATTGATCTTGTACCCATTGTGGTAAAGAGATGTAGCTATACTATTTAATCATAAACATATGTCCAGAAACTGTTTACATACTAGATTACCTGAAACGGGAGGGGCAGCGACTTGAAGTAAACAAAACGCAGGCTGCGCAGCAACCAATAGACTTGGTATCCATTAGTTAAGTGTTGTTTACCAATGATGGTGCATCAGCTGTTGTGATGTACTGCAGTCCTCCACCATTAATACGGGCAATTGTAATGTTGACGTCTGTTTAATGGTAGATGTGATACAATCCAGCAGACATGGCGAAGATGTCCTCCTTTCGCGAGTCAGCAAATATGCCACACGCTTTACACAAATATCACGTGTTGCACTAAAATTAGTTGGTTTACTTATTTTTTCAAAGCGGTGTAGTCTTTAAGCCTCAGTCAGATATTTTAAGTTTTGAAACTCTATTTTCTTTGGTCTGGAAGAGGAAAATAAACGAATAACGACTTCTCACTGTGAAGAGTCAAAGTATTTTAAAATGCAGATAATTAACAATGAATACCTCGGAAATGGTTAACTCGAAAAATTGAAAATAAAAATAAGTAAATAAATAGTTTACAGAGGCAAAAAAAGTGTGTGCTTTAATGAGATCTACATTTTTGGTGTAGTAAGCTTTTATTACTCGTTTTCCAGCTATGCAAATGTTACTCAGAATGAAGAGAATTTCAGAGGCTATTCCTAATAAATTGACGATGTATGTTTGATTTGTTATTTTACGAAACCTTTATATTAATCATATGGAATTTTAACCAAACTCCTTGATGCCTTTTTAAGGAAGGCTAAAATTAAATTTAAAAAAAAAAAAAAAGATACCATATAAAGGATAATTTTGGGAGAAGGTTTTGATGGTTTGATCTTGCAAATCCTCGTGAACTTCGCATCTTCGTGCCGTTGGTTTGAAGATCTTGTACTTAAATACCAACACTGCCCTCCCCCGTCTCTCTCTCCCCATACACATAAGCCTTTTGTTATTGCCTTTAATTAAGGGAATCTGCAAAACTGTAGTTTCAGTGAAATCTCGATATCGAATTTTTGGGTGGGGGAATACAATACTTCCTCTGCTTGCTGAAAATGTAAACATGTAGACAGCAGCCAGGAATTATCCGGCGCCAGTGAATCCCTTTTTCACCATCTCTTTTTTACGGTGTACATTTATGACTATCGTCAACTGGGAATGGAACGATAGCCTTGTACACAAATACACCTAGGTACTTATCATCTATAGAGAAATTTGAAGGAATCGAGATTAAGCTTTTGGGCCCTAAACGCATCAACATCCTAACAGGTGTCATCAAACTCGCATATTTCATGGATTGGAGAGGTAAAGCGAAACAGGCACTTTACGTCCGACAAAAACTAGACTGGTAAACTAGAGTCTGAACTCTTACCAAAAGTTACACTTGACATAATCAGGCGATATACAAAATAAATCGAAGTTAGCGGAGGTCATTTAGAAAGCTTTCAGTAGTTGATCAAAATGCTACTTTGATTTCTTTTTTTATTAATTACAGTATTCCGTTTTATTTTCTTTCTGTTTTTCGTATGCTTTCCTAGCTCGTGAACAAAGCATCTATATACAACATGGCTTTATTTACAACAAATGATCCACATGTTACTTGTTCACCTGTCAGCAAATCTTCACATAATACCTTTGTAACATTCAGTTTAATCGAAATTAAGCTAAAGTCGATTCCATATTTCTGGGGAACATGTTAAACAATTTGGATGATTTTTTTCAGTCTGGCTCTATTCATCCATACCTTAGCCTACACACGGCTAGTGTGGAAGAAGTGATTATTTCCATCTTAAACAATGCACTCAACTTCAGCATGTGAATGCATGTGCATTTGCCGTGTATAACTGCATTGTATATTTTATTATTATTTAGGATTTATTTAGATTTAAGGCATATTTATCAATGAATGAAAATATTTTTGCGACCTTGTAATGAAATACATTTTTGTTTATTTTCAGGTAAGTTCCAGTAGTGCTGCTTTTTGAGCCTATTAGTATGGTGAGTTAGTAAATCAAAGTTTTCGTGTGGAAGTGAAAGGTGTTTTAAAAGCTTAGCTATTACAAACCATTCATATATTTACTGTGACATATTTCTCAGATTAGCACAACAACATTTTTATAAATCTTTGAGGTTGTTAAACACGCCAAATTATTTTAATGTTTCACATCATATAGTGACCAAATAGAATTTCAGGTTGGAGTTTTATTTTAACAGTTAGCCATCGTATTGCTGCCTCCAACAAAGCACGCTTTGCCTAACTTGATCTGTAGTATGTAATTTCATTCTGCAGCTAGGATGTCTGCCCTTATTTTATTTGCATGGTATAAATGTTAAGTCTAGAATGCTTCTAAGCAAAAACTTTTAATGCAGAACGTTCATGAATTCACTCACAATAAATAGTATTTTAATAGCACTTGTGAATAATTGGCACTGGAGTGTGATTTGATATCTTCGGTTTTGTATATTTTGTGCGTTACCCAAAGGTACTAACAAGAGAGGCATCGCAGTTGTAGCGTTTATTCTGTTATCCACTCTTTATAAGATCATAGGCACAAAAGCTGGAACTCGTATGTGTACATTACTGTATAACTAGAAAACGTCCCAATTTTAACAGACATCATTACGGAGAGCGGCAAAGGCTCACATGATACAAATAACTACGTCCACTACTTTTTATGTTCATTTTTTATCCAAATCAAGTGTTATTTTTTTAAGTAAAGAGGCGAAATTTGAGAATTCTGGTTTCATTAAAGTCAAATAACTACGGAATCTTCAGTTTCCTACATACTAATAATTTATTGCGTTAAATAAATTATATTTGGTATTTAAAAGTATTTAATATTGACAAATATTTATTTAAAAATGAATATTTTCAGTCTAAGATAGCTTTAATAGATTACCAGAAGAATCTGATTTTTTGAATCAGATTCTGGTGCTTTTCTCGCTTTCTGACACCGTTTCCTTATATGTTATTTCTGCGGATATTTCAATTTCTTTTCCATAGAGTGTAACTTGATGGAGAGAAACAGTCTCAATTTCTCGTGCTTGCATAGGAATAGACTTCATCTCAAAAAGTCTCAGAGTATGGATATCTCCACACTCTATAGTTTTATATGTACATTAGACCGTGTGTATTTGTGCTTATCTTAAACTTGCTTATTTTTATTGGCAAAATCTGTAAGAAAAAGTACATGTTAGTGGGCTAAATATCTTTTTCTGAAATTATAAATGATCTGTTTCAAATTTAGGCCCACTGATCTCTTAAAGGGGACATTAGAGAAACCTTTAATGACTCAAAGGCTTAGAGTTCGATATGGGTAACCGCAACTGCTCCTTTTTTACATTGTTTACTATGTTGTATTCACAATAAGTAGAGGAGTATTTATTCCAGGAGGAAAGCCGATATTTTTGGGACTCCCTTTATAAAAACGTGTATGTTAGCGAGAACGCATCTGTCTTTTAAAAGCATAACTGAAAAATGGAAAGTAGCTTAAATTCCAAACTTTGTACATAGTTCAACTTTTTCCAAGTATGCGATACAAAGATGTTAATAAATATCTCTAATCCAAGCTACTTATTACAAAGGAACTTTTCCAAATTATTTTATATTGTCAAAAATAGCCTAACATTTCAATAAACACACATGTTTAGAGTTATTTTATGATAAATAAGGTGTATATCTTGAGTGACATTTGCATGATTGCTGAATCGTAACAGATGCACAAAATCTTGTTGCATTCTAAACGCACGATTTTATTACACTTTGGTTTTTATTTCTTCTTTATGTTAACCATTTCTTAAATATTCCTTGTTATTGATAAAGTTTTTCAATTTTTATACTTTCTTTCAAATGCGTAGTCATTCTTTGTCCTTTATTTCTATCTTCATGCAGAGAGAACAGAATTCCAAAGATATCACTCAGTTCATCACCATTGCATTAATTATCAGCTTCTAAAAGATTTAACTTTGGCGACGGTATTTCGCTTATTCGCATTTTACAAGTATCTGAAAGGAAATGTATAATAAAGCTATTTCTACAATAATTAAAAAAACTTTAATGAAGGCAGGGGTAACAAATTTTGAGTTACACAGAACTGGTTACTGAATGCTTCCCCCAAGACTCGGCTCCAGAGAACCGAAATATTACGGTAATCGCTGTAATTCCTCACTCTCTCTCCCTCAAATAGAAAGGAAAACAAAAACACCATTAATAAACGAAGAAGAAACTCTGTACATTCCATAAAACACGGGTGTATAATTACACGTGAAATGTGTATCTTATGTTTGAAGATAGTAAATGTATCAGCAGCAGTAACAACAATGACAAAGACAATAAATTCCCTTCTCTTAAGGAACGCTGCCCTCGTTCAAAACTCAAATTTTGTCCCATTTGCATAATTTGTGTGGAAGTTAAGTGTTCGTGTATAAGATAGAAGCTGGGCCATAAAGACTGGCTCAATATGCAGAATACAGAGCTCAAAAATGGTCCCTTGCATCAAACCCGTTATAATAGGTTTGCAGCCTGAAGGCATCCTAGTTTCCAATGGATGGAGAGTTCCTCATTTTTATTGTTATTGGTACCCCTCTTGTAAATAAAACCCTCACACCTAATTTGGAAATTTTACCTTATTCAGTTCGCACAGGGCATTCATGTATTTTGCAACCCATTGTGGCTGCTCTAACAAGAATGCGCTAAATTTATCTTGTTCAGTATAAAATTACTCTTTTGTAATTGCCCGGTCATGTAATTATGTTTTAGCTAGTTGTCGTCGTCCATTATGTCTTGACTGGCTTTGATTGTTGTTGAGTCAATCAGTTTCAACTCTTGACACTAGAATGCCTCGTCAAATCAGAGAAAAAGGAACAGTAACATATTCGTTGGTTGACAGTGATGTCTGATTCAGATGCTCGATGAAATGTTTAACAGAAGAAATGGCATTTATGTACGTGGCCACTGTCCTTGAACTGCAAGGAACAGAAGCTACACAGAAGAAGGTGTAGCTAATGTAAAGGCCGGTTCTGTTGGAAACAGTAATTACTAAGAGGGAAACAAAACTCCTTGTTATATTGTTCATAAAAGAACTGCTTTTCTCAGTCTAATTGGAGCACCGAAAGGCTAATTAAATTTCGTTATCTTTAATTACCCTTCATTTGTAAAGCAACAGTTAGTGTTCTCTTATCTTTTGTTTTCAATTGGAATCAAAGCCACTCAGAGTAAACAAATGTGCGTAGTCATCAATAATATAGAAGATGTCAATAAATTGCAGCATAATGGAGAGTGGAGCATTTTGACTTAAGCGGTAACGCATGTGGCTCGATTTCCGAAGGCTCCTTCTTTTGTTTCTTTTTTTTTTTTTGTTTTTTTTTTTTTTTTTTCAAAATCTCGTAGAGCCAGCATTCCATTGTCTTGTTTTTTTTCTTCTGGTTTCGCTCATCGCCAAAGTAAATACCGGATTAGATATGTAATACCACGACCCAAAGTTTCACCTTAGGTCTAAAACAGTAGTAAACATGAAACTTCGTGGTAATATCGAATCTTCTGTCTCTGTCCACAGATAATAAAAGCAGGTAGAGATTGCATGTGTATTTGCATGACTCTGTATCCTTTAACACATTACTGTTAAAATGACCTCTTATTGAGCTAAATATTTATAGAAATGATTTTCTTATTTCCTTTTAGGTACAATGCACTAAGTTTAAGTTGTTTTAAGAACTGGTCACAGTGTGATGGCTTTGAAATTCGTTCTTTTTGCATAACCAAGAAAAGGAAAAAATAACCACAAATAACCACTTGTCATATGAGAATAGTTTGTAATAAGTATGTTAAAACTGAAATCAATAATTAATATCTCAGAAAAGTTAAATCCACAAATAAATTTATATAACGCATGCTGTGTAGTAAAATTTTGCGTGTTTCTTACAGTTTACCAGTTATACGAAAGTAATTTAGAGTTGAGAAGATTTCGAAGTCTCTTTCCCACAGTTAAAAGATATGCACATACTTTGTCGAGAAAATGTTATTGTTTTATTCGCTGTTAACATGTATTTCTGGTGTAATCTGGCTATTGAAGTTCTACGTGAAGTATGTTTTGTACTTACGTAATTATAGCAGTTAACATGTTTGTCTTTTTATCGCGTTCGTCACACTTTATAATTTACGTGTAGAGTTTTTCTATCTCCTGAAGTCTTACAAGGTCTGGTCTGGTCTGGTCTTATCTTACAAGGCTGAAGATTCTTACATGTTGGCGTTATAGGTATATGTTTGCAATATGAAGAATGGAATCATATGTAAAACGCGCAATGCATTCTTAAGATGTAACGATTTTCAAGGTTCTGTTGGTTAATCTGGCACAAAAACTAGACCGTTAGCTCTCATTATTAGAAAGCAATCTCGAACCCGTTATTCTACCTGGCCAGTCCTATCACAAAGTAATGATTTCACTTTCTTCCTAGAAGGAAATTTAGAAGCAGGCACGTGCTGCCTAAGCTAAATGTGTTGGAGAGTATACAGAGAGAGAGAGAATTTCCAGTAACGAGTGAATTCCAGATCATGTCTGTCTCTAAACCAAACTTTTGGTTACATGATTTTACTCATTTCAAACTTCTTTTCGGGTTTTATATCTGTGTCTCCCAAATCTATTAAGATAAGTATTAATCTGGACATATCACAGTACAAAATATGCTTAAATGACAAGACCTTGAGATTCAATTAAACTGGTATTTGACAGATCAACAAATAATAAATACTCTTGAATAGTTTCTCTAACTCCTTTGTTTTTGGGTGAAACTGATATCCCTGGTACATCAGGATTGGTAAAATTATGCAATGTATTTGTTTTACGGAAATTAATTATTTCACAACAATAGGACGCCTTATGAAAGGGTAGACCCAGACTGAAAAATTCAATGCCATAACCGAGATCTGAACCATGGATCTCCTGGTCTCCGGCCAGCCACTCTAAACCATTGAGCTACTATGACCAACGTGCCAACATGACATTAAATTATTCAACTGACTCGTGTTTTTCCCGGTAAACCACTTAGGAGTTCTCATAAGCACATGAGACAGCTAGCGTAATGGCGACTTAGCATGCTGTACTTTAAGGCCCGGGCTTTATAGTTCGGACCACTATTAAGTACAATTAATAGAAATTAATAAATCATTCACACTAGCCGTGTGTAGAACGCATTATGAAAGGGTAGAGCCAGACTGAAAAATTCAATGCCATAGCCGGGATTTGAACCACGGGTCTTCTGGTCTCCCTCCAGCCACTCTAAACCATTTAGCTACTATGGCCAACGTGCCAACATGATATTAAATTCTCCAACTGACTCTTGTTCTTCCCGGTAAACCACTAGGAGTTCTAACCTACTTTTTTTTTTTATTGAGTGCATAGCCTGGATTTGAACCACGGATATCTCGGTCGTCAACTGACTGTCTTTTGAGCTAAGGCAAGGCTACAATGCCAATTCCAATTTCTATAATAATAAACCTATCAGTATGAAAATTGCTATCTAATTAGAGTATCCTTTTACATTTGCTAGCAAATGTTCATATTGCTACACTAAATTGTTCATTAATTACAAGACCCACATTCCTGTTTTTTGGAATATTCTTGTAGCATTTGTTCCAAAATATTCCCAATGTGTTAACTCTTAAAATTTTTAAAATATTAACTTTTTTATCCCTAACTCCATATAATTTTCAACACATGAGCATTAACAGAAAAAAGGGAAAGTGAAATTTCTTATTTACATATTATGGACCTATCCTGTAAACTTTGACGCGTGAGGCATTTTGTATACTGAACAGTATTAGAAAAAGTTTCTAAGAAAATTAATTTTAAAGCAATAACTGTTACTTTTAACGATTGTTAAATGTCTCTTTAAATTGTCACGTGATGGTCTAAAATGGTGCAAACGAATAAAATAGCACGCCATCTGTTATTACACACCCTAAGTTGCCAAAAATGCCAAAATAGAACGTTCTATGATTTTCAACATTTTCGGCGAATTTTCAGTGTAATCTTACCTTAAGCTGGTATTATACACATGCCCGCGCCGTGGGCGAGTGGTTAACCACTCGACTCTCACCAAAGTGATCCCAGGCGACTGCATGCTAGACTTGTGATGGACAAAGCTGCGTAGGGGCTCCGGCTTCCTCCGTCATCTCATTCCACCGGTGCTCCATCTTCCATCTACGCCTCAAGAGGTCCCGAGTTCGAATCTCGGTCAGGGTGAGTTACCTGGATAGGGCTTTTTCAGGGGTTTTCCCTCATCCTTCAAGACGAATGTCGGGTAACTCGAAGCTCCATGGACCCTGGACTCATTTGAGCATCACATCATTCAATTCATTCACCGTCCGATATGACTTAACGTTGGGAGACGTAAATTACAAAAAAAAAAAAAAAAAAAAAAAAAAAAAAAAAACACTGTATTAAAGGAGGGCGTTTAACACTACAAAACAAAAAGGGAATAAGATGTTCACGCATATCTTTCTCTAGAATTATTCTCTTTTGGATCTCATCGAATTTATGGATAGAATGTAATACTTATTACGTAGTTCAGAAGGCAAGAAATATATATAAGAAAACTAATTGTTGTAGTTTAAAATTTATTAAAACGTGTACATTAGCTTTGTGAAATTATGTATATAATCAGTCTTCAAAATGGAAGGACATTCAATAATAAATAGTTTGAATATTAAAGGAATTTCTGTTTTAAACTGTCGTCCAGTGATAACCATTCTGAATATTTAGTCCAGAGTACCCTTGATCAGTTCGTAATGGGGACAGAGAAGCTTTCGTTAATCAGAATTAATCATAGTTTGAAAGTATGGATGTCGAGGGAGAGCCTGTGACTGCAAAACTGAATAAAGTTACGAAAAAAATAAGAACGAACAAAACTAGTTAAATTATAAACTTGAGATTTCTGGTGGACAACATGGCGCTGGAGCGGGTTTTCTCCAGGTCCTCCGGTTGCCCCCGCCAGCATTCCACCGATTACTCCATCTTTCATATCACCTCATCTCTCGTTTTCTCAGTCCTCTGTTGGGCTGATCCCTCATCCCGGAATCTCTGATCAAGATATCTCTGATTGTCAACCCGTTGCCTACGTGCCTCGAGGTTGCGCGGTTCAGAAAGTCGTACCACTTACGGAATTATAGGAAAAGTACCTGAAACACCACCTTAAGTAGTTTCAAGGTCGATGTTTACTTTTTCTACCACGCACAAATTAGGTACAGTAGGCATTGCATTCCAAATGAGAATTCGATATCGATATTTTAGAGGTAATACATGTTGCGGGAGGAAACATTTTTAGATGTATGTACCTGCGTGCGTGCATGTCAGTTAACATGACTCAGAAATGAAAAGTCGGCTTGGTATTTAAGTTCAGTTTCTTCCGAGGGGAGAGAGCTGAACGAGCAGCGCTGAAGAGAGGACGTGTATTGATGTTGCTCTCGCAAGCGAGAGCAATAAGGTAACAGAGGGCATGGCAGTTAAAGACTCAACTGACATCGCTGAGAGAATTAAAGGAACTAGAAAATATGCTGGAACAAAGGACTGGGCTAAGCAAGAATGCTGAAAACGACGAAGTAAACAAATTAGAGGAAATTGTGACAGAAATCCTGTCAGTAAAAGGAACAGTAGAGAATGTAAAAGAACAAAAGGTAGAACCTGGGGATTTCCAGAATTAAAGAGAATGGAGGAAGGAGCGCGGGATTTGAAGTACAAGATCTTCTGGAAGGAAGACTGAGGGTGCCGGTGAGAAGATGTGAAATTTGTAATGTTTTCCGTTTTGGGAAGAGAAATGAGAGATAAAAGGTATTATTGAATTTCGCAGAAATACAAGTGAGTTTTTAGGAGATAAAATTGGCTATGAACTTATATGGCCCTCAAATTTATATCAACATATGCTTTATCTAGCAGCAAGGGGATTTATTATAAAGGTCAATAAAACGTACAGGAATCACTCGAGCACGTGGACACACACATAAGAAAATTGGCATATATACATAATTTTAAATTTGATTAAATGGAGGAAATGAAGAGTATATTTCATATGCATTGAACCCAGAAAATCTAAACATGTTACGAATACAGAAAACCAGGGTATTACAGTGACACAAGAATTGCTGTATCAGCGAATGCAGAATCAGCATAAACAACACCTGGCAAGAGTCTGTGTCCTTTGTTTTGTGAAGGGAAAGAAAACGGGGATGGCTGCATTGGAAATTACGTCAGAGGACGACAGTGAAGCTGGAGACTGAACAGGAGAAGGGATAGTGGGAATGTTGATAGGTAGCACAGGGAAAGAGAAAGGATAATAACAGCAACGACATTAGCGAACGAAACTGAGATTATGAGACTATATAGTAAGAATTTTACAGGAGGCTTTCCCAAAGCATCTGAAAATGTGTATGGAAATGACAGTTGCAATGAGCAAAATGAGGTAATGGGTGTAGAGGAGAAGAAATGAATGAAATTAAGTACTAGGATATGCTGACATGTGAGAGGCAAGTGTTGGACAGAAGAGGGTAGCAACGTTAGGATATAGAGGGAACCAAAAAGTATAAACAAATCAAAAACATTATGAGGTGTGGCAAGACATCGTAAATGGGCTAAAAAGATACTATGGTGAAAGAGCAAAGGGAATAACGAGTGGTAATAGAAGGTGATAATTAAGTGAATAAGTTCAAATGTAAAATAAAATAAAAGGGGGGAAAGAAAATCAATAAAACTGAGGTAAGGGCAAGTTCAAAAATTAGGATAAAATATAAAGAAGTCAGTGAAGGAAAGAAACATAAGTGGAAACCAGTGTGAGAGTGAGATAGATATAACAATATAATAACAACCAGAATATTGAATAGCAGTAATGTGGACATTTACGTAGAAACTAGAAAAAAAAAAGACAATTTTAACATATTTTATTGTAAAAACAAAAATTATACTATAAAATGTTGAGCGGATGGAAATGTATTATCATTAGGGCTAGGAAATTTGAGTACCTATAAATTGTCTAAATAGGACCTTTAAAAAGACTTAAAAATATCACAAAAGGACCTAAAGATTTGAAAACGGATGTAAAAACATTTTACTAGGCCTAGTTTTTGGCATCTTTGCGCCCAGAATTTCCTTCACAAACTTTGAAACCAACCTACCTCTGGTCGAAGTGATAGTCACGATGCTGGTCAAAAATAAAGGGATATTTAGAGAGGGTTTACTGAGTTCTGTGCTGGGGATAATGACTTGAATAAAATAGGAAGTTTCTTTTTGCCTGTTACCTATTGTAGCCAATTTTAGAAGTGCATTTTAGAAATTGAATCTAAGATAATCTATTGAACAGTAAACAGATGGTCAAAAGAAGTTAAAGCTGAAAAGAACTGTTCAACAAAAGTGCAACAAAAAGGACATGTAAATAAAAATAGCTAAAAAGGAAATAAGGAAAATAAAAACCCATAAAAATACCTTTAAATAAAAGAAATTCTAAAGGAGTAAAACCGACAGATAAAATTCTCCATTTTCTGGCCTATATTGACCCATAATTAACATATTAATATAATTAACACTGTCTTCAGACAGTGGAGTTGGAAGGGAAGGAAATTTACTTCAGCTTCCTATCCATAATTATCGCATTTGTAACATGTATTGAAAGGCTGCACTAATTTCAGAAGGGCCGGAGCCAAATTCAGGGTTGCCCAGAATATATTCCAATTACCTTCTAATCAATAAAGCATATATCTTCCAGGGATGAAACACGAAGGTTATCAAGAAAATCCCACCACTCCAGGGTTTTTCGAAAATACTGACTCTTTTTAAATATCCAACGATTTTGGTTAAAATATCATATACGTTTGAGATTTTCTTCACTAATGACATGTGATGATTTTAAACGATTTTTAATCTCACTGAAAATTTTCTGGTAAAAAATCCGTAAATGTTCTGGGAAAGTTTTGAGAAGTATTCCCCATTGTGAGCAACTTTCGAATGATAATAAACTAAAAGAGGTAACGAAATCTTATTACAACAAAAGCAGATAGAGATTGTTAAAACACACAATTTATTCGAATGCATTTATTTTGTGGATTGAACCATTTCCGATATTCCTTGTTAGTTGTCTGTACTTTTTTCAAATAGGAATACGTCATTCGTATCTCTTGGTCATGCATAGAGTACGGAATTTCAAAACTATTAAATAGCGACCAGCTGTGCTCTCGAAAATGATTTGACTGTCACTTGAAAACTGTTGATTTTGAGTTTTGAACGTTCTTTTTTTAACGTTTGAACGTTCTTTAATTGTTGGATATGAAGGACCGCTTAATATTGCTGAGACCTCTTTACCAGGGAAAGACTATCGACTTCCATTACCGTACTACTGGAACATTAGCATTTAGATATTCTCTGTATATGTTTATCTCCATTAAGGGAAGTAATTAAGAGGAATAAGCGCTTGTAAGACTAGTTCGCACACGAGTGAGCAGAGAAAGTCATGAGTGTAAGGGCAACAACGGAGTTTTCTTTCTATTTTTTAAATAAATAAACTTCAGGTTATTGTATGCTATACCACGGATCTCCCGATCTCGTTTGGTTGCTCTTAACCATTGAGCTACCATAGCCAACGTGCCGTCATGACATTAAATTCTCCAACTGACTCCTATTTCTCTCGGTAAATCACTAGAGGTTCTTGTATACAATGAGGTCGGTACTTTATTAAATTGTAATAATCATTGCAAACAATAGTTTATTATACTATGATTCATAATGCTATCAAAGCTTGAAACACGCTGTGTTGTATACAACAGCGCCAGTTTTGTGCCTTGTCGCAAAGCAGAACATTGAGCCAGATTATACGAGCCCGCTGTCACTTCTCTGCCCTTTACTCACTTTGCCAGTCACGTGTCTATACCTTCCTCGCTCCCCTACTCACTTTATACATTCGCATGCAATGCTTGGGGCCGGCTAGTTGCGGCCCGTTAAATGAAGTTTTAGCTTTGTGGGATTCTTATTGGAATCTTCCCGTTTGGTGGATGAATCGCAGTATAGTTTTAAAATGAATAGTGGATTTTTTAAATGAAAAGTCACTTTCATTCATTAAAGGTAAAAGAAAAGCTTAAAATTAAAAGATAAGGTGCATATCAACCGAAAAATTTCACTACGCAACAAGAAGGGGGGGGGGGAGGAGAGAGAAAGAGCTTTCTGTTAGTAAGACATTGTCATTTACAGTATTTTGAATCAGCTGAGTCTGGAATTCATAGTGAACAATAAGAAGATACCAGATTGATGATAACGTGACAGAATTTCTGTTCTGAAGCGAACCTTGACTTCATATGTCAAAGAAGTTTGTGACACAGTGTCAACCAAATGAAAGGACGATTCCAAAAATCTCATATATTCAGTAATCCTAGAGTTATTGATCCAAAGAAATTTATTACGTTCAGAGAAAATGTCTCTGATGACTGTGATAAAATCTGCATGATCTCCTACTACAAGTCAAAAATTAACTGTCAGCAAGTTGATACATTCAAAGATATCTCATCAGTCAGCAAACTCTTCTTTTTTAATACAACGTTCCTTCGAGGAAGCTTTTTTTCTGAACATAAAACGCTGCAAATTTTACTAACAACCCCAATTCTAACAGACGAGGCAGAGAGAAGTTTCAGTACAAAGAAGAGAATTAAGTCTTTCATTAGGAACACCATGGTACAAAGATAGGCTTAATTCCTTGGCTGTTTGTTCCATTCACAAAGAGGAAATTGGTGAAATCCCTAACTTCAGCAAGAGAATAATTGAAATGTTGCCACCCAGAAGAACGTACTTTCTCAGCTCTTGTACAAGTAATACTGGTACTTGGCGAGTTCTATTTTATTTTTATTATTCGTTGATGTTTAAACATGCAGTGTTTTGATACATTTCTGCCCTTGCTATGTTTTTGACAATGTAACTAAAGGTGATCTTTTTAAAAGCAATAACTCCACTTCTACTTTCATTAAAAGCATCTTCACATCTGGCCCCACCAATAAAAATGCTTACGAGCCACCACTGAATGTGATATGCACCGTTTGTGGCCACTTACTGTGCCGTAAGTACCTACTTATGTCCCAAGCTTCATAGTTACCACTATCAGGTTAATTGATGAAAATTAATCATTCTTCCACACTAGCCGTGTGTAGTCTAAGATTCAGATCGAGTCAGACTGGAAAATGGTATGCCATGGCCCGGATTTGAACCACGTATCTTCCGATTTCCGTCCGGTTGCTCTTAACCTTTTGAGCTACGATGGCTGACTATACCTATCCAAATCTTATTCTACACACGGCTAGTGTGGAAGAATGATTAATTTCCCATCATTTTATTTATTCACTGCCCTATATGACCTATCCGGTTAAGGACGTTAAAATTCTTCAAAACGTAACATGCTCTACATTTTCTCAGACATTGATACTGCTTTTGTGGTATAATAGGCATTTATGCTATAACATTTAATATTGACAAATATTAAGCAATTGCTTTGAAATGTTAATTGAATTACAGTATAACAAGCGTTGAATATATGTATACATTACCAAAATTAGAAACAGAATGTCATTGGTAGTGAAACAAAACCTTTTTACATAGATCCTAAATGGTCTATTATCAGATAAAATATAATTGAAAGTTTAAGACATCTATATTGAGCGATATATTTTGTAATATAATATCTAATAATTTGTCTGTGGCTACATCTAAAAGCATCATTAATAACAATGCTGGATTAATTTAAACAGTAATATCTAAATTGAGTATAGCATTATATTACAATATGGATGCATTTTGCAACTCAAGTATGAAACAAATTATATATTCCGCAAATTCTGTTTTCGTTATTATTTACACATACAAATGGCGTTACTGAATTCAGTGTTATAAGATAAACGTTACAAGAACACATTTCACCTGATGCTTTAAAACATCCGCTATATCTGAATTTGAAAGTAAATTTATTACATAAGAGTGTAGTTCGCTTTAGAAGTGGCACCAGTTTATTATTATATAGCGACACAAACACCCGACAAAGAGCAGTTCAGCTGCAGTTGTAACAAGATAGCAAAAAAGAAACTTTGAGATTTGCTTATTTTGCGCTTTAAAAAGGCCGGCGAGTTTTTATCAAACATTGGAGAAGGATAGAGAATGAAGCTTGGAAGTAGCAGGACATTGACTTTGCACTGTAATAACTGTTACTAGGGTGTGAAACAGTTTCCGAGAAAACTGTCCAGTCACAGCGTACGTATTACACTGAACGCACCCACGCGGCAAATCCCCACCTGATCTTACCATTGTGGTAAATTGGCATGCACAAAGCGACTTCATTAGTGTTCCCATTGTTTGAAAATAAGACGACGGTTCTACATGGACAAAGGCAAGTCTACAACACTTCACACTTAGTAATGGTCTGCAAGTAACAGCGGCTCCATGTTCTTTTGTTTGAATCAAGACACGGCGTTTCACGCATAAGAAATAAAGTTCTCCTTTCTCTTGCATACCATTTTGCATGTTCATGTGCTGAGGGTTAATTCTTTAATACATATTCTCTAATTTCAAATCTTCAGTTATTTACTAATTGCTTTAAAATTTTAGCCTTAATACAAGCATACATAATAGCGTACTAGTTTTGGTTTCTGCTGTTAAAAAAAGTTTACTTTGTTGAAAATTTCATTAAATCATTTCCTACACGTTAAATAACTTTTAGTAATAAATTGTAATAAACAACTCCTGTGGTTTGGTTAAACTATAGCTAAGAATTTACATTTTTCTCCTATGTGGTTTAACTATTATAGAAAATAAACTGTTTTCTTAACTATTATATTAACTAACAGGTCCATCAGCTCTACTGGATTTCAAAAAGTGCAGTTTCTATTGACAGGAAAACAGTTAGAATATTTTGTGTGCAGTTTTATATGACCATAGAAAAGTTTGGTGTCTAGTTTCGATTGACTAGGAATCAAGTAGATAGTTGTGTATAGCTTCTGACGCATAGTTGTCTCTTTTCTTCCTCCCAGAGAGCGATATGTACGGTACAATAGGAAAGTTGTTGGCAACAGTGTTCAAAATCTCTCCCCCCCCCCCTAAATTCGTTGCTACATTAATGCGCAGGAATTACAGGAAAACCTCACTAATCCTTGTTTCACATGAGCTTGCCCCGTATCTCTTAACGCTCACGTGACCTAATCACCTCTCATTGGCTGCTGTCGTGGTATAGACTGTTGTGCGGTAAAAATTAGTTCGTAATTTAACATGGTGATATATCTTTATATCGTGGAAGAAAATTGTCAAATATGTATTTTCGTAACTATTTGAATTAAATATATTACGCAACAAAGTTGATTTATCTGAAATGCTTGTTAATTCTTAAACGAAGTAAAGAGGACGTTCCTTTGCTTTAGCTCGCCATTCAGATGACACAATAGCACGTGCTTCAGTGGTAGTGATGACATATTTATTTATACGACGTTTATCACTGACCTTGTTTTGAACTGGATTAGTCATATATTGCCATTCGAAGGTGTGTTGTCCCGAGTGCGAGAAGTAAATTATTTTACTGATCGTGTACTGCAGGTTTAAATGTGACAGGATGACATCGCCTATGGCGTATGGCGCGAAAGCATTAGCCAATTAGAGTGAGGTGGCAGGTAGTTGCACGCGGAGTGATACATGTCAGCGGGGCAAGGTTATATGAAACAGAGAGTAGTTGTTTTATTTAATGCACACTATTATTTTATTATTATTTTTTATTAGTAGTATTATTATTAGTATTTTAATTATTTATTATTATTATTTATTTTCATTATTTATTTTAATTATTTATTTTAATTATTATTTTAATTATTTATTGATTGTTTTAATTAATACGGATAATTAAGGTATGTGTAAAGTGCACCTTAAAAAAGAAGCCAGAAGGGTATTGTGACTTGGTGGGTTCGTAGAATTAAAAGTCCAAGTTGCAGAAATTCAAAATGTTCTTTATTTCCGTAGAAATACACTTTGGACACCAGCAGGATTATGTAACATGCACAATTTCAATCTTCCACAACAAAGAGTTCACCTCCAAAACACGCACCATATCCATTTACACTCTTCATTACGACGCTGTTTATGACTGTCTATGACTACTCTTTGCTAGTCACGGCTTCCTTATATATACCACTACTCATATTACTAGACATTTCTGGAATATTCTGTAACAAACAAGAAATCGAATGTTCTGTAAGACAATCAAGATGTCACTATAAATTTCATTTTTATCCAACTTAATCTGTTTTGACATGTCTTTTATATCCGCGCTATGTTTATCTGCTTAGGCAAGCTCTTCATCTTCGTGATACACTATCCGTCCCTTATCTCTCCGCGCCGAAACTTTTGCGTGCGTTGCCGCGATCGCGACAGTATTGAAGACAGGTATCAGAAAATATGCAATTTTTAATTCCGGATGTGCAATTAATATTAATGTGCTGGAAAAGCTTAGGAAACACTAACCTAAATGAGAAATCGAGATCATTTTTATGAACTAATTAATTAGTTTTATTTATCTACTCGCGGAAGATCAGTATAGAGCTGGAAAATTATGTTATGATAGTTTTTGAAAACAATAATGACATCGGAGTAAATGTACTGTATTCCTTTCATTACAATGTGGTCTAAGAAAAACGATGCGTATATAACTAACCACTAACTGGCGATATATCGCGGATGACGTATCCTCCTTGGTTGTGCAATCTCTCGTCGAATCACATGGTGGGAGTAATGAGCAGCATTAATATCAGAATGCTGTTAGTCGTGCAAACAAGAGGGAATTGCAATATCCAGAGCTTTGATAGCGGCAGCGCATTGTCTAATGGAACACATGCATCTCGTTTACTTATTGTGTTGCACCCGCTTGGGCAAATATCTAATTTCGGATGTTTTAGTGTGCGGTATCTGTTGTGTATTGTGCTGAGATCAGCTGTTGACAGGATACACCGAGAGTGGTGTAAAGTAGGTCAAGGATGTCCCACAGGAACCTTTAACTTCATTTTCATACTCCTTGCCTATCTGTTCTTTCTCCTCCCCTCATCTCAAGCACACTTCGAGCGAAAATTGCGTGCCCGAAGCTAACTTAAGATGAATTTTTATGAATTTTACTTTTCATTCCTTTCTTTTTCTCTCTTGCCTGGAAAAATGAAGGTATCGGATGGATAGGCGTATATTGGTGGAAAGAATTAAAATGAAATATTAAGTGTATTTTAGAGAAACTTGGTGTGGTGTATATTTAGGAGACAGTGGGAGTACATTTTAATTTAAAGCATTAAGTCATATAATTTATAGACGATTCAAACAAGTTAAACATGACTGAAGAAGCTTTTTAAAAACACTCGCGACTCCGAAAACTCTTTCTTCGGGTAATTTTTATTTCTGTCTTCTCAAAAATTCAATATTTTTACTACACATCATAGCTTGGGTATAAAATACATTTCCTGTAATTAGAGGTGAAATTTTCGTTACTTTTAATAATCAGTATATACATTAAGAACCAAAGGTATTTTTGAGGCCGTGAACACCTTAAAACTGGAAATTAATTATTCTTTCACACTGGCCGTGTGTAGGCTTAAGTATGGAAAGGTAGAGTCAGCCTGAAAAATTCAATGCCATAGCCGGGATTTGAACCACGAATCTTCTGGTCTCCGTCCAGCGCTCTACACATTGAGCTACTATGGCACAATGTGCCATAGTAGCTCAATGGTTAGAGCGGCTGGAAGGAGACCAGAAGATTCGTGGTTCAAGGCTATGGCATTGAAGTTTTCAGTCTGACTCTACCTTTCCATACTGTTTATCTATCTTTCCTCCTAGCTTTGCCTCTGTTAACTTAAATATCTTTAATTACCATTGTATAAAATATTATTGTGTAATGCGCAGTCATGTAATCTAGACTAAGAGTAATATCTCTACATGTGTGTCTGCATTTATGTTGTAATGTTAATGTATGTTTTTAAACTATACTATGGTCGCTAAGGCTATTGGTAGCTTAGGTAAAGTGAAGTGCAATTTAACATTCTTCAAAGAGGGCAGGAGAAACTAGAGGATGTAACGCAGGGGTTAGGGGGTCAGTCTCTTGATGTAAAGAAAGTTGCGACAGAAACAACTTTGTTATGCCATGGGCACCCATAAATGATTACCTTAACGTAACGTGCTGTAGCTCTTCAGTCTATTAAAATTTAAATTATACGCCAGTGCATAGATGCTAAAAGTTTAAAAGTTTAAAAGTTTTGAACTAATAAATAAAAAATACTCCTACATGTGTGCCAGCCTTAGAACGCTGTCCAAGTATAATTTGATTTGATGCTACGTTCCGCAGTATTTGTGGTGTGACACTTTCAATTGCATGTCTGATGCGTTGTTGCAAAGCCAGGAGTCTTAGAAGCAAGAAATTGTTTGTAGACATCTTTAGCAAATCTTCAAAGAAAAAAAAAATGTAAGTAATGTGGGTGATCTTGGGGGCAATAGGATTGGGCTATCACTGGTAATCCGCCGATTAGGGAAAGTTTCAGTCAGAGACCTCTGAACTTAACTGCCCATTGAGAAGGAGCACTGTCATCTTACATTCAGTTGCATTGCCTGTAGCTGAGGAATGGCGGTTTGTAAACATATCCAGGTACACACAATGCACAATCAGCATTAACTGATCTTGCAAGGAAGAAGAATGGCCCATCACTCTGACATATGTTGTCCTCCAAGGTCTAGCGGTAACATGCTAGTCTCTGGGTTGTCGAGGTCGCGAGCTCAAACCCGACGGAGGGACTTGGAGGAATTACATACTGAGATTCCTGTTATTATGGTATTTATGCCTAGCCGTGGTTCATTTGGTTTATACCAGACCTAGGTAAGTAGATGTCGCCTGGCTTGGACTGAAATACCAATAACAGTATAACTGTTCCCAAAAGTTTGGATAATGTTACATTACCGGGCCGTATTTGTGTTTACCAGGTCGTTAACAAGTTTTTATATGAAATGTGGTTTGTGCCTCAAGTGTACTGTGTTTTCTCGAATATATTTCAGTTTGACAGCAGCTACTATATCTATAGTTTTTTATTTCTCAGTACTTCAGGTTGTTACCAGTACCCCTCCCCCCATCAGTCACTTCTATACCGTTTCCATAATTTTACTTTCATCAACTATAATTAGTATGTTCAGCAAAACAATATATGCGCGACCCCAGTAGTTTATCAGATTTTAGCAAGAAAGGATCATATAGAATACAGCAAACTAATTAAATATAATTTCAGTGAGTTCAGTATTAATTCGAAATGCCTGTGGTAAGACACCTTTCTTAAAATTATCCATATCTGAAGCACAAATAACTATCTGAAATAAAACCCTATCAAATTGTAAATGACATGAGCTAAAATTTGAATTCCGGCTGCAACTTGTGTAGTATATCTAAGTAATGTTTAATTAACAGTCGACCTTTCGAACTAACAGAGTGTTGCGGTCAAAAATTTGATGATAGAGGATTTGCAATTTCTCCACGCTATGTTTAAAATGTTGCATATTTGTTGTTTGGCGCTAAAGGGATAAATTTTCAGCTAATAGGACTGGTAGAAAAAGCGAGGTCTGGGTAACTGTTGGCCCTCTGATCTGGTCACGGGTACAAATAAAGCCCAGACCGTAATTTTAAAGTATGCTTTAAAGTGACCTTCCCATGTTGGTATGTTAACTGGCATGTAAAAATGAACTCTTGCGGGACGAAATTCCGGCACACCGGCACCGCTGATATGCAATCCTTGTCGTTAGTAAAATATTCATTTATTGGAAAAGATAAAGAGTTAGAGGGAGTCAGTTATTGTAACCTCTTACCTGATAGACAATTAATGTAGTTCTTTGTTAACTGCAGAAATCACACAGTGATTCCAAAGTAAAACAGTTTACAAAACATAAAAATATTCTTTCGCACTATTGTATGGAGAATAATGTTTCAGTATGTGCTTCGAGCTACAGCTTTTTCTGTCCAGATATGAGACCGCTAATCAAGTAATGTAATCGTTATCCATTAAAAGACAAATACTGAATTTTGTTACTAGAGATGTTTTAAATTAAGTATTTGTTAGGAATAAATTCAGTTTGATTCATTTATAGAGGTCAGTTTAACTTCAGAAATAATAGTCCCAAAGGTGTATTCACACTTCAACATAATACGATGTTTAAAACATTATTGGTTGGTGTATGAATCCATCAAAAGCGAGTTCTAAGTAGTTTTAATTATTATACTGGAAATAGGGATTGCTCTGCATTTCATTCCAAATTCTTCATAGAGTTCAGTTAGATAGTATAGCTGATATACCTATATTTCGATACACATCTTTCACCTACTTCATAGGTAAAAGTCCCGCAATTTGTGTCAGGGGAACTGTAGAGGGAGTTTTTAATGGTTTTGTGCCACTTGAAGGTCAATTAATTGTGTCCTATGGAGGCTAGTTATCAGCCCCATATGTTGCTGAAGTAACTACGACATAATGATGTTACAAGTCAATGTGGAATTTAAAACACGTCGTGTTCAAGTATTTTTCCTTTTTGCCCATCCATTTCAGACTAGGCTCCTAATGAACTGTTTTCGGTAAAAAAATGCGTAATCTTTATTTTTAATGAGATAGTGGTGCCGTTCATAAATGGAGCTAACTCCCTGCTCGCTTCTCTGTTGCCTTTTAGTGATTGTCAAGTTGTAACATTGTAACATTCATCAACCGGTCAACATTTGTTGTTCGCATGGCATAGGACTATAGTGTTTTGTCTGCAGGGATTGGGTATGTACCTATATACGCTTTGTTACTTTATACCTTTCTTTGAGTTACATTTTGCTCTAACTGTAAGGAAGTTAAAAAAACATGTCTCTGAGACACCCATTCAGGTTCTTGAGACGCGAACCTTTTACTTGCAACAATGATAACCATAATGTGACATCTCCTTAGCCCTTGTTCTGTAATACGAAATGTCATCAGTAGCACCTTTTGAGACGGGAACAAGCAGCATGAAATGATCTCCTTGGAGATATCTCAAAGGGAAGAGATCCCGTAAGGTGTAAAGCAGCTAAGGGTGTTGTGTTGATAGGAAAGCTACAAGGAGATTGCTTTCATCTCACAGATGCGACGCTCCAGTGCTGTAATGTAATAACGTTCGTCACCTGATGCCACATATGTGGATTTATTGTGTCAAAAAACAGAAAATAGGTACGGAAGTAAAAGTTAACACATCGAAAAGACTGTTGTACACTTACATTACTATTTTTCTATTGCCGTTTCAGAGGTGTCTGTACATAATTGGATAAAAAGGTTTTTTTTTTTATTGTTTACCGTACATAATATACTTACTCTGGCCTGGAAATGACTTTAAATAACGGTCATATACTCCGAAAGCTAATCAGCTTGTACATGAAAAAAAAAAAAAAAGACCCCTGTAGTTTACTTCTTCTTTTACTTCCTTTAACATGAGTAATGTATCATCAAGATTTTTAGCATTATATTAATACCTTTGCATTAGAGTATGCAAAAATCTCGAAACTATTCGCAGGAAATCTGAGGCATGCATTTTATCTTTGTGCAAGCATCTCAGATTGATAACCCTAATAATGTTTTTTAAAGTTAAATGAATAAAACATATTTTTCACGAGTTTTTTGTCTTGGCAGCATCCTGAAATGAATTTTCGTTTTCAGATTACGCGAATGCTCTCGCGTTAACTCCTCCTGAGAGTGCTTTTTTTGGGACCCAGGTATCTGTTAACCCCTGTTAGTTTGGATATTGAATTTGTGGGTGAAATATTTGTATCGTTCAAGTAACCTACATAGAAAAGGACATAGGCGGGGAGGGAACAGTCTTCATAAGCATTATTTATGGACTCCATACTGTTTCGCCTAATGCAGGCCCGGGTTCGATTCCCGTGGCCGACCTACCTGACCCATGGTTTTTTCGGTGGTTTTCCCGGGTCGCTAGGCGAATGCTGGGTAGGTTAATTACATCTCCCGAATTATCCCGTCCCTCAATTTCATCTCCATTATCATTCCACATTATCTCGCAGCTGATGGTCTCTTTCAGGGTAAAAGTGTCGGCAGGTGTCTAGGCGCGTCATGGCAGAATGATATGCTTCTGTTTAACACTTTCTCCTTAGGTAGGACGGTTTCCGGTCTCCAGGACGAATTGATGGGCCGTTTCTGGACCATGGCGGGTGAGATGCCGGTTGTGCTGGCCTGCCGGAGGAGTTTCCAACTGGTAAATAGTATGGACTGTGCCCTCTGTACTGTTGTAACTCCTTGGGTTGGCCTCCTTCTGTCTGCTCTCGCGTCATCCTTCCTGCAGGAGATGACCGACATGGGGCTTAGGTACAAGCCACAGGTTTCGGTGCCGAATCTCCTCCATAGTAATCCTAATTCTAACCATAATGTGCTATTTAGCATGAGGTGTACAAAATTTAATGTGCATTTTGATCTTAGTTCTGACCAAATACACTTCTTATCCACAACTCATCTAATTATGTTGCTGCGCAAAGTGATTTTGCTTCTTTTTTATTTTATCTATGTGAAAATGGGCACACATCTCATGCTCAGTACCTCAATTTTAGTACAAATTTTTTAGTATTGAAATATCTCCAACCCTGCGGGAAATAGAATTCAGGACCCTTGTAATCTTGCCAGGAGCATAAGGCTCCTTCCAGGAGTCACCAAATTCGCAGCACGCGTTACACAATTCTGAAAACAAATGGCAGCGTCGCTTACTGTCTAACAAGCCTCGTTTTCGCCATTCGCTTTTCTTGATTTATTCTACTCATATTAACGTATGAAAGTATAGCAATACTCACCTCCTTGCAAACGTTTGCCTGTTGCCCTGTTTTTCTCCACTTTTCTTTTCTATCTTTCCACTCTCCTTCCGACATAAAGTACTATCGCTGATACTGAGTAACTGAAATGTCTTTGTGACTTATGGCACATCATTCTGAGTGTGTATAAGAGAAAGAGCGAAGGCTTTACGATTTAGGTATTTAATAGGTATACAAAGATTCAGGTATTACTTTGAAAATTCTAGGTCTGCCTTAAAACCAAGTATTTTTGAGATAGAGTAAAATAAAGTTTCATACCACTACATAACCTGAAGGACAATGAGAAGTAATATTTAAAAGAAAATGAGAAAAATGATTTGGTGTCCGGAAATATTAAAAACAAATTAATTGATGAATTTAAGTCGAAGCTTTCGGTAAACAGCCTAACAGTGCCAGTTCTGTTGCGGATATCTGATTTGGTTTTTCGCCGCTTATTTCGTCTTAGATTCAGGCATGTTTTAATGGAAAGTTCAAAATAATGAAACAGTAGAAATGTTTTTTATTTTCAGTATATTCAAAGAAGCTCAACCTCAAGCATACGCAGTAAAAACAAATATGACACTGACATAAGTTTCTCTACCTTCTAGCGATTATTAGTGGTTATTTAAACTGTTCATACCTAGTCCATTTTAATTGAGATAAACCCATAAAATCGGAATGTTGTAAAAAGGGGACGCTATATAGTGGTCTTAAAATTCTATACTCTTTCTATGCAGTTACAAGAAATAGCTAAAAACCGAAAAGGCGTTAAGGAAACGAAAAATCATTGATTAATCATTTATAACAATATATTAGAAACGGTTTATTGGAAATAGATCTGTGTTTTATGGCACTATGATGAGGTTCAGAAGTGGCTTAGCACCTCGATCAATAACATGAATGTGCTTACGTCCCCGATGGCGTTTTCCAAGAGGCACGATAAGGCGAGAGAATAATAAGAGGGGTTTTGAGAAGGGACGACTGCAGAGTATAAGGTCCTTATCAACTACACACATATGGCGACTCATACAACTGGCTCTCCTTCTCTCCTGCAGGCTTAAACATTCCGTGGGGGTCCGTGACTCGGAATCTCCCCCGATCCGGAGGACGAGGATTTGCAGGATCCATACACTCCAAAACTCCCACCGACATGTAGAACCGTAAAATAACTAAATAGGATGGAAGAGGTGAGAGTATAAGAAGTGAGGTGAAATAAATGAGAGAAAATTTGGAGGATGTAACTATCCTCCCAGCATTCACCTAGCTTAAAGGGTATCGAATGTGGCAGAACTTGGACATCCTACTCGATAACTGTGTGTTATAAAGATATCTACATCTTTTTGTCAATTTTCGTCTGTCATCTATAAATATTATACAAAATTCCTTCCAAAGAAAAACGACTAGAAAAATATTTCCCAATAAATATATTTAATATTACTATTGTAATGGAAATCACTTCGTGCTTTTAAGAAATGCGAACTTAAAAAAAATGCAAAATCCGTGATGTAAGTGTGGTAGGGAGATTTTCTTACAACTATTCGTGTTTTATGTTTGGAAGATACTGAGCTTAAGTCGCAAGTTTGATATTTAACCGACTTTTCGTTTTTCAGTTAAACGGTTCGCAGTTACCTGGGCACCACGGACGTTTGCCTACAGAAATTTGGAAGAGATTTCTCAAGTATCTGAAAACAATTTTCGATGGACATTCCTGTATCGAAATTTGAATAGAATACAGGCTTCTACTTAATTAGTAGAGAAAGTGTTAGACGCAAACAACTTTGTACTTAGAAACCCTCGGATATAGGCAAGATAGCTAGCCTGTTAACGAACAATACGCTATAACAACATTGTCACATATTCATTCTCCCAAGTTCAGCCATGAATCATCGGCAATTAATTTCTCATTGCAGCATGGCGCGTGTGATCATAAATAGAGATGGAGATATTATCGTTGCGTTAGGGTACATTAGCTTGCAGTTCATGTGCCCTTGATGGGAGAATAAACAGTAATAATACTGCTTACCATCATGGATAAGACTATCTTCATCTGATTAAGATTTCGGTCTTCATGGGCTATGTTGTCTAACTCGATTTCGTTACCAAAGGTTAAGTCCAGATTATCTGCTATTAATTTAATTAAATATTAATAAAATGTATACTAATTCATCATCTTGTCAAGGACAATTTAAAGTGAAACCTTATACATGTTATAATATGTGAATGGTCGAAATATATTCGAATTGTTACGTCTTCTATAAATCTTCTGTATATGAATAATTTAGCAAGAGAGTTCTCTTGGTTTACGAAACATTCGCTTCGCTGTTTTCGTTCTCAGTATAGTTCTCTCGGGACTTCATGCAGAAAAGTTTGTAGATTTGACCAATTGGTTAGTAACATCTGTCATTCCCTTTAATGTGCGTAAGTAGTTATAATGGAGACGTTGACTTTAGAAACAAATCGTTGACTTTAAGTTCCTTAACGTCGATTTCATACACACACACACACACACACACACACACACACACACACACACACACACACACACACACACATACACACACACACACACACACATTGCCCGCCTCGGTAGCGTAGATGGTAGCGTGTCTGCCTCACGTTCAAGAGGTCCCGAGTTCGAATCTCGGTCAGGTTGAGTTACCTGGATAAGGTTTTTCTGGGGTTTTCCTTTATCCTAAAATATGAATGGCGGGTAACTCTAAGCTCTATGGACCATGGGCTCATTTGAGCATCATTTCAGCCATTTCATTCATCGTCCTATATGACAACGTTGGAGGACGTATATTACAAAAAAAAACACACACACATACACACACACACACACACACACACACACACACACACACACACACACACACACACATACAGACACCACACCACACCACACACCAAACACACTACACACATCCACTCTGCGGGGTTTTGGAAAACATTATAAATAAATAAAAATTCCCCGACCATGCCGGGAAATAAAACCGAAACTTTCGGTGATGACTGGCAGCTCTTCCACCATTTAATTGCGGCTTTTAGAGAAGTGGAAGCAAATAATTTTTGCTGCAGAAAAATTCCTGTTTTGTAGTCAGGAATCGAGTCCGGGAACTGCGAAGTCGAAGACTAGTATGCTAATGTCAGAAGAGTTTTATTGTTTAATGGATTAATTAGGGCGTTTCCTGAATTTAAGTGATGCAAAAGTTTAAGGAAGGAAAGGATGAATAAAACTAGACTTCCTTTTATGTCTTGTAATTAGCTTCCAAGCTTAAAGCTCCCGGGGTCGATTTCCTACTGGAGGGTGGGAAATTATCTATAGTACGATTATTCCATAAAGCCTGAACGTAGGAATGAACGTTTGAATGCCGTACCATATATTTAAAAGAAAACCGAAAGTTATATGAAAGTCAACGACTTTCACTGCTGATGGGAAATTTTTTCAAAGTTAAAGCAGCTAGTCGCTATGATCTTAGACATTAACATTCCTCTTCCCAAGGGAATCTTTCAGTGGAAGCATCATAAATAAGAAAAGTAATCGTCATAAATGCAAAATAAACACATAGTATAAAATAATAAAACTTAGAGAAAAATAGAAAATATATGCTGGGCCATCTGCCTGTATGTAATATACATCAGTAGTAATGAACTTGTTTACTACATTCACAAGAAATTCAGCAACATTTGCTTACATAAAATATTTAAATGTTTAGGCATGTAAAAACTTCTGTACTTTTGTAAAGTTGGAGCAGCGGTTATTCAAAGATTGTGATTACTGTTCTATTATGCTTGTTTTTAGTGTTCGATAAAGTTTCGAATTTGATATTTCTACAGAAATATCACATAGTTATCATACAGTTAAAAGAATATAACTGTTATGTCATGTTTTCTTCTGCTTTACACGTGTTTTCACTGAAGTACAGGTAACAGCTGGAAAAGTCTAGTAAGCGTCCTCAGTTACGACTCCAACATGTTAGGATTCTTGCATTATTTTGAACGTCTCATCTAGTAATTGAAATTAGACGCTGTCCTATTGCGTAGGAAAATTCGGGAAGTCATCATCAAAATCGAGTAATGCCCGATTTCTTGAACAAATGTTAAAATCGACGTTAAGAAATGTAACGTAACAATTGTCACAGTGCTAACAAAGTTGTTAAATTTTTTGCATCACCAACCTGTTTTCTGAAAATGTTAAAAAAAGACGTGTTAATACCAAGAGAATTGTAAATATTACAGCTATAGAAGGCAATAGATAACTCATTTTCTGAACGTACTGCGATGCGCTTTTGTTTTTACTTTCGTCTGCACCTAGCCGAAAAAATTGCGGGTAAACAAAATCGTAAACAAAAGCCGTGAGAAAAGTTTCTTATCTATCGAGAAAGAATTGTTAAAAGAATTGGTGACGAAATATAAGAATATCGTGGAAAATGAGAGGACGGATGCGGTGAATGTAAAAGAGATAGATGTCACGTGGGAGAACATTGGAAACGAATTTTATTCAAATGCATGTGTCACTACTACAAGCACGAAATAACTTTGCCAGTATTACGTAAATTTAAAACCAGGTGCAAAGAAGGACAATTGACGAATGACTTCAATGTTTCAAGACGGGAAATGGACAATGTATAACCACATAATTCAGTGAATTATAAAATCACAAAGTTATTAATACTTGAAGCAAAGGCAAGATCGGCATATTCCTTTCGATGCATGTTCTAACCTCTCTTATACTTCCGCAGTAATCTTCATAACAACTTGTTTAGACAGTCTATACCTCTGTAGAAAATTTTCTTCTGATAGCTCCTCAAAATAATTTCTCCTCATAGGCCGTACTCGATTACGAATGTCATTTAGACGGTCTTAAATATAGCAAATCGACATCAACAGCTGCGTTCATATCCGCCATCTTGACTATTTACAATTGTTAAGAACTTAACAGAAATTTAGCTTGTTAGTTTAACAAGAAATTTAATACGAGTGTTAAGCTAACACTTGTTGGTGGAATGCAACTTTTGTTATAACTATTGCTAAACTCGTGTTAAGTCTTAACATCTGTTGGTGAAATCGGACACAAGTGATTTTCCCCATACACAGATGCATTCGCCATTAACAATAATTGGTATAAAAGATTTCTTACCAAGCCAACGAACCGGACACGAATACGTCTTGAGTTTGATATTTTACAGAAACTGAAATAATTCGGAGTCGATGCTTTATAACCCTAAATCATTACAACAGTGTTTTGATCCAAAATGACCAAGATATAGAATTAAACATCAAAATGTCCTTTGTATGTCATTTTTTGTTAGTATTAAATATAACAAATTATAACGTACTACGTCGAGCGTTAACTTTTGCCATTGCCCCTGAGAAACGATTCTGTTTTTAATTTTGGAAAATTACCTGAATCATATCAGAGAGAAATGTATACCCAGGAAGGCACTGCATTCGTTGGGCATTTCTGTTTTATCAAAAGTGACAAAATAAACACACGCCGTAGCTCATGATTTGATTAATTTTGATGAACTTCTGGAAAATGTGTTATTTTGAGGGCCAATAAATAGAAATGGAGTTACCTGAATGGAAAACAAAAATCCACGCTACGTGAGGAGTCTATAGAAAAGTTACATTGGTAATGGAAGAGATGAATGCGTATTATGTGCATGAATAACCTCGGGGTCTTAATTGCTTCTGGAAATACCCCCCCTCTCTCATTCTCTCTCTCTCTCTCTCTCTCTCTCTCTCTCTCTCTCTCTCTCTCTCTCTCTCTCTCTCTCTCGCCGTCTCTCTTTTTCTCATATAGCATCTTTCAGATTAAAAAGCATCAAAACAAAAGCTTTGGTGCAGTTTACAGTATGCGTTCCAATTTCTTTGTGTTTAAAAATCAGACGAGATTCATTATTCTTCAGAAAATCTCCAGTTGCTTACTGTAAAGGTGTATGATCGTATAAGCTCAGTCTGTGAGGATGATACCATCAACTCTGTTACCAGCTTACTTGTTAGGCATACTTATGAACATTTTAACCCTGTCATCATTAAAGTTGGTCCAGTATAACTGCTTTCAAAAATTTGGGCATTGAATGTCGTTAAGAAGTAAAAGGCATACAAATATAAAGTTGTCCTTCTGTTGTAGCCACCAGAAATGACAACACGGATATACGAAAAATGTACGGATATGTTTAAATGCGATCAAAACCTTTGTTACTTAACACATATACTAAAACTCCTTAAAATATTATTTTTAATTTTTATCCTATTATAATCCCTCTAAAACAATCTGTTATATTTAGTATAGGGTTTCTTCTTAGCATATTTCTTAGCGATCGGTTCTTGAGATCACGCACCTACTTGCATGGATAGCTACAAGCTATGAAAACAACACAGACTGCTTTTGGCCTAATTATAGACGTTAATATTGATTGAAAATTATCAGAAATATGTAAAATGTGGATACAGCAGTACAATGACCCCACAAGTACTTGTCGTTGCTTTAAAACGTTCATGTGAACAAATTAACGGAGAGAAAATCCAAATTTTGTAATGCAGAAATATCAAATCAGAATAGTTTATTAGTAAGCGATACAGATTTTCACCTTTATCTCTGTGGTGCTCACAGAATTATTTTACATGTATTCAATAAAGTAAATTAGGGTGAAAACTGATTTTGGTATGGTGCAGGATAAAATAATGTGAAAGAAAAGGATTAATAACCTTTTATTGAATTTCCCAAACCCATAGTCCTCAAATTTAAGTCATTTATTTTGCGAACAGTATAATTCGTTTTCGGCTAATAAAATGCACATCAGTGTGTCATTCTACTACATTTATTATATGCAGCAACAGAATATCTTAGTATGTCAAAAGCACAACGGCTAAGTGGCTTACGGTTCGCAACTCGTTAGGGTCAAACCGCTCGGTCAAATGTAAGAGGTCAGCAACAGTATAATATATCTTTCTAGGAGAAAATAGAGCTTACAGTACTGTTGATGAATACCGCAAGTTGTACGTGAGGTAAATATATTTCGTAATAAAATCCCATAGGCGGCCTCTGTTGGCGAGTGTTCAGCATTCGATTCCTGGCTGGGCGGAGAGGGTTCCTTTAACTAGGACCATTGTCTTCCCCCAGAGATTCTGGAAATATGAATTTGGGAGGTGTGTGTGTTTGTGTGTGTGTGCGTGTGTTTGTGTGTGTGTGTGTGTTTGTGTGTTAGTAGAATAGTGAGAAAACGAAGTAAAAGAAACATCTATAACTCAACGAGCAATAACACTCAGCTGATTCTCAAGTCAGAGCCCTCGATATGACCATAGATGTTAAAGGAAACTAGCCCGCCTCGGTAGCGTAGATGGTAGCGTGTCTGCCTCACGTTCAAGAGGTCATGAATTCGAATATCAGTGAGGGTGAGTTACCTGGATAAGGTTTATTCCGGGGTTTTCCCTTATACTGATAGACGAATGTCGGGTAATTTTAAGGTCCATGGACCCCGGACTCATTTGAGCATCACTTCATCCATTTCATTCGTCGTTAGAGTTACCTGACATTCGTCTTGAAGGATAAGGAAAGACCCCGGAAAAAACCTTATCCAGGTAACTCGCCCTGACCGAGATTCGAACTCGGGACCTCTTGAACGCGAGGCAGATATCCAAGTTTGTTGGTTACATGCTTACGAATAATGATGATGATCATCATCGTATTATAATGGAAGGCTTAACAACAGAATTGTCTTTATCAAAGCTTTGTTACAATAAAAGTTACACTAATGTCCATATAAAATAAACGATAATAGTTTAAGCTACACACATTTAGGATATGTAGGTGAAGTTACTGCTCAGGATATGCCAGACACGTGTGCAGTGGTTTGATAGGTTTTACCTTTGTCCCAATTTCTAATCCACTTTCACGTGATATGAAGATAAGGAAACTAATTAAGGTTTAAAGGATAAAAAGCAAAAGCATTTAGACGTTTTTACTTCTTTTCATTTTTATTTCCTCTATTAACACCATAGTAAGCAGAGGGAATATTGCATTCCAGCCATAAATTCCATAGCATGAATTCACCGGAAATACGTGTTCCAAGAGCCCCAGAGTTAAAAAAGCGGCGCATACCAATTTGGCAGAGTACCAAGCTTGGTATTTAAGTTCAGTATCTTCCAGGGATGGCGATACAAAGATTCTCAGGTAAATTCCTGCGGCTCAAAGTATTAAAGTTAGCTGTACTACAGTTACACACACACACACACACACACACACACACAAAGGCGAGTCACCTGCCCCAATTTATGCAACGTGCTAAGCGAACTTATATGACTTATGCCTTTCTTGAACGCCTTCTAATGGATGATTTGTAGAACAGTGTATAGAGTGAAGCGGAAACCACAGGTTTCCGATAGAAGAATGTAACAAAGGGATGATAAAACCATATAAATTATTAATAAGCAATTGGGAATAAATTATATATGAAATAAAGTCAAAAAGAAATGTTGTAATAGGAATAACGTGCAAATGAAATAAATATAAGGAAAAAGTTGCCTTAAGCTAGAACGGGTAGACGAGGCAGGATACGTTAACAATAGGACAATAGAAGCCCAAAATTCCAGCGCCACCACGGAGCCTCAGACAATAACGAGGTTTAAGGAAAATATGTAGAGGCAGGATGCGGTACCGTTATGACGTCAAGGGTCATAGAACTTTAGGGGGTGGACCCGTGACTGCTGCGCAGTTGAAGGTAAAAGGAGATGGCCAATAAGGCAAAATCGTGGAAATAAACGCCCCCAATAAAATGTAGCATAAACCACGCGATAGGCGTGAAATAGAGAACAAATAGAAAAAGGGTGGAGATAGACAAACAAATCTAAGAGGAAGCCGAGAGTAGGACTAGGTGAGAAGCGTCACTTGGTTGGTTACAACGAAAGTGAGAAGACACGTTAGTTTAATATCTGATGGCGAGGTAATAGTGGAGCTAGATTTCAAACGTGGTGGGATTAAATATTCACAAACAGACAAGGCGACGCAACGAGAGTGAGAGCAAGTGAGAAAAGCCGAGCAACCAGAAGTAAGATCTGTGGGAATAAACAATCACAGGAAATTGAAGCAGTACTTTTCATTGGCTGGTGATAACTGCAGGACCCTGAGAGAGTACTCTGTCTCACCGACAGGTAATCCTTAACCATCCTGCCATACCACACCAAAAGGCCACACCAAGAGGAAGCGTAGATAACTCAGTGCATAAGTGTTGTATGGCACAGAAAGCAATCACTAGATATGTTGATTACAAAAACATCATTCCCAGACACAGAGAGCTGCAGTATCAATTTTAGACGAGCTTACAAACTTTTATTCATTAGCGTACATCACACATACCTTCAGACATGCCCCTGAAGCAGGGGCGGCTGGTGGCTCTGAAAATCGATGGTTCACAAAGTTATCCATACAATTTAATTTTTTAAAGTAACAAACGGCTCTTTAAGCCTCTCACTATAGACTGCTGTATACACAAGTTAATGGTAATTCACAGCGTATAACACAATATGCGTATTTCAAAAAAACTCTAGAGCATAAAACTCACCTATATATACAGCTAATACTGGGGAGTCTTTGCGTTCTTTTGATATCACTTCAAGGATACATTGCAAGAGTTAGTTCTGGATTGTCTTGGAGGTCCCCTTAAACTCTATAGCATTCTCCAGATTGCGTTTTCAGAATACAGTCTAGCTCTGCACTAAAGTTTACAAGTCCTCGAAGAATACCAGGATTGGTTGATGTAGGTGACACATCATGTTCTCGTAGAGCTAACTCAAAGGCTCCACAAAATCTAATGCAACAACAATAGTGTTTAAAACATACCTATTTTGAGCCACTTTCTGGTTGTGTTCTTCAGTTGTTCTCTGATATGCACTGTTCATCTGCTTTGCTATATTTACATTGCCAAGCACAGCAAAACTGACTGTGGTTTTCATGTGCAGTTTTGAAGTAACGTGTTTTTAGCGCGATCATGTAGGTGCTGCAAATCATTCATGCCATGTTTTGTCCAGGGATTTTCACTGCCAAACAACGCAAGCAAAGCAAAACAGGGCATTTTTAATATCACAACCACACCTCCAATTATATTTCTCATATACATCGTTGTTAAAGTTCCTGTTAAGACATCTTGTTTTTGTTTTAACTACCTGTGAGATTTTTATATTTGGCATGGGACTTCCAGGTCGCTTAATTTCAGCTCATTTTTAAAAAGGATATGCTAATAGACACCGTATGGAATTCACTGTTTCTCCTTATGTAACATGAACATTTTACATGTATTTAAATAAATCACTATGATTCACTACTCAAAGCATGGCACAAACCATGTGGCTATGTACTGATAGGTAATAGTTGACCGATGCGAACATTTAATATGAGAATAATAGATGACGCTGAAAGCAGGAGTAGGCTTGGCATCCACTATTCTCTGGCTGCTAGGTTAACCAACCTAATGCAGCCTTAAGCCCCGCACTACCCTCCTACTGGCCTTGGCAGTACATAGGTCCATCCTGCCCTATACTATCCAGCAACGCAAAGAAGGTCCATGAAAGGTATTTGCTGTCTTACACAGTGGGACAAGGACAGCGCATGTGTGGCAGAGAGCGCCTGCTACACAAGGAGCAGAACCGTTAAAAACATGCGCCCAATTCGCTCTGTACACTAAAACCGAGAAGATTCATTCATAAAAGTAGAAGCCATCAGAATGTTTTTGAATGGTCTGTATCTGAACTGACATGGGGCGTCCTAAACCCCCCTGCTTGCCCGCCTCGGTAGCGTAGATGGTAGCATGTCGGTCTCACGTTCAAGAGGTCCCGAGTTCGAATCTCGGTCAGGGTGAGTTACCTGGATAAAGTTTTTCCGGGGTTTTCCCTTATCCTGATAGACGAATGTCAGTTAACTCTAAACTCCATGGACCCCGAACTTATTTGAGCATCATTTCACCCATTTCATTCATCGTCCGATATGACTGAGACTTCGTCTCCTATGGAGGACAGTACCTACCCATTGTATGCCAGTGGTTTGCATCTCAGAGTGAACTACCCGGCACCTGCAAACAACACAACGCGCTGAGGTCCACTGCACTAGACAAGGTCGAAATGAACTCCAAATGGAACGCGCCATTGCATTAAAGGGGGACCCAGCATTTTGGTTGTAGCGCAAACATGCTACCGTATTGAGAAGTTAACTCTGCCCTGAACGAACAACGTATCAGATACATCAGTAGACAATAACACTGTAACACAAAATTGCAGATCTACACAGTGGAACCAGTTGGATTTAAATGTTTAACCAACACTTGTTTTCGCTTTTTAGCCATTTCAAAAAAGTATTAGGTAGATTGTTTTCGCTTCTGTTACAAATTACGCAGCAAGTTAGCTCATACAGTAATTGTATTGGCAGTTGCTGTTCTTTTTAGCGTTGAAACTACCAAAATGAGCTCAAAACACTATAAAACTGTAAAAAGCATGTAAAGATGCGAGGAAGGGTCTGAGGTTTGCGGTTATTTATTCGTAATGGTAACCTCCTATGATTACAAATAGCAGTTTTATAACAAGATAGGTGCCCATTCAACGAAGTTTCAAATATTTCACAAATGCAAAGTGGCTTCAACTACTTGCAGTTGCGTTTGGCCTGCACACATTCGCAAATCCTTTGTCAGTAGAAGTGAAACATGAGATTTAAGAATGAAACGAAAACTTATAGATTTAATGTCGTCGATATGTTCCTAAAAAAATGAAAACTATGTATCTATGTAACTACGTAACATCAGATACGGCACAGACTATAAGGGCCACAAACTTAAACATGATCCCTAAGTTTTGGATTGTAATACTTGTGTATTTAGTTCACAAGAGAACCAATAGCAGCAATGAATAAATTAGTAACCAAAATTCAGACTATAAAAACTAGATGGAGTAAGAAGAAAACAAAACCATGTAACGTTTCGAACCCAATCTTCACAGCACCATATTCTAGCAACTAACCTACTCGGCCAGCAGCCACGTGTTCTAGGTCGCTTTTGGGAAAGCATTCGTTTACATCTTGCTAATATTATGTGCATGAAAAACTGTTTTTAAGATTTTCGCAGCTTTTTGGGCCTCATTTAGGGCTGTAAGTATTAATGCAGGATGCGTATAATACGAAATACAAGGGCAGAGCTGCAATAACGGCTATTGTGCTAACAGGGTCAGTGTTTTCACATAGACTATAAACTGCGGGTTGCATAGATAAGAATAAATAGGGGCAGCTGATTGAATATCGATGCTAATTTGTCAATTAGTCTTATACTTTCAAATAAATGTCCAATGAATCTTATATCTGTGTCTCATTAAAGAAGTAAATAAAAAATTAAGCCTTCGTAAAAATTCTTTCTTCTTCCTCTTCTTTTTCAAATGGGCAGTCCCTATTCTTTTCTTCTAATTGTCATGCAAAGAGCGTAGAGTTTAAAAGCCGTCACGTAGCACCAGCTTTCTAAAAGTTTTATTGTCGCGATAGACTTCAATTATCTTATACTTACAATAACATTTGTAATTAAAGTTTAAATCGATTATAATGAAACAGAGAGGAATAAGCCTTTTAAGAATGTTTCGCAGAAGAGTGGTTAGAAAAGGTTATGTGATTGAGCTGTTTACATTCCTACATAACCTCCTACAAGATACATTTAACAATGCCGGCCGTTTTGTTATTGCATTACTAATATTCCTTATTTCATAATACAAGCGAGACAACATGGAACAATTATTTATGCTCAAATAAATGACACAAATAAAACAATCGGGTTATATTTAAGGTATTTCTGCGTTTACACTTCAGAAGTTATTTTAAACACGTCGATATGACGAAACATGTTGAGTGTTGAAAACGAGTTTCTTTCTTTGTATCTGGAGACTTGTTATTATATAGGTACTGGTTTTGTTCAGATAAGGTTCAAGTCGAACATTTCAAATGAGAGCACAAGGAACCAAACACTTAATTATCACTCCGTTTTCGCAAACAGTAAAGATGCTTATCAAGCAGAATCAAATGCATGACCAAGCAACAGAAAACTTTTATCTTCAGCTAACAAAAGAGAAGCTGTAATTGAAGAGAAGGGTCCAGGGAAAATTACAAAGAAATAAATCACAGTGATGTCAACAGATTTGATATTTTAGTGGAGAGGAGTAGATAACTAATTTTATTGGGAAATAACTTTGATAGGAAGAGAGAATGTAAAAGAAATAAATGCTGTAGAAATGTATAGGTTGCATTTGTGTTTTGTTACAAAACTTCCTTTTTTCATAAAGTTTTGAAACTTCACTGTTGCCTGTGCTATTCATTTTCCCAGACAAAGATAAATAATTCATATATTCCATAATATTCCGCAAAATGGATTGTCGGTATACATTAGTTTTTAGTGACATTGGAGTTTTGAAAATAAACAATAACAATAATTTGAAACATGCACTTCGGAAGTCATCCAGCGATGGTACTGAAGTTCCGATGGAAATACTTGACTTTCAGTCTTTCAAAGACTTTCAGTGTCTTTTCCTTTTCAGTCTTCTCATTGCAGGATTTGGAGGGTATTTAGTTAGAATTAGTTGGATTAGATGATTTGGATGTTTGTTGAAGGTGCTCTGTAGTCTACTGTAGCTCTTGCGGAGGACTTCATTGACCTCCAGACCTTTTTCCTTATTACTTTTCTCTTTTTTTCAGCAAGGGACAAATCATGTACATAATCTGAATCTGAGCTTATTTTGCGCGTGACTTGTAGAAACCATGCAGCATTGTAACAAAACACGTGCTACAGTCTATCGGCTGTTCTTAGAAGTATAATGCTGACCCATTATTACAGAACAGACATTGAGGATTCCGAATTTCATATACTCGGCATAAATTAGGTAACCAGATTATTGCATGCAGGTGCTCATATGTCGTCATGCAGCAGGCTGTTTCACACATACCAAGGTACACCAGTCATCAGTCTGAGATATCTGTTTTGGATAACCTGTATTTTTCGTATTTGAAAATATTCAGCAGAACCCCACATGGAATATACACAGTCATATAGGTCTAATTAATGACGTGTAGATATTTCTCTTATACTGCATAGCTAATAGAGATTTTTATGAAATGAGATGTTTTAATTGCCCAATGCGATGTCGCAGCTCTTGGTAATTTCAGATAGGTGTTGGTTCCACGTTAATTTTATTACCTATGAAAGGTAAATAAGTGAGAAAGAAAGGAAGACGAAGCTAAGTAAAGTATGTACGGAAATATTTCTGGTTAAAATGCAACTGCAAAATTTAATATGTTTACAACTTTTAATGATATTATGAACATCCAGTCAGTGAAACTTGTAGCAATGTTTTGTTTCTGGGGGTAATAACAGAAAATTTAATGAATAATTAGATCAAAAAGTTTTCCTTTCAGATTCCAAAGACCTTTTGGAAGTTTTCTTAACCACATTGTTCTTAGACGAAACATCAACGTTTCATTCTACATCACTGAGCTTAGAGTGCTCTAGGAAAGAACATTATTCAAAAACTTCTGCTCTTCCAAGCAATATTTGACGTTACTTTTTACTATCCTGTATTTGTTACGCTAAACCACAAAATTTGTTCCTAGCAAAATACTATTTCAAATCCCAATGAACTATAAGTTATGTGAATAAAGTTCCTTTAACTATTTGAAAACGGCCAGGTTTCTATTTATTTTCTTACTGAATGAAAAGAAGTATTTTTAGGAGTTTTGTTTTGGAATTGAGTTATCATATATTAAGCAACACAAGTGTTCTCTTCGCTGAGGTTACGTTTAACCAGTAATATGTAGCTACTCGAATATCTTGATAAATATAATTACACACCTCTGAAGAAAGGAAGGAAGAAAGAAAAAGACTGAACAAAACCAAGCTGAACCACTGTAGAACCTATTAATTATTTATCGCATGTATAGCAATGTATAATTATATAATTTCCAGTTAATTATGCTTCTTCACGTAATTTCATAACAATGTCACATTTATATGATCAATGAAATTAAATTACGATTAAAGAATGCAATAGAACAACGAATAGGTTTGCTATAATATACACTAAACTCTCGCTAATCGGTCATTCCTTGCAGAAATGGGCGCCGAATTAGCGGAAGTGCGGATTATTGATTTGATAATGTTGGGCTGTACATTGCACTTTATTAATCCAAAAATACATTAATTTTGTACAAAACTTATACATTTGGTGTGCGCTTTGAAATTTGTCCCGAATTTGTAGCTGCTTCAATGATGTTACGCAATGGCAGCATGCTTTATCATTATCACGCAACCGCTTTACAGCTTATCCAAAATTTAGAGGGTTTATTTTTTTTATTTTTTTTTTTTTTTTTTTTTTAGGTCTTGTCTCTGTTCCCTTTAGAAGCCGTATATATAAACTCTAACGAAAGCCATAAATTGAGTATCTCAAGCAACAATAGTATACAATAGCAATAAAATCGTTGACACTATGTTGCGCATCATTTCCACGTTTAACATTACACGAGCTACAAGAAAAATACCGTTCTGCGCCGTGGCGTAGTAGGCTAGAGCGTTTAGCTTTGGTTTCCTGCCATGAAATGCACCTGGGTTCGGATTTTAAGACCGGGGTATAGGACCAGTGCCGATTCAGCATCGTGAGCAAGTTGAGGAGCTGGGATAGGTAGCGAAGCCTGGTAAAGAAAGCCAATATTTCCGGCTGGAGGTGCGTGATGCTAACCACATCTCCACCTCGCATCCTTTGGATGATCGCCCACCTCTGCCTTGCTGAAGTCTCTGCCAAAACGGAGATGGTACGTGAGTGCTTAATTAATAAATAATATTGCATATTGAAAGTAACAATTATAACAATCACTTCACCAACAAAGGCATGAATAGTGCAAATATAAAGCAAAGGAAAAACAATATTATCAGTTTTATGATAACCAATAATAAACATGTATAAAGCAATGCAAATTACTTAAACAAGAAATTGATAGTGGCGAAAATTTAATTTTAAAATTAATTAATATCGCACAAATACTTGTTTTGTTAGGACATTTCGCTTCATTAATAGTACGCATTAGTCTTATTTTATAAAGAATTTTGCGCTTACTGGCATTAACATTTCAAGCGACTTCAGTTGATTTCATTTTGTAAGAACACATTTAATGGGAAAGTTGGAACTGTTTTGCTCTCACTAGGTTTTGCATGTTTTGTTCCAATTATGATAGTGTACGTCTGAGGTAAACATCTTGCCGTTTTCGGTACTTTGATACGATGAAGCCAGTGTAGAAAACTCAGATTCACACACATATGTTGATGGAAACTACATCAACAATCTTGCTTGTTCCATTATCAACTTTCAGTATACAGAAATATACCTTAACCAAAATTGTTTGACAGTCAGGTTTAGAAAATCTGCTTTCGCTTATTAATCACATTTTTGGTCCATTACCTGCTACCGCAGAGAATCGGGAAAGCAAATCCACTTATATTTTGTACCAATATATTTTGTCAGCTTACAAATCCCGGCTTTCGGAAGAAATAGCTAAAAGTGGTGTCCAATTTCGGTTTTGATTAAAAATGTTCTGAAATAAGGATGTGTTCATTTGAAAAGTGAAATGAAGATTTTGTGTGAAGAGGATCATTTAGACATGAGAAGTCTGAACTCTGAAGGTGACATTACCATAAACGTATTTTGTTACCCCAGGAAACTATCCATTGCATTGCAAACCGCTTTAAGAAGTGTTTTTGTCCTTCAGTTTCAAATTCAAAAGACCGAATAATTCTGGTAAATGAGCTAAGCGGTGTATAATATATACATATGTATATATGTTTTTGAACTCATCAAGTATATTTCAGGTACAGATTTCAGTTTGAACAGCCGAGTGAGCATTCTATCGTTTGAGAGCCATAGAACTTCTCTGTGATACGGGAGAGCTTGCTGGTCAGTGATTAGGTTCCACATAAAACCTCAGTTTTAATCTACTATCTACAACACATTTGGTATAGCTCACCACTTCGGTTACTAATTGCAAAGATTACAGGTAGCGTTTTAAAGCCAAAGCTTGTCTATGTAAATTAGTGAAGTTAGGGTTCTGACATTTTGCAGGGGAGGATGTATAACTATTATGGTTTGTGCGCCTCCGTACAAAGTACGCCGAAGGTCCGGTAAATGGTCCCATTAGTTATAAACCATAATGGTTAGGATGAGGCACCCGCGCATATGAATTGAGAGACATGTCAATAAGCGCCCCTTATTGTGCAAATCACGAAGTGAAGAAGTGTTCACGCTGCAGCCCAACTAATGGAGTCAGTGTGACAGCTCGTGTCATTGCAAAATGGAGCTATGCGTTAATACGAAGTTTTGCTTCAAATTGGGGAAGAATGGCGACCGAGACTCAGGGAATATTAGTGCAATGTTGAAGTAGTGAATAAAAAGTGTATGTTAGACTGGTTTAAATGCTTTAGAGTTCGTCGCGGATGAGGTGTTCGGCCTGACCACCAACAAGCACAATCAAATAGTTGGAATGAATGCTTGTGAGTGATAGCAGAAGAGTTTGCGATAAGCAGGGAGAATTGTTCATGAGCATTTGAAAGAGCGAAAGTAAGGCACACGGTGACACAGATCAGAAGGAAATCGGATAGAAACGTGTTGTTATTTCACTGACTGAAATCTGCAGTTTTTGAAAGCTATTTATAACAGAAGATGAGACCTGATGGAGTCCAAGCGATAGTCAATGGCGTGGTGTCATCCGCGTATTCCACTTTGTCTTTCGACGCAAAATGACTGTTCAGTATCCTTCACATTTTCCAGATTTGGCGCCAGCAGAATTACTTTCATTTTCCCGGCTTAAAATTATCCTTGAAAGGCTTATGCTTTCCCGAAGTTTCAGATACCCAACAACTTGTGATCATGATGTGTCCAACGATTCCACTTGTTGACCGCTTCCAACAGCTTCCCAGCTGATACCGAATGTATTGTAACCAATGGTGATTACTTTGAACAACAACGTGCATTCTTTATTTTCCCAGTCACCGAACTTTTACGACGCATCCTGTACTTATGTGGATAGTTATAGCATCCGCAATAATCCAGCAACTGAGAGTGCCTTGAAATATCAGTTGTCTCTTGCAGAGTAAATACGAAATTTCTTTACCTCGGATAGTGGTTTAAACCGGTAAACGGTTTAACTCGATAAGTTAATACCACAGTACAAATACATTGATTGTTTACCTGCTTTTTGTGTTAAATTTACTCCAATTTCTTATACTTTCCAAGTTATACACAAACATAGAGGGTCCCAACGTGGCTAAGTGTTTAGACCGCTCGACTCTCATCAGTGCCGCCCAAGTTTGTTCCCAGACGACCGCAACGTGATATTTGTAGTGGACAACACGTTGCTAGGACGGGCTTTCTTCGGGATCTCCGGTTTCCCTCACCATCTCATTCCATCGGTGCTCCATCTGTATGTCGTGTATCATCAGTGCCAGAAAACGGGCGGTAAACACCACACACACACAAACACACACACACACACACACACACACACACACACACACACACACACACACACACACACAATGTTTCAATCATAATTGTTACAGTATTTTAAGAAAAATAAAACTATTTTATTTTCGTATATAGGTGTCCTTTTGTAGGAAAATTGTGAACATTTCCTCCTAAGTTTAAAGGCACTGGACGTGAACTTGGGGGTTTATGTTACTTTAATGTTTATTTTGTCGTTCACAGACATACAGAGATAAAACAGTCACAGATCTTTCTGAGAATACCTGACATTCAAACTCATTGGACACCGAAACTGTTTCCTTCAAGGTCTTGAAATGCAAATTCTTGAATGCATGTCGCTATCACTTCATGTCGTTATCATAAATAAACAGTATGGAAATTTAAAAAAAAACTGTACACAGAAAAGGAGAGAAGAGGAGAGGAGAGGATGACAGAGAAAAGGTGCAACTCAGTATTACTTCGGAGGAAATTATCAGAAATAAAATATCTTAAGTTTCAATAATTTTAAAGAAAATTGATATTTTCTAAGGGTTATTAGATCTAATGCTTTCTTTTATGCTAAAAAGTACACTAAGGATGTTTTGGCGAATTGTTTCTGGATTTTCTTCAATCTTCTTTATAAAATGTGTAGCTTTTGCTAATGATCGACTCCCATAATTTCTTTCTTTCCTCATTTTAATGTTTTTAAATATTTATAATATCCTATGCTATTCTGTATCTAACATACAGCACTTTAGTATTAATATAGTGGAATAACAGTAGACATTTAATAAAGATTATATGTTAAAATATTGTCAGGCGCGACAACAATTAACACATCTCCAAATTCAGTCAACATTTCTTTTTTCTCTCTTATGTCCAGCAGAAAACATAATATGAATGTGTGGATAATTTCTTTTGAGCCATCGTATATTACTTTATTTCTCATAACTTATTCCAAAATAGCACGATTTTAATGTTTGCCATGTTCTGCGTAAGGCGTTTCTACAGCGCATTTATTCACTGCATTCTCTCACACAGGCGCGCTTCGAGATGCTTGGACATTCTGGCGTACTTTACTTTCCTCTTCTCTGAATTTCTATGAATCCACATTATCTCCAGCGACTCGGTGATGTGGCTTGATGCTTCAAGAATATAGATGTGATGTTACAAATCACCAAAATGTGACTCTTTTATCAAGGGATTTGCATTTCTCCATAGAGTTTTCTTGCTGCAGAAGACATAATTTAAGAGCATGAAAAGAGATAATTTCTGAAAAATGCACTGGATAAGACCACCACCACCGCCACCGCCACCACCACCACCGTCACCGCCACCACCACCACCACCACCGTCACCGCAACCACCACCACCACCGTCACCGCCACCACCACCGCCGCCACCGCCGCCACCACCACCACCGCCGCCACCACCACCGCCGCCACCACCACCGCCACCACGACCACCACCACCGTCACCGTCACCGTCACCGTCACCGTCACCGCCACCGCCACCGCCACCACCACCACCACCACCACCACCACGACCACGACCACCACCACCACCGTCACCGTCACCGTCACCGCCACCACCACCGCCGCCGCCACCACCACCGCCACCACGACCACCACCACCGTCACCGTCACCGTCACCGCCACCACCACCGCCACCACCACCGTCAACATAAAGCCCGCAGAATCTTGTTAAAGTTGAAGTGGCTCTTTAAATAAAACAGTTTTGAAGTTGTAACCCATTTTGATATGCTGTCTTATTATGAAACGTATTAATAAAGGGAAAGTTGTGGTGTTTTAAAGCATACATAATATAGGATATAAAATGATTATAAGGTACGAGGATTGGAACTTAAATAGTGACAACTATTTATTTACAATATATACATGTTAGCAGCCTTTGCTGTCCTTCAGTGTAGTCCCCAGCGTTGTGTACAACCCGTTCGTTGCCAGCGATGTGGAAGTCGCAGTATACCTTTAGCAGAGTCTGTTCTGTTGATGGTGTGAATGACGCGGTCTAGCGCCTGTCGAATCTCTGGAACAGTTGTCAAGCGAATGCCACGAATAGGTTCCTTCATTTTCGGAATCAAATCAAAGTCACAAGGACAATGCACGACTATTGTCGTGCAAAATGATGGGTGTATTCTGCAGAAAGTGTTGCCGCTGCTTTCTCAAAGCTGGTCGCAGGTAGTGCTCCAAAAACGAACCGTAATACTGTGCTTTGACGGTCTGCCGTGGAGGAATGGAATGAGTTAGGATAACACCATCACAGTCGTACATTAGAATCGCATTAACTTTCACCGTACTGGGGCTCTCGAGTTTCGTGGTAACCCATAATGACCTATTCGTTAGATTGGCGTTTCAGTTTTGGCTGAAACGATTTGGCGCATGTATCATCCAGGGTTATGATATGACGTAAGAAAGTCTCCTTCGCGCTCATAGCGCTACAAGTACGTCTTAACGTCGTAACGCAACCATCTGTATTTCCGTCAAATCATGCGGAACTCGTGATACAACTTTTCGCATATCTAGGCGTTGCTTTAGGGTGAGAAGCACAGTCGCATGCGTTAATAGGTTTCTTGGGCGAGCTCACGAATCGTCCGACGTCGATCAGTGTCCAGTACCGCGGCAAAAGCATGCACTTCTTCACTGCCGCTCGTAGGAGGACCTACCACAGTTTGCCGACCATCTTTGAAGGCTTTTACCCAACGTGCCAATGTTCTGTAAGGCAATTCAGATTCCCCGCAAGCCTCTTGAAGACCTTGATGACACTGTCGTGCTGTACGACCTCTGACACGCTCAATCTCGATCCAACTCCGTTCTTCCTATTTCGAAAACATAGTTACAACATTACGTTAGACGTCTAGCTCTCAAGTGACTGCGCACACAGGTGACGTGGGAACGCAGAGTCCATTTGCTCTGAGATAAGGTAGGTATTTTAATGTCGTGCTGCTCGAACGGTTTCCATGGATTTATCTTTGGTAGTAGATACCTTTCAGATAACGCGCTGATTATTCTTGTAAGAGTTAGAGGGGAACTGCTGCGCTTCTCGGATCTGTGCTAAACACCAATAAACACATTACTTCAGCCAATGGAATTCGCAGGAATGACAAATGTTCACTCCACGTGGAGTAATCTTGCGTTATCTGAGATGTATCTATTACCAAAGATAAATCCATGGTAACCGTTCGAGCAGTGCGACTTATACCAACATGCACCATCAGCGACAGTATTAGATTCCGTCTTAGTCTTCACAGCAGTGTTGCCACTGTTGAAGTTCCAACCCTCGTAGAAGATCTCGAACAGGTTAATGAATATATAGTATATATACAAATATAAGTTTAAGGGCAAATTTAGACAACAAATATTTAACTATTTAAACAGAACAATAAGAGCAGCACACAAAATGGATTTAATATTACTATTAAAAGTTAACAACTATATCATGGGAAAACTATAAATGGCAGTGAAGCATTGGTATCATGGGAAAAACCTGTCTTAATTCAGATTTTCAAGAAAACCAGAAAACACAAGACATTTAGACGTATATGAATGGATATTTCAGTGTTCCTGCACAAATAATCCAGACACATATGACTGAGGTGCTAGGCACAGACTGATGAAAAGGAGGTTTCGGTATAGATTCCTCCAGAATCGTCCTTAACCTTACGGACGCAATGTTTTATTTATTTTATTTTTATTTATTTGTTTTGTTAAAGAGCGCAGAACTGTAACACAGTGTGGTGGTGGACCAGAATCTGATTGATTCAACCCCCGCCCCACTCCTGAACACTACTTCACCTGTAAAATCTCTAAATTAACTGGAGAGTGTGCGGAACCTGTTGAGCCTTAGCAACAGCAGGTTCGTTCGCTAACAGTACATGCCACCGTTGAGTGCACGGTCTCCCAGAATGTGGAGACCAAGACCTGGCACAAGTAGAACCGTAGAAGAAGAATTACTTATTAATGTAAATTTGTCAATGCCTTTGCGTGTCACCATACAGTTGTTTCTTATCACGGAGAAAGTATTGAATGTCATACAGAAAACCGTTTTAAAATACTTAGCAATATCTCCACAGTAAATTTGCAGTGGAATCGCTTCTGGAAACATTGTATACATTAACATGAAATACACATAAAAAATAAGCTTTTGGAGAGTAGTTTGAAGAAGAGTGTGCAGAGACACTAATGATAACATATCTTTTATTTACTCTCATGATCACGCAAGCATTTGAAAACCATCACATAATATTCACTTTTAAACGATTTACCACAACCTTTAAAACACGTATCATATGTTTAATCAAAGCTATTTTGCGAAGCATAACATAATGCAGATAGAAAAATGTACTTTTTAAATATAGTTTGTAATAGCGAATACAGAATGCAATGTAGAAAAGCTAAGCGGTGGAACTGGCATATTCATTAGTTCATTCGCCTTCAGGTTTATATTTCTGATAGCACAACAACAACAACAACAACAACAACAATAATAATAACAATAATAATAACAAGCAAATTCTTCTACTGCAGCTTCAGTTTCCACATGACCGTTATATAGTGGAGGGACCGTATTATCCAGTATTTTGAGAAACAGTATGCCTCAACTCAGTATCGATTATATACCGGAAGCTCGCAAATTCACTTCCTCCTTACTACCTCATAAGTTAATGTACCGTGTGAGCGCAAATATTCTCCTCCCTTGTGGTCAGAGGCCAATCAGGCCACTAACCTATATTGGTTAACTACATTCCATACAGCACAAAAAGGGTCCTGGTGTAAACAAATAGAGGTGCCACCAGCACAACACAATGACAAAAGGGAGCATCAATTGTTACCGTCTTTTACTTAAAATAATAGACTGTTTATAATGATAGTCTTTGAATTGATAATCGTGTCAATGAAATATAATTTGAGTAATTAGCTTGTACAGTGCCATCAGGTAAAGCATGCACCGCTTCTCTTCCGAGACTCGAAGACTGTACATAAGGTTGTGTTTGGTGTCGGATGAAATAAATAATCCTTTCTTTCACGAATTAATGCGTGCCGCAATTTACCAAGCCTAAATTTTAAAGAGTTGTTTTTTTCTCAGTTGGCAAATTAAGAACGAAAGAAGTTTGCATTTCAACAACATGGGGCTTCAGTTCATAAAGTGTGGATTTCCTTGCATCGCTGACACTCTTGGTGATAGAATGATTAGTACAAGAATGTGCCCTTCCCAAACCTCACGCCGTGCAAGTTTTACTTGTGAGACAATTTAAAAGACCAAGTTTATAATAAATCTCCGATTATCATAAGAACTATAAAGGAATAGCAATAAAGACCGACGAGACAATTTAGGAGACACCAAAAACACTTAAGTTTGTGGAAACTTAAAATGATTTGTGGCTTTTGCACTTATTCACAGACATTATAATAAAGAAAAGACTGTCACAGGACGAAATCAAACCATTGGTAAATATATCATATGGATATCATAAATAAGTTTAATACATACCCAATTAAAGCAATAAACATAAAATGAGAAACAAAGTAAATACAAAAATAAAATAAAAGGCAAAGTGAAATAAAAAAAATAAAAAACATAAAATAAAATTAAGAAGAGAGTACCATCCCGGAAACGACAGCAAATCGGGCAGAATGTCGCTTACGGATTGCACAGGAAGGTTCAATAATCAGCACACCAGCTCCATCTAAACACAGCGTTCTAGTATTTCAAGCTGACATGCTAACATTTGCCTAAAATTTTCATTCCGTACAATTGTCAACATTTCACTTCTGACTCGTGAGTTAAAGGAAAGTGCTCCATACAGATGTATCCTCCGTACAAGTGCTTCAATCCCGTGCCGAATTGCCACAACTGTAGAATGCCGTTAGGCCGGGATACGCAGATGACCCCATACGGCAATATAGATTTCAGATTTCCGGCGTTGTTTATAGGAAGAAAGCAAAGACTCGCTAATGCAGTATTGTTTATATACATTTCAGCGCAGTGTAATTAAACACGGATATAAGAAACACCTTGAAAATGATGTAAGAATGACTTCAACATTTTGTTGATGTCTTTTCTACTTGAATTAATATGGAACCAACCGGGTGTCTGTGAATGTGACTGACATTATAAACACCTGGTCAAGATAACATTGTGAGTTAACAATGAGGCTTTCTTGAAACAAGAAAAGTAAACAGTTGAGCAGCTGATGAGGGGAAAATAGATGCTCTTTCGGAAGTGAAGTGAAGTTTACGAGCATTATCTCAGGACCGATTCTTGGTCTTCGGACCAACTTGTTTCCTACGGAACAGGCAGTTGGTTGGCTTGTTGTACATACAATCCACAGTTCTTAAAGGAAACAGGCGCAGCGTATACTTTTCACTGTTATACAGTAACTAACACCTTTAAGGATATACCCTCTGAAAATACACGTTTTCGATACAAGACATGCATTTAACATCCAGTGGTTCAACTCTTTAATTATGGACTGATATAAGGTACAGTTTTGCTCCTGTTGTGGATATTCTCATCTTCTGTCTCCTTCACGGTATTTCTCTCCTCCTGTTTTCCTCTACTAAATTGTTCATCTACTTCCTCTCTATCAGTGATTTTTCAAAAGCCAGTGCCCTTCCAATTTGTTAATGAACATTTTATCTATACATAAAATACTCATAGTAACGAGAAATGGCTCTAATATCTTTGTTATTCATGGTATTGAAATTGTCAGAAACTATATGAAGGGGGACATTCACATTGAAAATGTATTATTAACATAGCGAATTAAAACTTGGACACAAAGTTAACGCGTTGTATTTATGTTCTGAAGCTCCCGACTTCGAATCTCTGTCAGGGTGAGTTATTTGGATAAGGCTCTTTTCCGGAAAGTTGAATGTCGCATACCTCCAAGCTCTATGGGCCCTGGTCTCGTTTGAGCATCATTTCACCCATTTCGTTACGGCTACGTACATGTATCAAACGGAACAAGACGCTAACCGGTTTAAGGATATTAAGCTCTCAAAAAAACTATCATTGCCGTTAGAATTTGTTTGGCTGAGATTTCTGTAGATATTGCACTGTTTTCTGCATCATGATCTCATACAAAGTCAATTGCGAAGTAACTCATGGCGACGAAAATCAGTTGTAAGATGACAGGAACGTCACATAATGAGAATCACCCTCTTATTATTAGTTGCTTGTAAGCTCTGAGGTTCCCATTTAATTCATTGTTTTTATGTCTACATGACTTATTGTGAATGGTTCCGTAATAAATACGAATCTCTAAGTGGACATTATGCTTACGCCTAACCTTTACTAAGGTAAAGATTTCTACGTATGTGGCATTAGAACCATCTACAACTTTGGGAAAATAAATTAAAATGTCACATAGACCAAGCTTACATGAAAAGTAGACCCTTCCCCACACCACAAATTTCAAAGTTGCAAATTTTTGTTTCAAGTTTTCTATGTGAAAAACGATTTAAAGTGCTCATCTTTGGAGCCATATGAAATATGCTTTTACTTATGATAGCGCACCCGTTTCTGGTTTTAATCACGGTATTTATTCTACATAAAATATTAAAGTTTACTTTAAATATTTAGGAAGTGTTATAATTATGATAATTTATTTATAATTGCAAACACTGCATTAAATATATAGGGATTTGTAAATGTTTGGATTTTTTTTAAAGTAGAAGCTAAACTATCTTGTCATAAAGGAAACTGTAAATATCAGTTTTCAAATACTGGCTTAAAATACAAGTTCTGCTTTTTAAGTTATAAAATAATTAAATGGAGGTACGTTACTGTATTTACTCTTTCTAATTCTACCTCACCCATCTTCCTCAGTATTCCAAATAACATAACAGTCCTACGTCTACAGCCTTCTGTTGGTGTGTATGTGTGTGTTTTGAGAGAGAGTGAGGGGGGGGGGGAGATGAAGAGAGATTCCTTTCCATGACATGCGTTCTCTGCACGCCGAAAACACCGCGTAATATCCGGTAGGCAGCGTGTGAAACGTAAACTCCTGGAACTCGTACGCAAACAACGGACAGCACTTCCGGTGATGCGTTGGTGCACTAGGTACGTGTTTTGAATAAAATTAGAGACCTTTGGTTTAATTTGTGTAAGAGAAGCCGCCTCTGTTTAATGCAATTTACATAAGTGTTCTGTTTTGCGGCTAATATCGCGTGGAACGTCTGTGATGACGAAATAGTGATGACAGAAACATCTGTTTGACGTGAACAGCGATCTCTTCTTAGCTTGAATCAGACCCTGGAATTGTGTTTACCTTTCTCTAAAGTCATGCTTATTAAACCTAATATTTTACTCATGCTTCTTGTCATAATGACTAAAATTTCATATTACTTTGCCATTTGTTTATTTTTATACCAATTTAACACCTAAAAATGTGACAAAGTGCTTGGAACTTCTTGCGGGGTTCACCTGTAATTCGTAAATGTTTTAGGCGTAAATGTTCTTGTCTAAAACATAAGTATTACAGAAGTAAATAACTGGATTTGTGAATGTGTTCACATTATTTTAGCAATAACAGATTTCATTCAAATTGGACTCCAATTAGTAGAGCAGGAACAAATTGTACCCATAGGACAAAAATACGGAAGATCTGATATAAGCTTTTAAATGGCTATTTGATGGAAATTAATTATTCTTCCAACTAGACGTGCGTAGGACAAGATTTTCGAAGGGTAGTCAAGTAAAAAAATTCAGTTCATTGACATCCAGGATTTGAACCACGGATCTCCCAGTTTCCGCTCGGCTGCTCTTAACCATTGAATACCATGGTGACATGGTATGAAACTAATTTCTCAAACTCGTATTTTACCGGTAAACTTTAGGAGATCGCATATCCAATGAGATACATACCTTTTGTTGTAAGTTATTGACCATTTTAACATTGTTAATAGAACTTCAAAAATTGCAGAATGCACAGCAATTTTTCTGTATAATAATATAATATAAACGTTTATATGCAAAATTTAAATACTTGTTCCAAAATGCGGGCAGCTGCATTATATAATGCTCTTAAATTTACTTCACAGTCTAAAACTGTGTTTATTGAAAACGCACTTGTTCATACTTCAGTCCACTTCAAATTTGTTTGAACTTAGCTTGCTGTCTTCACTTAGCAGGGCAAGCTCCAACTTCCTTAAATGAAGATGTAGGCAAATTGTGTTAGAACATACAATGAAGTTTTTCTAACATGTTTATTTCAGAACATGTTCCCAGAATATTTCCTTTGTTCTCCACCTCTTAAATTGATATCCTGACAGATACAATCGTTTGAGGTTGGTTTCAGTTGCATGTTACTCTTCCTACGGATGCAGGCATGCCGTACCGCGATTATCTGCGAGGGCTGTTCAATAAAGAATGATCACTTTTTTTTGACAACGTACCTTTACTCATCGTTATAATTTTGATGGTCCTTCTCAAAATAGTCTCTCCTGAATTCAATGCACTTGTCCCAGCGTTTCTGCCAGTCTTCAAAGACATGCTGGAAACCATTTTTTGACAGATCCTTTAAAGCCGCCTCCGTAGCCTTCACCACTGCTTCTGATTATGGATAATGCCTCACACGAAAGTGTTTCTTCAAGTTAGGGAATAGAAAAAAGTAACACGGGGCTAAATCCGGACTATAGGAAGGGTGAGGGATGCACTTCTCGTTGATTTTTGCAAGACATTCAGCAACAATATTGGCAATATGCGGTCGCGCATTATCGTGGTGCAGCATGCAGCCTACTTCACGGAAATGTCTTTTGCGCCCGATATTTACTTGCAATGTTTTCAGGACATCCCTGTAATATCGTCCAGTTACTGATGTGTGTGCAGGTACAACATGCTGATAAACCATTCCATGAATATCAAAGAATGAGATGACTATAACTCTCCCAGCAAAAGCAACCACTTTTGCATTTTGGGGGGTTGGTGATGAAGGAGATCAGCAGTGATTACGTTTGATAGAAACTCCGCATCTTCCTCTAACATCAACTTTAACTGCATGTTACCTCCAATTAAGTGGTAGGCGATACTGAACATGTCTGAACTTGCCTGGTTCTCAGGGAGGGATCCAGGAGTACCAACAATGAAACTACTACGGCGTGTTTGCTTCACATTAAGCTAACCGAACATAATAAGATTTAATTTCAGTGCAAAAATTTTATGACCGTAAAAAGTTATGATCATTCTTTATTGAACAGCCCTCGTATAATTGTAATTTGGCCCACTTTATCGAAGTCACCAGGCGAGATACACCATCCTGCCATTTCAGTCTCAACTCGCCAAGAGCCGTGAAATAAAGGCTTTCTCCGTTTCTTTTTCTCTCTGCGGGAATTCCAGCATTGCTGCAAGCGGCTAATTGTGCCCCCGACACAGGAGGAAGGATAACGTGAGAGTACCTTACAGGCACCTGAAACTATAGCAGGTAGTGTATAGCCACGGTGGGTCAGGAATTATTAGAAATTAATTATAACCAAGCAACTGGATGAATCATCTTCTGTTATTTATTTTATTCGTATCGGATTTTTTTTTTTTCTTTTTATCATTTTGTAACCTTTTATCATAGTAGTCTAGCTCCTAGCTTAAATTAATTATAAGTTGTAAATGGATTCTAATCACTAACAAGCGTAAGAAGTTAGTTCACTCCAATGGAGTTGCAGATCGCCATTGAGAGTCTGACGCTAGCCAGCCAGTTCGGCTGATCAAACAGGCCGACAGTAACACCTCAGGCCGCATATCGTATTTCCAGAGTGCAAAGCCCCACCGGCGACTTCGCGGAGTTGCTACGTAGAAAGATTGGAGTAAGGGAATGAAGTGAATGAAATAAAAGGAAGTGAAACGGGGGATGTTAGACAAATATCCTTCCCAGATTGAATATCCGATTACCTGATGGCCGAGAAAATCCTCGTAAAAAGGCCATGGTCAGCAAGGTCATCTACGGCAATCAAACTCCCACATTCGAAATGCAAGACACAGATACCACTTAGCTATCCCGCTCTGTTTAAATAATAAACAAAGAAAAATAAAGAAAGGAAGAAAAGACTTCATCTGGTATGGGTGATTCAAGCAATGTCTTGCTATCCATATCATTAGGTATCAATAAAAATTAAGTAAATAAAATAACATTTGTTGGAGTTACCAGTTATAATCGAAAGATTTGCTAGGTACTTTAAAGGAGTAAACGACTGTGTGTGCGCGCGCCTGTGTGGCAAGTACCATATTTGTGCAAGAAATTTAATTATGGTGCACAACGATGACTAAAATGCATGGTATTTGATGTGTGTATCTTCCATCATCGAGAGGACGTATTTGTTTTAACATGTTAATGTTAGGTCTTCTTCCAATTGGTGGTGGAGAATGAACTGTGAGATGTTCTTGACAGATTTATCCTTCTTCCAAATGTACTTTTTTCGTGCTTCCTTTTCTTGAAACTGTATTATACTTCTATTATGCTTGGAAAACTTATCCGTCATAACTCTAATCCAAGAAGCAGAACTGATCTTTATTTGTAATGTGTTCAGTAGTGTATTTATTGCATACCGAGGAGAAGTCATGGAGGTCTGTAATCTTTACAACATTCAAGCTTGCTTCATTCGTAGGAATTCAACCACTCAATTGTTATTTCTATGCCAAGCCATGTTCTCATGTTTACATCCCTATTATATTTCAAATGCTGATGCTTTTTCCCCCTTTTTTTTAACTGACTGCACTACTTAATGTTGATGTTTAAGAACAAAGACAACTAATGAATTAAATGCAAAAATTAGTTTTCGTTGATATGTCATAGAGTTTCAGCGAAGTCACACGTTAAGAGACAAGAGGTAATGTCTTTGATTGGCTATAATAAGATCTGAAAATATCCCTTCTTAATGGAAGCTTACTCCAGCTCCCTACTCCAGATAGTGGAAGGGTGGCAAGACACGGTGCATTAGTATGTCAGTCTAGTTATAAAATATACCATACATGTAGATTGACAAGAATTGTTCTGTGATTTGATCTCTGCGTTTGTTTCTGTTAGAATCCGGGCATTCGTGAGCTTAATAAATGTAATTATTGACTACTATTTCATGTAAAGTAAAACTTCTAGATAACGTTATGTGTTACTTCGATAATGCATTTTAACATATATTCATAAATAGCACAATGTACAAGTATGTACAATTCATCACTTCAGCTCAATATAAAGTATGCATAATTGGCAAACAATGTATTCTGTATATAAGATTTCTACAAGTAGATTACGTTTAGGATTAAATTAAACAACATATAATCAGTCCTACGTGGGACTCCTCTATCTGTAATGAAACACTTCAGTCTCTAAAATATAGACTGTATACGGAACCTACACGTGTGCTGCTTATTTTCAATTTAAGTCTAGCAGTGTGTTACAATATTTATGTAGCGTCAGGAAGTTAGAGGTTACCAAGTGGGGTAACTAACCGCCAGTTTCACCAACAGCAATATTTCCAGGTGTTAAACCGGGTATACATCTTCATTACCGCAACATAAAAGCATGTTTCACCATGAGGTTGCAAATCAAAGAAATCGTACCTTTGCTTTATGCATGCTATTCGAGCCAACAATTTTTATCATAAGAGGCAAGTAACGTTGGTGCCTTTTCCTTTGCGCCTGGAGGAAGGTGTGGATATTGAAAATCATTGAAGCACAGGCTAACATGTTTGAAACTGTTGTTTGGAAACCACTCATCTATCAGAAGAAAGTGCTAGTGTATGAAATTCAAGCGTATTATATGTGAAATAAACATAATTTAATTTTTTCTTTAAAATCGCAGCGATCAAACAGAAACTCCTATAAAATAATTATATGAACAAATAACAAAGCTTTAGAGAGGAAGAGTAAAGCGCGGAAATTAATATGTTTAATTGGATTTTATTGTCCTAAAATTTAATCGAAAATGGAGCAGTTAATACTTCAATATGCGAACATTTATTTTGGTACATGAATGGCAGTAGCACATGGATCGGGAGTGGCAGTATACTGAATTTAATATTGAAATTCCTATTTCTAATTAACTGCGTGCATGTTGATTGGAATTTACTATTCTTTCTGTTTGTCCTGAGAGAGCGGGAGGGGGGGTGGTGGGAGAGAACAGATTGTTTCTGAGGTGAAACCTCGACACAAAAGCATCATATATATGTGTAATGAAATATTTGGTTCTCTATCTGATTTATCGTGATGCGCACATATTTCACCATCATTATTTTCATACTGGTCGTTCTCCATAATGAAATCCATTACTCGATACCGCACCACTGCTACAGCCCTTAAAAACGGAAAATTGCTCATAGTGCTTTGTGTTTGCAGGCCTCAATAACGTTGCATTGGTTGACATAAAAGTTCTTTTACCAAGACGATCTTTTAACAACTTCGACCCTGGTTAAATAACTTGCACTGGAAATTTTTTTAAAGTATTTTCGCGTTTACTTCATACTTTTCTGAATGATGCCTTTACGAGCATGTTTGCTTCTTTTACAATTATATTTATATAGTGAAGTGTTGTTTGCTGTCCAGTGACTTCATACGGACCGACGAAATCATGACAAACAAAATGTGGTCTTTTAAAACCTGATAACGCAATTGTGTAAGATGATTAGAATTAAACACATACTTTCATTTAGTTACACAATGGCCAAATTAGTAGGCGACAGAAACAAAAACAAATACATTTTGGTACACATTGTGAGCACCAAGCATGCATACTTCTACTTTGGGTCACTAAACAATATTTATTACTTGTGCCTGTGTGACGTTTGCATCATCAACTTGAACTTGAGACAATGCACTTTGTAATGTTCGAAAATCATAGAGAATGTAGCGCAAACGTTTCCATTAGGATTTAGAATAAGATCATGACAGAATCTTGAACTTTGTATCAGATGGTATTAGGTGTGTTTGATTTAGACACGCTGATGTCCAATTTATCGCACATCTACTGCCATTCACGATCCGCTAAGAAATACCGGCACATTGACGCGGTGTGCCTAAGAGCTATTCGTTAGCATTGGAACAATCCAGAGGCAACTACATCGCCCCCCTTGTGAGATGAATGCGGATAAGGCTCTTAGGGGCGTCAACCCATCCGGAAAAACTCCCTGAAACCTCGGTAGAGCCGCTGATGTTCTAGCACACCATGCTACTAGCTCTGCAGACAAGTACCCGGGATTTTTTAAGTGTCCCTCAACCCCGTCTGGGTAGCCAAACCAGCTAGATGTACCCAATACAAATGGCTGTCAAGAACCACTACCAAGCCGAGTCCAACCCAATCCGAACAACTCCCACTCAGGGAGGGTCTCGATGTTCGGCCCACGTATTTATAGCAACGTCAGAAGTACCACCAGTGCCAAGGGTCCGCAGCGTTCGCACCACAGCAGCTGAGGGGGTCGGAAACCTTCCCCGAGCACGAGAAGCTGCCGCTGAGCTCTCGATGTTTACCGTAGCTTAATGTGTCAACGTGAATATTGCCCTATGAGAGCGTAGGCTATGGAACCTCATGATATCCATCTCACCTTAAATTTATGCACTGGTTTCTGTAGGGACCAGAGGTTTTTTTTGAAGTTCAGATTAAAGTCAGTTTAATAGGGAAAGCATGTATAATTGTCAAAACTCTACGCATGGTCGCATTACCGTTATGGAGGCATGTGGGCCGATAACATCAACTACAGGTGATCAATGTAAGTGCGTTCTTAAAAGTTCACCTGTCAAGTTATTGGAGGAAGTACACCTCCATATCAGTGGGAGGATGCGTTTTCCGCAATATGCGGCCCAGAAAGCAGTACTTCTGGCAAGCGTTGGGTCTGCCGGGGAAAACCTGTACATTGATATGCAAGAACTCGCCACCAGGGGCTTCTTTCTTTGAGGCTACATAAAACTCGAATTGTATTCTATTCCAGTGACTTGAAGGCGGAATTAATTGTTCGTCGATACCGATGCTGAGGGTCATGGTGATCAGAACAATAAAGTAACGAGAAACATTTAACATGGTTTTATTATCAATTATATCGAGTAGCCTCCTGCACAAACATGTTTATTTAAGAAAATTAGTCTGTTTTTATCTCAATCGTCCCACTTGACTTTTAAACATGCTGTATACCACCCGTTTGATGAGTTATAACATTAGTGAAAACAAATGTTTCAATCCTCATATTGCAGGAAGAGCTTAATAACTTTTGTAATAACTAACAATAACTAATAGCTTTTGTAGTAACACGATCACTTAATAAGGTATAGAAAGCATATTTTATAAAAAGAAATGTGTTTAGAGGTTCCCGGAAATGCATGCTTTGACGTTCCCTGCGTCTAAAAATGTTTAAAAAAGTGTGTGTGTGTGTGTGTGTGTGTGTGTGTGTGTGCGTGTGTGTGTGTGTGCACGCGCGCGCGCGTGCGTGCATGCGTGTTATTAAAAATAGAACGGCATAACTCGGAAATAAATGATAGTCCTTCCCCTGTTTATACTGTTAAAATCTTTTTGTCAATCTTGATGTCTTCCAAAATAACATTTACGATTGCACTTAAAATACTAATCCTATGTTTTAGACATCTGCATAATTAATAAAGTAGGTATCTTAAATTCTGCGCAATCTTCTCATAATGACAACAATTTGCATAGTGATTGACTGAAAAAAAATGTTTAGAACAATTTTTATGACATGTTATAGCATCTCATAAAAGTATGAAATGTACATAACGTTTTTTCTTCCTTGCATTAACTTTACGAAATGTGTTGCATGTTTATAATTTCCTAAGAATGTCATCTGTCGGTTAAACTTGAAAGTTTGTAATTCTTCTTCTTCTTTCCTCTCCATTACAAAACTTCACTTCAAGTAAATTCTTGAATGCTGTCAAATTTTATGTGTTGAACATCTGTTGCTTAGGGTGAAATAATTCCCAGCGGAAAACCAAGTATCAAGAAACGATGAAATCGATTAGGTTTCACATTATGGTGTTAAAGGCGTACCTTCATCACATTGTAAGTCTAAAAAAGAGCGTAAAGTACAAAAGAAGAATTATGCGAAATTAGGATGGTTAAAATAATTTTTGTGAAATAGAGAAACAGCGTTTCCTTTAACTACATTTCTTTAAATTATATCAAGAAAACGTGTGATTATTGTGATGATTAAAATAGAAGTCATTTTGTTAGCGAACGCTGTCAATTGCCAGGATTATAGTACCGATAATGGTATTCTGGAATCTTGCCCTGCAGTAGTTCTTTTCATACCAGTAAATATACTGGCATGGGGTTATTGCTTTTAAGCAGATTTAAAAACTATCGGCCTGGGTCGGGTTTGAACCCACGACCTTGGAAACAGTGAGCTAGCGTGTAATTGAATCACTCAGAACAACATAGGAGGAGGAAGAAGAAGAAGAAGAAGAGGAAGAGGAGGAAGAGGAAGAGGAGGAGGAAGAGGAGGAGGAAGAGGAGGAGGAAGAAGAGGCTTTTGTTCTATCAGATTGAATTTTTCATTGCTCCTACATTGGAGCTGACGTTTTTTCATAGGCTAAGGACCATATTAAGAGACTGGTTCATTAAGTGGCAGTACAGCCACCAAATGATGATGTTCTGCGAACATTAGATAAGAGAAAGCACTGCAGGAAATTAGAAACATTGGAACGTTTCCCTGCACTCGAGAGTACATCTCCTGTAGTTACCTTCTTGGCGATTACGTTGTGTAGAGTTGCGTCTACATCGTCGCCGTAATGTAGCCAGTTAAATGCTTGAGTGTGCGTTCATGAGTGGCGTTTCCGCAGCATAATAGCAGGTGATATCCACTGTATGCAGTTCCCATGGGATGCACTATTCCGGCTCCAGGAACTCTTAGGACTGATGATTTCTCCCGCTACACATTTCAGCACTTGCTTTCATACTCCCAAGGTATTACCTCGGGCATTTCCACTTGCTATCACTCAAAACTTTTCTACTATTACCTATATGCTTGGAACATTCTGTTGGTTCTAGTCCCCTGCGGGTTTACTTGCCGTTGCACGAGTAGGTATCGGTTTCATAATTACTCGTATAACTTAATGAGCCTCAAGCCTTAGTAAGGCTTTAAGAAACATGTACAAATTCTAGGGAGTTGCACCGAGAATGTCAGAATAACTAAATATCCCTAATTGTGTGATGTTATGGAGAGCATGGAACAGTAAGGTTTCCTTTCAAATTTTAGTATTATGAAGAGATACGCGTATCTTGAAAAATATGCGTGGTCTAAAAATCAGAGTCATTGTAATTTAGGTGGCTCTGGAATAAGTAAGTCGTTTCTGCAATTTTAGCTGTAATTTGAATGATGCTTTAGCGAGTTAATTTGTGTTTGTGTGTGCGAGTTGTGTGAAGTTATTTTCTAATGCGTCGGATCTGCACAGCAGATTGAGACTTCTGTCTAACCTTTGCACTGCGTTTCTCTGTTTTTGTTTATAAAACATTAGATTTACTTCTTCCCTCAATTCGTTTATGTGCAATGTAATTGTGTTGTTACGCTCCCAATTATTTCCAATACTGACACTAATTCTCACTCGCAATCTCCATCATGGAATACGTTTTACAGCCTGCTAAACTAGCCTCCAAGCGTCAACAAGATAAGAATTTCAGCCCTCAAAACGTACACAGCAAACATGCCCCATTAGATCCAATGGAGGATAATCTGTTAGTGCAATTCATGCCCAAACTTTAGAAACTGTACATATAGCGCCTATCTTTTGCATGAGGTTTGTTATCAAGCAATTATTACCGTTCTTCGAATAATGACCAATTATTTTACCAGTTAGAAGAAGGGGGCCGCGCCATGGCTGAGTAGTTAGACCACTTGGCTCTCACCAAGACGTCCCGGGTTCGATCCCAAGCGACCGCAAATTGATATTAGTGGTGGACAACATGGCGCTGGGTGGGTTTTATCAGGATTCTCCGGTTTACCCCGCCAGCATTATACCGATTATTCCATTTTTCCTGTCATCTCACCTCTCGGACTTTCATTTCCATTGTTGGGCTGATCACTCATTCCGGAATCTCTCTGATCAGGAACTCTCTGATCGTCAGCCCGTTGCCTACGGGCCTCGAGGTTGTGCGGTTTAGAAGGCCTTATGTTCCACTTGAGGAAATACAGAAATTTATTCATTTGTTCAGAAGGAGAAGGGGAATGTTCTGAAAGTTGTTCTTACCACGAATAGGGATTCCAGAACCGTATCTGCCATTTTCTGATCAGTCTAATTTATAGTATCTCAGCTCCAAAAACCTGGAAGATATTCAATTATGGATTAGGCTGTATCAGACAATGTTTACTTCCTGAGATCTGAAGTAGATACAAGATATAGTTTTACTATAATTTACATAGAGGTAAATGATGCTCCTAATGTAAACGATGAGTACGCACAATCAACAAGTAGTAAACATACTCTAAGCTGCGTAGTGTACGTGTTCTGCTATTTTATATTTCTTGAACTATATTTAAAAACTTACTTTTTGGTTATGGTGTTGAATACGGATGTTGACGTATCAGGCATACGCTCAGACAGCCTAAGTAGTGTTTGAGTATCAACTTTTCCGTGGTTCCCAAGCTTCTTACCTGAAACCTCTTCCCAGGACTATCACACTAACAGTAATTTTTCTCAGGAATAATAATAATAACAACAACAATAATAATAATAATAATAATAATAATAATAATAATAATAATAATAATAATAATAATAATAATAATAATAATAATAATAATAATAATAATAATAATAATAATAATAATAATAATAATAAACAGCCAGCTTATTCTTCAAATACAGAATGGTAGTTAAGAGTTTTAGAAGGTAACTGAAGTAATTTAACTACAAGTTCTCAAAAAAAAATTGAATGAAATAGGGCGAAGTTGAGTATTAGCAACGTACCAACCAGCCTTTGGTGAGCCTTTGATTGGTATAATCTACACCAACTAAGTTTCCCGCTTATACTGTCCTAGTAAACATAGGTACCTACATTTCATAATGTAATCTTCCAGTAAATATAGTACTAATAAATACTGGGGAAAATCTATTTAAGAACTTACTTACAGATTCATGTAACACCAAACAAATAATCTTTCTTAAAACGTATGTAAAGTAACATGTTCTCGTGTCTTCTTCCTTGAATTGATCTAAATTAGAATTAATATACCAACGGGTACCAAAGCTATCAATCCAAACATTTTAAATATTAGAATTAGTACGTACTTCAGATAAACTGGGCTTAAGGAGTCATGATTTGAAGTTTTCCAGGGGGCGATAAGAAAATATCTTCTCTCGTGTTATCAGCCAGATGAATTCTGGAAATATATCCGAGCTCTCAAGAGCTAAATGTTACACTCACCTTCAGGGAATGAATGAACTTAAATGTTTAAACTTATGGATTTTAGATGTCTTTGACCCCTCCTGTTGAATACCTCACCTTGTCCCTGAGGGCATGCCACTCTTTTGCGAACCATTTATGTGTATGATTTCGGTTTACTTTAATCTCAAGTAAAATTACCTAGGGATTGAACCCGCTAATTTCAAAATTGCAACCCGTAACACAACCACCTCATCTCTCGATGCGTAGTAATATTTCAATTTTGAAATAAAAGTTCAGTGACTGAAAAATAACATTCTTCAGTTTAGTTTATAGAAGTGATGCAGTTTTGTTTTTTCCTGAAGTAATGTTTATGGGGAGATGTGACTATTAAGTGTGAATTCCCCCGGACTCCACTGTGCAGCTGTGCTCGCGCAGCTTATACTGTGATACTGCAGTTTAAGCTCTCCCGTTCTCCTGATGCTCCTATCTCGAAATGTCTTGAGTTGACAGGTTGTCGATATTGGCTTAAAAGAGCTACTACTCCGCTCGGGACGCTAAAAAGATTATTTCAACTTATTTCGTCTAATATTATAGCTAACTTCGCTTATACGGATTTTTAGATTTAAGAAAAGTCTAACGAAGTCTAATGTAAAAAATAGTCCTTTTAACATATATAGAAATGATGAGTAACCTGGTACTCTTAATTTGTTATGTAATTGGTACTTTTTAGCCTCGCTACCCGGTATTTAACAAAAACTGCGTAAATTCAAGAATATGTAGAACATGACCATTAAATTATTAAAGGACCAAGTGACTATCGAAGATAATGTAAACCTGGTGGTTAAATGCACATTACATTCTCATTTTTGCCGCTTCTCTCATTTGGCAAGAAATTACTGTGGCGGTATTTTTATCTCATTTAGGCGTTTGAACTTCACCTTGATCATTGGCGATCAAAATCAGGCAGATTGATTCATCTTCATAAACTTTATCCGATTTTATATCGCGTATCTTCTCCACGAGTTGACAGTTCTCTATTGCAAGAGCATTCTGCTGATATCCTTGCATTGCTTGTACTTCTAAGATCAAACGGGTCCAAGTATTCCAGAATATATACCGTACATCTGTGAATGCGCCTCGGAACATCCATTTTATCGAGAATTGGGAATTGCCGACATCCGAGAGCACCTTTTCTATCAGGACTCTCAAGTTCTTTGTTTACCTTCTCGGAGTACCTGGTGCTGCACATTTGGAACCGAGACGCCGTACAACTGGACCAAAGAGTAATTTATCATACTCGAAGGACCCTTAACGTGCTGCTACTTACTTACTTCCTGATCCCAAGGACTTAATGTTCTTGGGTACTCGCTTATGATCTTGCTTAATGTACTTTTGGTGATATTTTATTTCTCAGTACATCTGTTAGTACTTAACCGTGCTAAAGAATCTGGGAAAAAGATCTTTGAAAAAAAAATTACTCTTTTGTTTTGGCACTTTCTTTGCATAGGAACAACACATTCAACGAGTTCTGATAAATTAATGTACAATTGAACTGGAGGAAGTAACGACAGTGCAAGTGATGAAATAAGTACACTTTCTATTAATTCACCTGGATTTTTGCAAACGTTTGTGCTTTTTCCCGTAATATATATGGACGAAAACCTTTTAAGACCTTGCGACGAAGGAGATAACTTTTAAGACTTTATAGACAGATAGAATGATTTTCATCAGGAATGTAACTAAACGTTAAATTACATTTTATTTGTAATTGAAGATTACAGGCTGAATGCACGGCGTACAAAAGCTAGGGTAAGCCAGAACCTATCTGATTATGCCTCCCCACACGCTCCTCACCCTGCTGCAGAATGCGTAGCACGTGGATTTAAAATTCGATTGCATCAGCTAGTTATCTGTGTTAACCAGCATTAATATGGGTGCGAACATTCAGCAATCTAAATGCAATTCCCCACGTAACTTGTATACCTAATTCGCGATTAGACACTTAATTGCTGGTTATAAGTTCCTATTTTTATGGCAGATTTTTGTTTGGAGTATATATTATGTAGTTTAAAATATACAATAGAAATATGTGTATAGCCTTGGAAGTGGTGTTATTTGCTACCAGGAAGAATATCAGCATCTGTTACAAAAAAAGACGTAGCACTGTAGATCTTGAAGGGTTTTCATAGAAGGAGGGGGGGGGGCGGATTTAACATTTATGTTGAATGTAATTTTTGTACATTTGACTGAACATTTTGCACATTCTATTGATGCCATCGTAAATTTATTACTCTGGTGTACAGTGTAAAGTTTTAATTTGAGGAAGTTGGCAAGTATAGAATTTCAATGGGGGGAAGAAAAAAACATTGTTGAGATCCATCATTAAATTTGTGGCAAGCAAAAGGTAAAGTGTCATTACTTGCTTAAAGTATTTAATTCCTTCAGTCTCTATCGCAGTTCCAGTCATCTTAAGCCTTTGAGTCCTTAGAGAACTGAGTTTTCAGATGTGCGTAAGTTATTTTAAGCATCAGATTTTTAGAATATGAAAACAGCTTCGAATACCTGACATGTTTTACCTTTCTGATAAAATCAAAATGTTAGGTGTTTACAGAAAAAAGGACCACAAATAATGTCCTACATGGACAATAGCTTTTTTGTTTCTACTTGCACCTGTACATATATCAGGTAAACCAAGAGACAAGAACAGTAAGCGGCTGTCTGTCACTTACTGAATAGCACAAAACAACTCTAAAGGAATAGTTAAACTAGGGCAGATAATCTATCTAACGTATTATCTACGTGTAAGCTGTATTCATGTGTCAGAATTCTGTACTTTATGTAAGCGGGAGAGTTTACGATGCATTCTTTGGTCAAAGTAATGCAGGGTGTAGCTTAATAACTCTACATAAATTATTAATTCGCTTCTGGCTACCTCCTCAATTTTTGTCTTCATGGGATCGTAAAGAAGAGAACAGGTCGAGGAATGAGATGGAGAAACTCGGGACAGCAATTTACGTGAATGAAGATGAGAAGGAGGAGGTAAGGCTTAAGAAGAAATTAATTTCCCGGGGTGTTGAGGTTTCCCTAAGGGTCGCTCATGAAACTCTCTAGAATATGGAATCTGTCTCACACAACAAGTAGTCCGGTACGGGTTATAAAGCCTTTGTGTTCAGCACACAGACAGGGGCGGATTTCCCTACAGGCAAAACTTTTATCTCGGTGTAGTGTACATCTGTTTCAAACGGGTCGGCCGGAAACTAATGGTTGCATACAGGTTGCATAATGAAGTGAGCCGAAGTTAAACTTTGTATTTCGGCAAAATAAAATTAGTTTAGTATGCGTATCATTCACTGTTTGTTCGTAACTTGGACAAAATACGCTTCAAGTGTACTTTCCTTTTGTACGCAAGACTGACCTCATCTTATGTTGGAGGCATACAACACGGCTTTTGCGTTTCCTTTTTAAGGTGGGGGGGGGGGGGCGTGTATGTGAGTGAAAAAGAGAACAGCATACCTATAAAGGAAAATGATAACTATCAAGCTTGGGATTTAAATTCATTATTTTCCAACAAACCGAGATAAGATTTTCAAGATAATTGCCAAGGTAATTAAAAAAATAAACTCGATATCCTCTATTGTCTCAATTGGCTAATTTTTAGGTTAAAATGCCACATATTTAAGACATTTACACGACAAATAAAAGTTTCTCGTGTGATTTTTGAGAATATCGTGTTATTTTTTTTTAATCCCACAAGGCATTTCATGTAACTGTGTAAACAGTAACACATTGGCAAAAAACACCTGAATGAGTTTGTTAGAAACACAGTTTATTCTATATAACTTTTCTATGTCATCAGGAATTTCCGAAATACCTGCTATTATTAACTTTTAACATTTTATCAATTTTTCATGTGCTGTCGCTGTTCAGTTGTTTCTCGCAATGTCATTAAAATGTTGGCGATTGTGTTCCTTTTATATTCCTTTTACCTGCAATGAAATATATGGTGAAATTATTTCTACTGATAGAATCTTTCCCATCATGTGACACTTCCTTACGGTTTCCAGTCTCTCCGTCTATGCTGCCGGTTGCTACAGTGGTGAACTGTGGGATCTTTCTCTCTAGATATGCATAGGTGAATGTAGAATAGACAACACCAGTTAAATTGGCTGATACATTTAATGCAGGCTGTTAACTATATAGTTGAATCAATATTCGGTTCTTCGAGGATGACTAATTAACCATTTTATAACTCTCAACACTGGAAATTGTAAATATTGAAATGTTATTTATATAGATATACTCGTATGGTACCATATGAAGTACCAATAAATTTACTGTTTGAAATAACTTTTCTTAATAACACTGTGACGCCTAAGTTACCGTGAATCGTCGAAATCCTAAGCGGCCAATTGTCTTACTACAGTAAGACGTATCACGTGGATTAGAGGCCATACGGGTACACATGGCAATGAGAGGGCAGATGAAATTGCTAAACGTTACGCATTATCCCAGAAGGGATCCAGTTCTAAAGAGTCAACGATCATATTTGTTAAAACAAAACATTGAAAAACGAAATGTTTAAAATGTGAACAGCACTTGGATAAACAGCGATAACGGACAAATCACTCGAAATTTATTTTTTTCCTACTGTTAATGATCGTGTAAACTGCAAGTAATTTTCACCTAATTTTATTTTGACCCAGTTTGCTACCGGACATGGGAAATTTAAAACTTACTTTCGAAGATTCCATATAGACTCTCCTGATGGATACCTGTGTAAATATGAAAGCGTTACGAAAGTGTTGAACACTTAATATTTACATGTGATCTTCATTCCAAAAAGAGACATAATCTTACTCGCCATGGTAACTCAAATCTTCAAACACCGATGTTTAATGTATTCTTTAAAAATGTTGCACTTCAGCCTTTGAGCACTTTATTGGCCAAATTTTTAAAACATTATAATTATCGTGTTCTGTTATTTTTATCTTTGTATTTGTGTTTGGTAACTAGAACCCTAACATACCTTACTGGTAAAATAGGATTTCTTCTTTTGGATGATGATGACGATGACGATACGTACTGTGACCGTCAAGATGAACACTTCTGTAATGTAAAATATAGTAACACACGAATCTTATAAATTTATGCAGACCAAAGATTCTTCTTTATATCTTGTCAAATCATAAGCTATTGTAACGCGAGCGCTGGAACACCCTATGAAAGCAGCTGAGAGCGGGAGACGAGGGAGGTCCGTGTTAGCTACGCCCTCCCCTCGTTTGTCTTATAGTGGTGACAGGCGGTGGTGACGGAGGAAAAACATGACTGTGCCGTCTGTTTCCCTTACACCTGGTTCTCGATCCTTCTTTTACTGGAACATTCCTGTGAACACTAGAAGAACGGTGACATTCCTATAAAAAGGGTTTCAGAGAGACAGGCAGTCAGTGTTAGTCAGTCAGTTGGTTAGTGAGTGTGAGCGAGGAGACGGTCGCAGTTCTTGGTGTAAGAGTTAGTCAGTGACGTGTTAATGAACGAGAAGATTGTGCAACGGAAGACTGTACGTAACTGGTATGTGCATCGGAGTTTATGTAATCGCGAGTACAAGTGAAATTGTAACGGACGAACTGGTAAATTGTAATTGTGTGCAGCAAGTAATTCTGTGTAATTGGCAAGAGTTTAACTGTAAGTCGGTGGAAATAAAGAACATTTTTGAGTGGTGAAATTGGACTTTTCATTTCACGAACCCACAAAGTCACACTATTTATTCGCAACACAACTTTTTATCTCTTACTTGCTAAAACTCTTAAGTTTCTGTACTAGTATACAGTGTATTTTCAAGAAGTATTTATGATTTCTAAAAGTAGAGTTCAGATTATTATCTGACGCTTGAACTAATTCCCTAATTTACTTGTAACAATGCTTTTCCGAAATACTTAAAATGGTTTGGCTAGTGACATATCTTCCCCTTACAAAATTGCTTTGATTTTAGCATATGTAAAGTTATTTATTGCAATTGTCAATCTCCTATTATTCATTTATAAAATCATTATTAATAATTATTAAAATTATTAATCTTACAGTCAATAGTTCCGGTATCCAAAACGCTCCGTTACTTTATTTTATGATTCTCAATAAGAAAACAATGGAAGATAAAGATCAGCTTCTAAATTTTATAAAATATTTTAACAAATGTCTTCTATGAAACTCGTGTTTACAGACAAATAGTTCAGTAGCAATAAATAACTCATCGTAAACACTGTGGAATTACTATTTATTCTTGCATTTTTAATTCCTCTTCTGAATTTAATAAATCTCCAAGAGTCTGGTTAACTTTCATTTTGTCTTTATTTTCGGTGTTTTTATCGTAACACTGATTCTGATTCGGCTAAGTTTATTTCACTGTCAGTGTTCCCTACTTAAGTCTAATTGTTACAATTTTAAACGTGTACTATCCTGTTTACAGTTCTCAGTATATTGTCTTCTATATCGTGCTTATTTATCATAACCATCCGTAAACAAAGCTCCGCACACAACTTATCGAGAGACACACCCGACTACTTTCAGCTTATGCCATCTATCATTGTTATTCCTCTTATCATATTTTAATTCATAAGTATGCTTTCAAAATTTGCACACAATTACTGAGGAACCTCCTATATAAGAGTACAATTCTTCTATCTCACCCGTTTAACGTACTTGACAATTTATCTTCTCTATTCCGGGCTCTCTTTCTTAGGCTTTCTCTTCTTCCCCTCCATCTTTTGTTTTCATGCCTTTGTTGTAATTCTTTCAAAACTGATCTTAGCTTTATCTTCTTCACCAAATGAACTTTATTTACATTAATGTTCGTTGGCATCTAGTTTAATATCGGTACTGCTTTCCTTGCAAACATAAATTTAATGGTTGCAAATCCAATTCGTAAAATTGCGATTCTTGTCTTAAAGGACACAATGGAACACAGGCGTGCGCTTGGATTAGCAAATGGAGAAGAGGATGAGCACTGAGCTAAAATTGTAATCCGTTATTCTTTAGACTTCATTAAGACATTTACTTTAATAAACAGTGACAGCTCCACATGATCATATTTCGGTACATAATCTTCCTTACGTAAATTTGTAACAGGTTTGATTTCCGCAAATTTGAACAAAACATGACGCATGATAAAATACATTTACACCTGATTGACTATTAGAACCACCGTGACTAATGCGTTCTTTTTGGCTCTGATGAAATGAGCTAGTGGATCATTATCATATTGAGTATTGAACGGTTTTGCTTTCTGACACAAATCAAAAGTGGAACAAATTTGCACACGAACATTATAACGGAGTACAAATTTTGATTTATCAGTTCGCGTTTGGACAGTGCCTTATGAAATGAGTTTGTTTCTCCCTGCCAGGAAATTTGTATATATCGCCTTCATTCATAACGACAGTTTATTAGATGTTCTCTATGAACTCTGCGCCGTTACTGTTCATGTACAATTTTGATATTTCTTTTAGAATAGTCCAAAATGTAAAAATAATGAAATATTGCATTCCACCCAAAGATTCGTTGGGGAGATTTCACCCTAAATGTGTATTAATGTGTATTTTGGCACCCTCTGAAAATAAAAATAAATAAAATGCATTTTTAGAAAAAGGTGTGTGTGCGGGCGCGCGCGTGTTTGCGTGTGTGTGCGCGCGTGCGCGCGTGATAACCTTATTTTACTTTTTGGGATTAGTAAGTATCCCCCCCTTTTTGTTGTATTTTGCCTCCTTTAACGTTGTCATATCGGCCAATGAATGGGTGAAATTATGCTCAAATGTGTCTAGGGTCCATGGAGCTTACGGTTACCCGACATTCGTCGTTTAGGATAAGGGGAAACCCTGGAAAATACCTTATCCTGGTAACTCACCCTGACTGAGATTCGAACTCGGGATCTCTTGAACCTGAGGAAAGTATTTCCCGATTTAGCTTGATGTAGCAAGTAATTAAGTTTTTTAAGCTATGATTTCTGACGTCGGTCCCAAATGAACAAGCTGTCATACAGGCCCCACATATTCACTCGTTTTGTTTCACAGATGTGACAGGCTGACATGAAGACATGACTTTCACAAGTGCACAAGTCCACTTTTTGGCACTATATATAGGCAATTACGATATATATCGATCGTTGTAATCGTCTCACTGAGCTCTATCGTATGGCATTGTGACAGGCTGACGATACTGAACTAAGTTTATTTAAGGTTGTCATGATTTGTATATGACAGATCACATAGCTCTCGAAAGTAATGTACCGTTAATGACAGTATGTTTTATGCCTAATCATGATCACAACACGATTGATATCGAGAAACAAGTAAATGTTTATTTTTATGTTTGCGTCATTCCTAACTTAGAAGAAAGGTATATTTCATTTTCCAAGTAGGTGGGAGATATTGTGGACACATTCCTTATTCTGAATACAAGTTGTAAAACCTCTGTCTGCGTATTTCTTAAACTGCACTTTGGAGCAGAAAATTCGAAGGGAGTATCCCCCTATAATTATGATCTTAAGGGATGATCTGAACGAGATGTGTGACTAAGAGCCGTAATTCTTCTTATTCTTATTATTACTATTATTATTATTATTACTATCATCATCTATGGACTAAGGAAAGAGAACAGAATTTTAAGATATTACTATGGCTTAAAGTCTATTGCATTTTTATATTTCCTTGCAGGTACAAGAAAATTACCAATAAGATGTTTATCTACTTAACATGTAGCAGGTAGAGGAATAAACATAGAAGGTCTTTTACCAGAGTAGAGAACTTCATGGGAGTTCAAAACTAGTGACTTTTTTCCTATTTCTCATTAACTGTGAGAGCTTCTTTTATATATGATAAATGTATATGTTCTTATAGCTCAGCATACATCCTATCACGACGATTTTATTTTTCTGTGACGTTACGAATTTTGTGCAACTAAGGGGAATTGTGCCGAGAGATTTTCAAGCATTTGTATACTTCGCATGGCAGAATATCCAGTACATGTAAGACAAGGACATTTGGGAGAGGGTGCATTTCAGTTAAATTCTTAACATATGAATTTTGGTCATGCATCTCCTGGAGGATAGAAAATAATAAAATACCACATAAGTTGAAAAGTGGTAAGAATTCTTTCCCGTAGAACTCTTTGTTTCTTCTAGGCGTATTCAATAAACGCAAGTGACAGCAACTAAATGAATTACGACGAACGAGGTGGGGATTTTCGTTATGTTTAAATATGTTGCTTGATTTGTTATGAAAGCAATAGAAACTGCCATGTCGTTACACCCTTGGCAAATGTATAAACTATTTAGGTTAATTGTTTCTGAATGCTTAATGCTGCTGTTATCTTTATTTGTCGAATACATTTGTATATTAAGTGTTTTTATCTTTCATTATATTACTGCTAATCTATGAGTACACACTTATTTTGAAGGGTCGCTTAACTCTGTACCATGCTCACTTTAATATTTTTTCATGCTTAAGTTTCTTTTGTTTCGATTTTGTGCGTATTTGACAAGCAACATGGGAAGTAAGTAAAAGCAGGCAGAATATAAATTTGAGTCTTCTTCAGTTAAGGAATTTGCCACATCTATATGGGGCCCAAATAGCCGTTCTGTCGAAGGGCCCTTAAACCTCACTCACTCACCGCTCGCTCGCTCGCTCACACCACATCTGTGTAGTTGTAATTCCGAGTGCATACAAAGTTTGCCTCACTGATCTGTGGATGTCAAAAGAAGTTCTGATATCTAACAGAAAGAAACTTATTTTTTAAATGCGGAAATTCTCAAGGTCTTGAACCACAGAAACTTCTGTAGGTACTTTCCTACTACTGGTGAGTGATGATTTGATGTACGAGCATTTGTTAGTAACTTAATAAACCCAAATAGAAGATAGCTTTTTTAATTAGTTGCATGAAAGAGCACTTGTTTTTCTTACGACAAACTTCTTTCCCTTTTTTCTTATAGAATTCACATCTTAAATCCTAAACCTGATTATTAATCCTTTAAAACATTATCCGTTTCTCTCAATCAATAATATCGCAGCTGTTTGGTTGGTTAAAAACTTTCTGCTAGCAACTGGTCTCCCAAATATATTTTAAACTTTAAGTATCAGAGTAGATGGTGTCGTCTAACTCCATTACTTTGTGAATAATGTTCTTTTACTTTAATTTTTTTATTTTACTTCAACAGTGACCAACGTCATGTATTTCGCAAAGCTTAAATAGTTAGGTAATCCTTATGGTTAAGTAAACATGATGGCTGTCAGATATTGGTGTTGATTCAAGTGGTACACTTAGCTATTTTCGAACTCACTGCGTTCTCTAACTGCAGTCGGCCTTATTCCATATGAAGAACTCGCCGCATTTTGGACATGACTGTTGTAGTCACTTGAGTGTGGGCAAAAGGATGATTCTCATATCCCACTGCTACCAACATAGCAAGCGCCAAGCTCTGCCTCTAGCAACGGTATGTAAAACAAGGCGAAAACAAGGATGTTCAACCTGCTGCATGAGCGCTCACTAAGCTCTACAGTTTTGCAGTGGCGGACATTAGTTGATTAACAGCTTTAGATTCTTATCTTGTAGCATTGCTTGCTGTTATCGAAATTAAGCAACTCTGTCTTTATGTAATAAGATCTCAATATTTCTAGTATAGAATAGTGATCAAATAAATTACCAAACATGTGTACAGCAGAAGGTATCCAATATGATACGGCTAGTTTGTGTTATTTCGAAATTTTTTCATTATTTTGCGGCACTCAGGGAGTTGTATACTAACACACGTATGAAATAATTTGGTTATAATGACACGCAAACAAAAGAATAACACTCCAAATGAGGGCCCGTATGTTTAGGCATTGATCACAATCAAAATACGCAAGGAGAAACTGCAATGGAAACGAGACATGGTAAATTTAAACACATTATAAATTTAAAAATCCATAATTAAATAAGTTGTTTAAAAGATATAAATAACATATATAAATAACACAATTTCTTTACGTAATTGTGAATTTATTCATTAGATAACTAAATTGGGGACCATAAACAAGTGATATGTGTGCTTTCATGCGACACTAACTGCTCATTAATAACCCCCAAAAAGTGCTATTCGCTATATTTCCTGATGGGTACTGGAGAACCTATTTACAAGAGAAAGGCTGCACCCTTGGTTTGTTTCACATAACCTTGCACCGCTGAGATATATCCCTCCGCATTTTATTGCATTCCCTTTACTCTAATTCGGCGCCATAGGCGGTGCAATGTACAACAAATCCAGTTCAAATAAAGGTCAGCGATAAAAGTCATAAACAAATATGTCACCAATACCGATAACGCTCCTGCTATCGTCAGTCATCCCGAGAGGCAGGTTTGAAGCAAAGGGTCCTCCCCTTTATTTATTTTTTAAAAGAATAAATATGCATTCTAGATAAATTAACTCTGTTTCGTAATATGAAAATGTAAATTTGACAATTTCCTTGGAACATATTGAGATATATCATCATGTTAAATAACGTACTTATTTTTACCACAGAACAGTCTATATACCACGATAGCAGCCAATGAGAGGTGATCAGGCCAGGTGCGCATTAAGAGATCCGGGGCAAGCTCATGTCAAACAAGAATGAGTAAATAACGTACAAGTGTTGTCCATCATCTAGAGCTTGTGGCATCAGTCTGCAGTGTCTATCTGAGGTTTTAACATATTAGGTCCTTAGGTGCTCCGGTTGCACCCACTACCTCTCACACTCCGTTTGGAGGTCCCTTCACCAGCTGCACATTTGTGCTCATACTGTGCTAGTAATTGGCCTCCACCAGCAATTCTCAGTTGTTGATGACAAGAATCGGTTTGTTGGAGAAGGATAGCGCGGATATCTATAGTATTATTACGGTCCGAAAATTGAGGCATTATTCCACGTAAAATATTTACAACACATGACATGTTAAACGCTGACCTAGCAATCAAGGTCATGAAACTAATCGTGAAGCTAATAATATAATTTCTTCCACATTACCTAATAACATAGTGGTTTAACTATAAAGCCTGGGACTTAGTAAGTACTTCTTGCATAGTAAGTCGCCACAAAAAGGTGCGTGTCTCACCCATAGTGGTTTACCGGGAAACATACGAGTTAGTTGGAGAATTTAATGTCATGACGGCATTTTGGCCATAGTAGCTCAATGGTTTAGAGCAACCGGACGGAGACGGGAGATCCGTGGCTCAAATCTCGGCTATGGCATTGAATTTTTCAGTCTGGCTCGATTCATCTTTCAATAGCTATTTGGATTGTGATTGCAATTTGAAAAATGGATCACGATGGTATAAATAATGTGCACTAGAATACACAATGGTTCATTCCAGATAAGAATAACAGTAAGATGTTGTTTATTTCGCACTCTCCAACATACCTTTTGATTTTGCTACCAGGGTTCTCGCGACTCAACGGCGCCTAAAGTAACAGATACTTGAGATGCCAGTATGTTTTTATTCATTTCTTTATGCTCAAGGTTAACGACATGTGCTCCTCGAGCAAGTAACGCAGTTCCATGCTGCGACATAAGGTTTGCGATCAGGAGTAATGCAAAGGTGGAAAAAAAATTGTAATTGGTGAATGATACAAGGTCATTTTGGTTGGCTACTTCGTTATCAGTGCAAATGCAATGATCTACTGCGATCAGCGATATAACACGAGAAGAGCAGCAAAATTGGTCATAACTTCATAAGGAAAGGTTTGTATTTGAGATATCGAGCTTGGGTGAAGTAAGTAAGGAAGCAGGTTCAAGCAGGCTAGGTTTATTTATTTGTTTGTTTATCTAGTAACTTTCTACCGAAACAGAAAATCAAATGGCATCATCATCACCACCACCGTCGTCGTCGTCGTCGTCGTCGTCATCATCATCATCATCATCATCATCATCATCGAGCGTATGATTAAGTCTCCACAGGCTTTAATTTCATAAAACTCTTATTGTTCTATCATTTTCGTGAAGAACAACTCTTTCTATAAGACACACTAGTGTATATGGCCATCGTCCATAGTGTCAACATGCAGAATCACCTCTTTCGATGTCACTTTGTTTATTGTATAAACTGAATGAAGTATAGCTGGGTATCTGCCGATACCCTCGCTCCGTTTTCTCTCAGAAAATATAACCCATTATAGCTGTAGACACCCCTTAATTGTATTTCTACCTGTAAGCAAAGTTGAGTAATCCAATTGCAGCCCTCAGTGTGATGGGGGAAGGGTGTTAAAGCATGTCCACAAACTAGATATAGGTACATTTCCAAACTTCTGAGCCAAGTCGGAGCCACATAAAATTTCGGTACTTATTCTGGGGGGTTTTCAAGCACTTCATCTCCTACAGTGGCAGCAAAATGTGTTGATTTTGTTCATTAGGGCCTTCCTGTTATACAGGAGATAATAGAATTAAAACCGTTTACTTGCTGTAAAATTACCCATCTTGGTTAAAAAGAATGGACTCCAAGGGCTAACGTTTTGTGTTGTCATACTAAATTCCGTACACAGCTGTTTGCTTATGTAAAACAGAAACACAAATGGCATGATTTAAAACTAGTTTACCTGTTGAAGTGCATTTACTTTTGTTCAGAGATTTTTATTGAACATTCTTTGTTGGGTATGTTACATATAAATGCCTTTTTTATTGTTGATCGACAAGAAAGACGAAAAATCAATACTTCTGTAAACAACTTAGTTATATAAAAACAATGTATAATTAATACTCATATTTATACAACTATGTTAACTTAAATTCTTTATTTAAGGCCTGCATGTAGACAAATATAGCTATTATTGATTATTTGGTTTAAATTTATAATGGAGAATTAAATCATAACATTAAGTACGCAATTTACCAAATTAATAGCAATCAGCTTCAAAGGAAATATAAGTAATGCTTACCAATTCTTCCAAGGCAAAATTCAAGATTATTAGCTAAAACAGATGGCGTTAACAGCGTGTTTTATCCAGGGTGTTTCAAAACGACACCGTACGAACATATAGAAGTAGTTGCTCAGCTTCTGTATCACATGTATAGATAGTTTTTACCGCCAATAGAGCCGCGTAAAAAGTTATCCAGAATGAGTGTGGATTAGGCAGATTTGCAAAACTAAAAATTTATCTTTGTATTCTTTAAAGTAAATGTTATTTCGAATTTTATCGTTTCCTTTCTTAATGGCTCAATGCAGAAGCAATAGTGCAATTGATCCAAAGGACTACATGTACACATTTATAGGATTTCGGAACAAAATTAATATAAATATTGTTTAGGCCGAAGCAATGTCCAAATGAAAGAACTTTCTATTGTGCTTAGAAACATATGACATGTGATATAAGTCATAACAAAATGGTTACCTCGTTTTTGCGAATATTATTCAACTAGGAAATCTTAAGGTTAGCAAGCTTATTGTAGAAGAGAAGAAATTAAGAACTTAAAGTAAGTTTTCCTCTCATTAACCATTTCCGAACCATTCGTTGCTCTATGTATAGGTACATCGTTGTAATGAAATGAGCAATTCTGCTTCTTTTTGATCTGTACGTTTGAGTTCCGTGGTCTCCGTAGCTTAGATAAAACTAAGTCCTAATTATTTATGTAACAGCGCTCCAGCAGATAATTTTTCCGATTAATGTAAAGTTAGAAGAAGCGTTTGTTATGAATATCGTCAAATAGGAATGCTGTGAAATCATGCAAATGTTACTTACTTATTTATTTATTATTTATTTATTTATTCCTAATAGGAGTGTAGCACGAGTGATTATTTATGATCGTTCATTGATGTTCATCTGGAACCAGTGGGCTTTCTATACTCACAGGGAAGTTCAATGGTGATTGCGGTATTTGGTCTAGAGTTCTGCTTTTCATTGATATTCACTTGACTCCCGTGGGTTTTCTGTACTACCAGTGAAATTCTGTGTTGATTGCGCTATTCTATTTTGGGTGAAAAGTTAAAACGCTGATGCTGGTAGCTGTATCGTAAGTTGTTGGCAACTCATTTCTTGCGATAGCATTCAGGCATAGGGGGTCAGCAAAATCAATAGCGGCTTCCCCACTTGTGGGCTACAGGTGGTACCCTTTAATGTGTGGAGAGTGCTGTTACATCTGCTAATGTAATTTGCTCGCAATAGGGAACCAGATTCTCAAAACTTGTTAACATTTCGTCAAGTTAATGACGAACATCAGAAAATAACCTTTCTTTGAGTCCCACAAAAACTGAAAGTTTATCGAGTCTGTAAACGAAAACAAAATAGTTCTTTCTCAACGTTTCTGTTCTATTATAATATACCTTATCCAAAGACAATAGCATTGCCTCTTACTCATCGAATGGGTTGTTACGGGGTTTATATGGGCCTTATTCTTACTCGTGTTGTTTGGGTTTAATAACAGGAGTTTGGGTTGGGATATGACAGAAGACTTCATTTGTAATATATAAAACTGGGCGAGAAAAAAAAGGTGAAAAAATAACGTCTTATCTGAAGTATAGCGGATGAAAACAATTGCCAATAGAAGACAGAAGTGATCTCCCCTCCCACTTAAATGCCAAGTACCTAATGTTTGGCTCTTTAGCCGAAGAAGTAACATCACTCAGCCTCCGTATAATGTATTTAAAATAATTAAAGTAACATTAACATGCATGAAAATTGCCTACAGAGGGTATAGCAAGGAAACTAGATACATAATTTAGGACTAGATATGAAAATAGTCAAGAAGGGAGATGAACTAGATATGTAGTCTCTTGTTTGCTAAATCTGTAACTAGCTATTGAAATCGCACTACTATATTTTCGTTCATTATTGGAGTTAAAAACTGCGAAATATAGCAAACTGAACAATTATTGTTTATCTCTTACATCAGACTGAGATGTCATTATTGTTCCTTTGTACCTATGAAGGTGAGATAAGCTATGTTAATTTAAGAAAACTAAATAAATGGAGTAAGAGGAAGCTACAGGTCAGATATTATTTATTCAGTGAGCTTTTTCGAAATTAAGGGTTGAGGAGAAAGTAAGTTTTGGACTGGAGAATAGACCTAAGGAAATTTGTTCGTGAATGTAAGCCAAAACATAATACGTTGGACAGTCCACAAGTGTTGCGATAAGCAAAGTATAACTTTGAGAACGTGTAACCGTGTGTAGTGGGGTAACTCCGAAACGAAAAGCTGATAAATGCTGATAAATTTTATATTTGCGTCCAGCATCTTTGACACCAAAATTTTTAATCAAAGCAAACATCGCGCACATGAAGGTTTTCTTGAAATTTTACATTTTTTAAAAAATGGCTCTAATGCATTTAAGATGTTTACATGAAAATAAAACTATATCTTTAATTTAATGGTAATATCCTTAGAAAATGTGCATAATTCAGAAGGAACTTTAATAACCTTCCATAACGGATAAATAATAAGACAAGACAGTATTTATTACGCCAAAAATGTAGTCCTATTTTATTTCAAATACATTTTCAGTATAAAAAAGAATTAACGAATTAAATGATCAGCTGATATTTGTGTACAAGAACCAGTTCTTGTACAAACAAGAAAGAAAATAATTCTTTTAAAAGCAAAATAGACAGAAATATAAATATGGATTTTATGGAACTTGAAGTTTCGTCTTGAGTAATAGAGAAGAAAGTTAATAAGGTGTAAAGGGTACACGAGAATCTGTTAGCCATACTTCAAAGTTCCTGCATATAAAGTAGCTTAGCTTAGAAGCGAGTCCCATCCAGCTCAGTGGGAGTGCTAGGAGGTGTGACGTTGGTGCGCTGCCCTAGGGTACTGGGGAAGCTTTGTGATGCCATCCAAATCTCGTCTTCTTCGCTCGTGTAAGAAACGATATGAAACTCTAGTGATAAATTTCTGTTTATGTAAGCATTGCAACACGTCACCAGCTTATCCCCTCATCCCGCAACTACCCAGAGCTTGGTCCCATGCAGTACTTTACTCGTCTGTAACCAATACACTTGACTTTCGTGAATACAGGTTTGTGCACATGATGGTTGGACAGCTCGACTATTGCAATCGCCACCATTGCCAGGGACTTGAAGGAAGTACGGCTACTCTACGAGCAAATAAACTGCACTGAAAGACAATAGGCCTCTATAGAAAACGAAGATTTTCAGGAGGCTTTCTTCACTCCATACATTCCTTTACTTGGGAGAAAAAAAACACTTATACGTTTTCTTCTTTTCTTAAGAATGACTAACAATTTTCATTATGCCATGTTTTTGAAATTGTAGGATTGCAAATGAAATTTTAATCTTGATATTTCTTTAAATAGCATGAAGTTAATATGCAGTTAAAACTTCCATTGCCAATTTTGCATAGCTAGCTGGAAAATCACAAGAGCCAGGTAAATCTTAAAATATGGAACTGTTTAAATGTCATAAAATTATCATAGACTTATTAACCATTTAAGGCAAGTTCACCGTTGCTAATTTATTTTAAATCTTGTGTTTTTTAAGATGGTGGTATATATAGGAATTGGAGAGAGCTCACTGTTCTTGCATTTGATCTACCGATCTTTTCTGCTACTCTTTTTTTTCAACTGTGAATCGACTGAGGTGAATACTGGAAGAACACCTGGACATAAAAGACTCACATATATGGGTTGGATCAAACTCGTGAACATCAAACTCTATGACCGGGAATCAAAGCTGCCCACTGTAACCCATTGCGCCTGATGTCACCATTTCTGCTCTCTGTCTGTCTGTCTCTCTCTCTCTTTCTCTCTCTCTCTCTCTCTCTCTCTCTCTCTCTCTCTCTCTCTCTCTCTCTCTCTCTCTCTCTCTCTCTCTCTCTCTCTCTCTCTCTCTCTCTCTCTCTCTCTCTCTCTCTCTCTCTCTCTCTCTCTCTCTCTCTCTCTCTCTCTCTCTCTCTCTCTCTCTCTCTCTCCTGTTGCAGTGCAAGTGGGTGCAATAGACAAAGCCATCACATAGGTTTACATCGTGTGTGCCCTTCATCTTTCTTAACATGAAATAGAAAGTACAATCTCCATAATTATATATATAGCAAAAATATTGTGAGGGAAATCTGTGTGACTTTAATATATATGTATATTTTCAAGGAATATCCCTTAATAGTTACCAAATAAAGCTCAATTCGTTGTAGGCTGAGGTAATAGTGAGCGGTTTTGGCTGAAGTTTGCATGTAATTCCAGTTTAGCTCGTAGTTAACACATGCAATTTTGTCTAGTTGAATGCGGCATAGAGAGTTGATCTAGATTCTCTAAATTAGAGACTTCCATTGTTTTGGAAATGTAGTTGGAACTGTTTGCATTGCATATCTAATTGTTATCGATAGAACCTGTTTTCAGCGCTCCATTTGGTTTCAACACGAACGGCAAATGGGTTAGTGTGTTTTCGATGTCCAGCTTAATGAGAAACCATTGTAGTAGAGTTCTAGTTCCCGTTTCAGAAGCTAATGTTCGTATATTATGCTAATGTCCAACATTCGATCTAGATAAGTAATACGTCCCCTTTATTTTCTTCCTCACGTTCTTTGTTAAGTTCGTGACTTCCATCAAGCCCTTAATGGCTGTGTGCAAAGTTCCATGTTTATGCCCTTAGCGCTACACGTAGTGCATTTCATGTAATTTGATGAATGCAACTTTTTATGCGTTTGCGTGCATTTAGCAAGCGCATGGAAATTATTTATTTTAATTTTCTCTTTTACTTTCTTGTCGCCCTTCGCTCTCCTAGGTCATTCGTTACTTCAAGCCAGGCTGGAGAATTAATTCTAGAACCTGCACGCAATTTTGTTTGTCGCGCCGGAGTCCACGAGCGAATAAAAATCGTATCATCTATAAAATTATAGATTATGTTTATCTCACAGTGCATATTTTAAAAACACTATCATAAACTGAAAGTAATTGTTGTTTCTTAAAAATGACTTAGCTGCTTTTTAACAGCTAAATTAATAACGAACTATTTGCATTTTGTAGCAATAAAGTTATTTGTGAACAGATACCAGAATGAAAATGATTAGAAATAAGTTCCAAGTTAGTTACTTTGCACTAATACGATCGTTGTATAGTTTCATAATCGCTTGTTAAAGTATAGTTGTTATCATAGAATATGTTGATTAGAATATGATAGTATAACTATGCATACAGTTTCTCCGATATAAAGTGGGGATTCACACGTAAACACTGCGATTATATCACTCCGCTAACAAACACGTTGTTTGCGGTCAGCTGTTTACCTCTGTCATCGCAACCACATATGCTCAATTTTAGCTGATGCTTAAATGTTTCGTACGTAAATTTCAGTATTTATTGACCCCTTCCATTATTTGAATATGCGCAATGTAGTACTGAACTACTTCCAGTCGCGCTTCACTATTTCACTCGCTAAGGTGTAATGTTGACCTCCATGCACAGTTTTAAGGCCGTTTAAGTACAGGTATATACTTTGCAAGAATCTCGAGCCATCCTTACTTCTAAGTTCCATAAAGAGCAGCGCCAACTAGAAATGTTCAGATAGTTCGTTTCTCTTTAGTCTATCTTGAGCTTTTGCTTGTCTTCATATTGTTTCCAATTCAGTAGTTATAGCTACCATCGCAAACTTCCTAGTCTCTCTTTGACTCTCATTGCATTTTACTTCATCTTTCAAGATTGTAGGGCATGACAGAGAATGTTCTTCTCCAGCAGTCCCTGTAATTAAGGGAAGGTGTATTGAATGGGCTTTCAGAAATGCTCGAAGTTGCTGCGCCCGTATTACTCTCTCGCCTCATTCACACCTCGGAGTTTCAATAAGCGCAGTAGGCCTTGCTTTGGCTGAAATCTTTTCAACCACTCTCTAACCCATACGACGGCGATGATGGGAGAGGAATACGTCTAGCGCGAGTTAATTAAACAGCAATTATAAGCACTAAATGTATAAAATTTAATACAATGTTAACAGCACTTTAGGAATTCACGCTAGGAAATTCAATACCGGAACGAAGAATCCTACTTAATGTCGCGGGGGAGGGGGGAAAAGAGTTAATTAAGTAATGTAAGAGTGGACTAAGAGTAACTTGCGTTACGTCTGACTGGTTCTAGTGTGCTACCATCACGAAACTAGTAAATAGCTCTGGCACACCTAACTTGTTCCCAAATGTTGATTTTAATCTAGCAGTTAGTTGTACGTACTATTTTGAAACAGGTGTTCGGAAGAGTACCGCGTAAGGACCATTTGTCCAACCTCTAGTGAAAATGAGTTATTAATCTTGCATGCTCACTCTGCTGTAGCGCTGCACACACCTACCTTAATTAGGAGAATCTGAATTCTAATCTCGGACAGGTTGAGTTACCCTCATGTCTCAGAATCACGTTGGACATCGGGAGCTTTGAAGCCCCATTAATGGCTGCATTCACCATCGCATCTGTATTCTTAGAGGTTGCATAGGAGGTGAAGTTGCCAGTCCTGAAACTGGAAATCATCCAACCCAGTATGCTAACATTTACCGTGTTATATCATAAGTGTACGCCTCTGAAGTAATTTTGAACAAGGGCAGGAAAATGCAGATTTGTTTCCTTCCACTATAAACATCATATAAAGCTTGCAAAGTTAAAGGCATACCTAAGACTCCGGTGAATATATGTATATATCCCTCCTACCAGCACTGCCGAGTATGGATACGGGCATCTTACACTCCTGAATTAACATATTCATTAATTACATTCAGATAAGTACCTAAATAATATGTCAGTCTAATTAGACAAATTCATTTTCTAATCACAGCCTTACAAAAAAAAAAAAAAAATCACATTAGTAAGTATCGTTATTCAATAAACATCACCATTGCTTGCACACAACGTTCACTTCACACGTAAACATGTACAATGAAAATGCAACACATATCTCAAACATAAACATGCAACCACGCAATTTCATAAACAATGAGTTAATTATTATAACTAGTTTCTTTTTGTGGAAACGTAGAGTCAGACTGAAAAATTCAATGCCATAGCCGGTATTTGGAACGAGGAACTTCTGGTCTCCGTCTAGCCGCTCTAACCATTGTGCTACTATGGCCAACGTGCCGATATGACACTAAATTCTCCAACTGACTCGTATTTTCCCGGTAAACCACTTAGGAGTTCGCATAAACACATGAGACAACTACCTCAACGGCGATTTACAACATGTAAGTACTTTAAGGTCCGGGCTTTATAGTTAACCACTATTAGGTCAATTAATGGAAACTAATTGTTCTTTCACATTGCCCGTGTGTAGGCTAAATTGTGGAAACGTAGAGTCAGACTGAAACATTCAATGCCATAGCCGGAATTTGAACCACGGATCTTCTAGTCTCCGTCTAACCGCTCTAACCATTCAGCTACTACGGCCAACGTGTCGATATGACATTAAATCGGCATTATGACATAATATAAATGGTGAACATATGCATCAATATGTGACAAACGATTTTTTCTTTCGAATAAACGTGAATTGACTCATTCTAAGAGCAGAAACGTATTTTAATGTACACAACATTAAAAAGAAACTCTCCAACACGGGAAATACCATTGTAATACAGTTAGACAATATATAGTAAAATATTGTGACTTTGCGCGTTCGCAGAATTAAAAGCCTTGTTTGCAGAAATTAAAAGGCTCTTTATTGCAGTAAACAATATCTTTGTACACCCCTTACAGCAGCAACATGACGTAACATACACAAACGCAGTCTTCATGGTCGTCTCGTTCCCTCCACTGCACGTCAACAAACAAAAGAATTCTGTACAATTCAATAACCCTCACACAACAGTTACACTGCACAACTGCAACACAATTAACAATTGACTAGCAACTCTAACACTTGCGGGCTTTTATACCTCCAATCATTGTTCTAGAAAGCCGCCGACGTTTCGAGGACTTTTGCGGCGGCAAGGGAAAGAAGAACTCTCAAGACATCTGACTCTTTCTCCCTCTCGGCAAGCGTCCAGTGCGCGCCACTATCTGTCTCTTTCCTGCCCACGCGTGACCGACACTGGCTTGTCGCAGCTCTAATGAACGATGTGATACTTGAAAATATAACAGTTCATTTGTGAGCGTGTGTGTTGTTTTTTCTTTTCCTTTTCTACTAATGACTAACGTGGAAAATGGACTACTTACTGTCCTCCACAGGAGAGTAAGTCTCCGAGGCCTGAGATGCAGGGGGGTTTATGACACCCTATGTCAGTACAGTTTACAGTCCATTCAAAAACATTCTGACTGCTTCTACTTTTGTGAATGAATCTTCTCGGTTTTACTGTACAGAGTGAATAGGGCGCATGTTTTTAACGCTTCTACTCCTTGTGTAGCACGCATTCCCTGTCACACACATTCGCTGTCCTTCTCCCACCGTGTAATACAGCACATTCCTTTCAAGGACCTTTTTTGCTTTGCTGGACAGTAGTACAAATCTTACTTTCTTGGTGTTCAATGATCAAACCACAGCGCTCGTACACTCAAGTTTTTGGTATTCCCAACAGAATCAAAATGTTACTCGTCTGATTTACAATTCCAGTAAGTTTAGAAAGCAAATATTCAGTTAATTTTGAGTATGAACAAGGAAAAATTACTATTTAAACTTAATTTATTCTAAATATGACTCGCCGTATCAAATGATAAAAGGGTTAAAATATTCCAGATTTATTTTTATATTTTTACTCTGTCCATAAATCATTACAAATACGACGAGTGCGAGAAACATTGTAATATAAACAATGTGCGTATATTTAATTCTTTTAGAGACTAAACGCCTCAATAATTTATTGCAGTGCGATTTGGTAGTTGAATGTATAACGGAAACTTGGTGGTAATTTCCGGATAATGCGATGAGCATTGCGTACATTTTGATTAGATTATTAGACTACGTACACTAGATGGGCGATATTTCAATTTCATTCATCGTCCGATGTGACATAACGTTGGAGTTCAATTAATTACAACAAAACAGCTGCCTGTTGTAGCATCAAAGATCTTGATATCCTTTCCTTCAACATCCCCTTACACTAGATCATCACTTTTCTACCTATTTTTATATTCCAATTTCCTCTATTCTGACATAGTTTTTTCTATTGCATTTTATCGTCGAATCTGTACAATTTTGTTAATTTCAAAATGCTTATTTTGAATTCCATATAGTATGATGCAGCTCTTTGCCCTCATTAAAAATCCAGCTTCTGCTACTTATATTGTACTTCCTTCGTGATTATTATTTAGGACGAAACTCTCCGATTCAAACAGTGTATGTGTATATACCTACGTATTGTTGTTTGTACAAGAGTTGGTTCTTATACAGTAATATTAGTAGATAATTTTATTATTTTATGAGTTTCACTAACAATCTGTTCAAAATAAATTGTGTGGTCCAAAAGACCTGTACAATATGGCATTAGCTTTTATCTATGTTTTGTCAGATCAGCTGTTGGTGCATACACTTATTTATCACTCCCAATAATTTTAAAGATACGTTGGTTTTCTCATATGACTGACGAGTGATTATGTATATTAATGCATTACCTCTCTCCACATCAGACCTCATTGCGCAATAGTGTTTGTTTCTGGAACACAACCTGCCACCAGCTTTGAGAAAGAAATGGTGACACTTTCTGCATAAAAACCCCCTCCCCCAACCACTATTTTGCATGACAATATTCGACAGCACAAGCTCTCCTTGATTTGTGCGGTCGATGAAGCTGAGAGTTGCTGTACAACCGCCTATTCCACGTAATTGAGCCGTGTTGTTTTGATTTGACTTGACTTCTAAGGTAAAGGAACCGCTTGTGGCATTCACTTCAGAACTGTTCCAGATGTTCGCCAGCAGTAGAATATACTGAGTTGTACACAATGTTAGTGACTGCATTGTAGAACATAAAACTTATACCTTACATAGTTACCAAATTAAAGTTCCAACCCTCGATCCATAGCGTTTTGTATAACTGGCTGAGTTGACAAGATCATTTTGATATGAAGGTAATTATTTTTGTCCCTCAGTTAAAGAAAGGGCAAGAAATGTTGATCTACACTAAAATTGTTACTGTGAAGAAGGGGAAGGGAAAAAAACACGAGTTTACACCAAGCTTGCTTAGTCACTAGAATTGGTAGCCCAACGCGAACTCACAATCACTTTCACTTTACACAAATAGGTAGAGTAACCACCATAGTCTAATGTTCCTTTATATCCCTGTTGCCCGCACCAACTTGCGTTTCTCGAACTTCTCAACGTTCATTGCTCGTTGACTTTTATACATCTCTGAAGGCCGAGTCATTCAGAACTTCCATACTCTCTGGTCCACCCATAACTAACAACTCAACTGATTCTAGGCTAGTTTTCGCGCTCCCTTTTTATACCTTCCGGTTGCAGAAGAATGTTCGAGAAACCGAAATCTCTCGAATCGAAGGAATGGAACAATCGAAATCGAATTTTCCAGATTTGCCAAAATTGAAATGTCTGGAACACCAGCTTGACACAACAAAGGAGTTACTTCCGGCACATGATGTCAGACGCTGTCCTTGAACACTCGCTTTTATGCTTCTCTTGACGCAAACAAAAACGGTGAAATGGTAAAGTTCTTTCGCGGTAAACATTCGCTGCCTCTTGTCAGTGTGGTTGTTATAATAAATGAACACAAGTTAAGTAACGATTGCAGCTACCTGATGAGTACTCTGCATAGGCCATATAGTAACGTTTAATAGTGTCACCCGAACGTTGGAACACTCTATAGAACCAGCTGAGAGCGGGCAAGCAGGGGACGGTCTGCGTTCGCCACGCCCCCCCCCTCGTTTGTCTTATAGTGGTGACTAGGGGTGGCTGGGAGAAAAAACATCACTGCGCCGTCTCTTTCTGTTCCACCTGTGTTCTCGAACTTAAGGGATATTTCATCTAATCTAGAACCTTCCAGATCGACCCGCTGGCCCTATATAAGCAACACGTCGGGCAAGAGGAGTCAGTCAGATATTGGCGTAAGAATGCGGTGCTAGCGTACGACGAGAAGACTGTGTGAGTGCATCGGAGGATTGTACGTAATTACGAGTGCAAGTGAAATTGTAACGGACGAACTGGTGAATAGTAATTGTGTGCATTACGTAATTCTGTGTAATTGCCAAGAGTTTAACTGTAAGTCGGTGGAAATAAAGAACATTTTTGAGTGGTGCAATTGGACTTTTCATTTCACGAACCCACAAAGTCACAATAGTAATGGTAAGTTGACATTAATTAATGTGAGGATCTACTCCCATTAGTCCAGGCCCCGTAGGACCTGAACCCGGGCCTTTCGGGTCTATTTACCGTAGGACAGTACCTATTTTATAAACTGCCCCCCCCCCCCGCCTGCACACGGCAGGCAGGACGGAAGTGGATACGCCACTTACGCGCCGGTCCTTAATGAACCAGCTACCAATAAACCTTGGTAGGGCCGCCAGTGTCTAGCTCACCAGCTACTAGCTCTGCAGGCTAGTTCCCGGGACTTATGAGGCAACCCTCTACCCCCTCCGGGCGGCCGATGGCCTGGCCAGAGGTACCCAATTGCCCGTGGGTGACTGGAACACACTGCCCCCTCGAGTCCAACCAAATCCGAACAGCTCCCATTCGGGAGGGGCTCGGCATGTTCGGCCCGAGGTTCCTCTAGTAACGTCAGAGGTACCACGAGTGCTAGGGGTCCGCAGGTAAGTTGACATGACACAATACGTTTGGAAGGAAGATCTCCAGACGAGGTGTCTTCCTGGGGAAAGGGCTGAGGTGAGATGTTATTAAAATTGGCCGGTCCTGAGGAGGGACGACAGCAAAAGTTAGCGTCTTAAACGCTAAGAATTTTAACTCCCCGGTGGCGGCTCGCATGACCGCCCCCCCCCCGTCGTCATATAAATTCCGTGAGGGACTGCGACTGGGAAACCCCCTCAAATACGTCAAATACGGATGACGATTTACAGAAAATTTTGTTGTCAAATACGCCGAAATGCCCACAAACACTTATAAGTCTCCAACAGCCAACAAGGATGAAAGATGAAGTGAAATGAGAAGTGGATTGAAATGGAAGAATGGAAAGTTGGGTAATTGAATTATCCTTTCCAACATTTGCCTAGTGGACCGGGAAAAGCCTTGGCAAGTGATAGGTCAGGAAATTTGGCCACGGGAATTGAACCTGCGTCTTCTTGACCACTGACCCTATTGCCTGAGCCATCCCGGTTGGTCTGTTATCCACTATAGTGTAGTAATATTCATGATTCTATAATTTATTCCTTACTCTGTCTAAAAGAAATAATCTGCTAGTTTATTCTAGCATGTACAATAGGCCTCTCACAATGTTATAAATTGGCTTATTTGACGATTTCCGTTAGTCCTTAGTTCACTATGATGTTACTATGTAAGTTACTATGTTGTTGCTATGTAAAATAAATATGGTGTAATACGGTCGAAATAAATTCATTACTAAAAGTTATTAGAAGTTTAATGTGATTTTGAACATCACACGTCGGCTTGCGCAATTTTACTGAAGGAACCTTACCCTCCAGAATTCCTACATAGATACCTCATTGAACATACAACGAAAGATATTTAAATATAGTGACCAGAGAATAGAAATGCATTGTTAAACAGAAACAATGAGGCAACCTAGGTTTCAGTTATCCTATTTAAATCGGAGGATTCAAGAATTGAGTAATTATTGCATTTCTATTGACTCATTCCTGGTTTCAACTCTACCTACTAGTAAGGTCTGATACGAAATGCAATTCATTTTGTGTGTCATTACAAATATTAATTAAAAAAAAAATTGCATCCGTTTTCGAATTTGTGGCTATCGTCAAACCTAAGTAGCAATTTTTAAAATTCCTTCTGTCATTTCTATGGCAACAAGTTTAACCTCCTTGAATTAACTTAAAACCTGTTCTTTGATCCATTGTCTTCGTGGGAAAACCATAAAGCAGATTTGTAATCCGTGGCAAACGAGTTTATAACCAGGAAGCGAACCACCACAAGCGATGGCACAAGTGTTAATCGTAGAATTTTTTTAACATATATTCTTACTGCATATAACACCACAGGCAATGACACAGGCGATGATTGGCCGATTTAATTCCACGTCACAACATTACGTCATACAATTATTACTACGGCCAATCACAAAATTACACATATTTTTACTTATTTAAATTACTAAATAGACCCACACAATTACTTTTCTTTTACAAATTTATAAACTTTTCATAACTTTTCTAAATATAACTCCAAACTACTGTTACACACTAGTTGGCAAACCCGGAACGAGGACAAAGAAGAAAGCTTTGCAGAAGGCACACGCTTATAAAACATGTTGAAAATACATAACTTTACAAAAACAAATTTAATTAAATTATTAATATATAACTAAATCTATATAATGGAGAAACATACTCGAAACATTTCGCTGTGTGGATGTAGAATGCATTACTGTAACATGGACAACAGTGCTACCATCTAGCGGCCCAGGCTTCAGTATCCTTGCCGAGAGTTGAAGTATATCAACAATAGATGGCAGCATAAGCATTTACTTGTGTGATCTTGAAAATTGAGTAAGAGTAAGGTATTTAACAGTAAATATTTATAGTTTTATATTCAGTGTTTTAAACTTTGGTTTTCTAAATGGCGGTTAATGTTGGATAAGTGTAGTTATCATTATATTGTAAATTATAACTAAACATATCGAAGCATATTATCGGTAAAGAACGTTGTTTGTACTTTATAAACTTCTTATGGTGCAACACGAGTTTGAAAATGGATCATTGCAAATATACGCAACTCATCAAGCGAGAAAAACCACATTTAAGAAATTATGCTGATTCAGCAAGAAGCAAATGACATTCTGAGGAAAAAATTGGAATAGATATAATTAAATCATACTTGGCTTAACCATCCTTGGTATGCTAATGACTTGAATATAATAGAACTTTCTTACATATTACCTTCTGTAGCCAGTCTTAGGAGTGTGTATTACTTACAATAAACTAGAATTCACTCTACAGTCTGTTGAACAGGTAAAAGATGGTCAAATGAAGTTGAACGAAACAAAGAGACCTTTTAAATTAACAAATAGCTAAAAAGTCATAAAGGACTAATACAAATTCTAAAACACAGCTTTAAAATAAAAAAAAAAAAAACGGACAAATAGATTCCTCTATTTTCTGGCCTATAATGACCATAATTAACATATTGTAACTTTGTGGGTTCGTAGAATTAGAAATCCGAGTTGCAGAAATTAAAAATCTCCCTTATTTCCGTAGCAATACACTGTCCAATTTTCACGTAACAGCATTACATTACACAATCTTCCAAGGTCGAGGACAATAACAAGCACTTGCAGAAGATTACATTAGCTCTCATTACAATAACACTTCCAGCTGTCTGGTTTCACAACTACAACTGCCTACTGGCGTGCCACAATCCCTTTTATATCTCTATTCATGATTACCAGTCTGTTCTGTCAATCACTAGAGGTTTTTGTAAAACAAAGCATCTAATTACATAATTCGAACATTCTATCACCTTCGAGAAACGTAACTTAATCTACGCTGGCGAGGCCTTTGCCTCAGTTATCTTGCTTGTCGGCGTTATCTGTTTACACAATTTCGTTATCTACGTTAAACATATCCATGTATTATCTATTTGCGCCGAAACTTTAATGCCCATTACCGCGACAGTGCTCCCTCCTCAAGGCTGGTCGTCCCGAACATCACCATCGTAGCGGGCCGGACGATCCAGGTGTACCACCAGCATCTTCCCTCGGGGCACCTTCTGGATGCTGTAGACAACGTCGTTAATCCTCTTCACCACCCGGTACGGTCCTTGCCATGGTTGCTGGAGCTTCGGGCAGCGTCCCTTGGTCCGAGTAGGGTGGTACAACCAGACTAGGTCACCCTGCTGGAACCCTTGGCTGTAGGCTTGCCTGTCGTATCGGGTCTTCATGCGGTCGCTCGCCTTCTGGATGTTCTGACGAGTCATCTCATGCATGTCGTGGAGATGGTCCACTAGGTTCTCCACATACTCGGTTGCTGGCTATTTTACGTCCGCGGAGGCTACCAAAAGCTAGATCACAGGAGAGGCGTAACTCTCGGCCAAACATTAAACTTGCTGGCGTCATCCCAGTGGTGTCGTGTGTTGACGAGCGGTAGGCCAGTAAGAACAGTGGCACCTTAAAGTCCCAGTCTCGCTGATGGCTGGCCACGACCTTCCTCAGGTGTTCCTCTAAGGTCTTATTGTATCTCTCCACCATGCCTTCCGAATTTGGATGTAGGAGTGTGGTGCGGGTCTTGTTTACCCCAAGCCTCTCTAGTGCCTCCTTCATCAGGTTGGATTCAAAATTAGTGCCCTGGTCCCTGTTGAGCTCTAACGGCACCCCAAATCTGCAGAACACTTTCTCCACAAGGCAGTCCTTGATTTTCTTCGCCTCCTGGTTCGGAACGGCATGGAAATGGTCCAGCTATGTCAACGGCGATCCTTTCGAATGGCGCTACGACGTACTGCTGCATGCGACCCCGGCTCCTAGTCTAGGGGCCGCGACTCGCTGCGCACGCGTGGCATTGACGGCACCATCTCTCAGCATCTGCTCGGAACCTCAGCCAGTAGTAGCGCTGTCGGATTTTGTGGATCGTTCGGTTTGCTTCCAGGTGTCCTTCTGAAGTACTTCCTCCAAGACTTCCGGGACCTTGCTTCGGGGGAGAACCAACCGTTCTCTCTGCATCTTCCCATCAGGCGATTCGCATACCGGAACAGCACGCGCTCTCTTCAAAGAATCCCATTGGGCCCAATACAACTTGTAGGTGGCGCTCCTCGATGCGATGTCCTCCCAGGTTGGTCTTGTCCCTGCCTCCACTTCTCTGAAGAGTGGCCCCAAGTCTGCGTCTGCCAGTTCCTCCCTCTTCAGGCCTGCGCTATCCAAGCCATCCGCAGCCACTGCCGTGACTACCCGGACTGCTGTGGCACGCTCCTTCTCTTCCACTCTTTTGCATTGGCCGCACTCCTCTGGGCAGGGTCTTCGAGACATGGCGTCTGCGTTACCGTGGCTCTTCCCTCTACGATGTTCAGAGGTGAAGTCGTACTCCTGCAGCCTCTGGACTCAACGTGCTGTCTGGCCTTCCAGGTTCTTAAAGCTGAATAGCCAGGTTAGGGCGGAATAGTCAGTCCTGAGGTGGAATGGCTGACCGTACAGGTACTTGTGGAAATGCACCAAGGTCTTTACTACGGCCAGTAATTCAAGCCGGGTGACCCAGTAGTTCTTCTCTGCATTGGATAGCGTCTTGCTGTAGTAGGCTATCACCCGCTTTTAGGCAGTCCTGAACTTGCAATAGGACGCCTGCAATGCAATGATCGCTGGCGTCGGTGTCCACAATGAAAGCGCCGCCAGGTTGTGGAAATCCCAAAATAGGAGCACTGCACACTGTCTTCTTCAGGTGCTGGAAAGCGTGTTCAGCGTCCTCCGTCCACACATAGGGTCGTTGTTCCTCTGTCAGGTGCGTAAGGGTTTTGGAGATGTTGGAGAACCCCTTTATGAAACGGCGGTAATAACTGCACAGCCCCAGGAAACTGCGCAACTCTCGCTTATCCTTTGACCGAGGGCAATCTCTCACAGCCTGGGTTTTCTCCGGGTCTGTTGCCACTCCGGTTGGTGAGACTATGTGGCCCAAGTAGTTAACTTCTTTGCAGAGGAGCTGGCTCTTCTTTGCGTTCAGCTTCAAGTTGGTTGCCTGCTGTCTCTGTAACACCTTGCTCAGGTTGGCGAGATAGTCTTCGAACGTCCTGCCGACGATGATGATGTCGTCTAGGTATAGCAGGCATGTGTCATACTGACTCCAGGAGGCGTTGAAATGTGGCTGGTGCATTGCAGAGGCTAAAGGCATAACTGTGAACTGCCAAAGCCCTTGGCCTGTCGAGAATGCAGTCTTGTCCTTGTCTCTCAGGTGTAGAGCCACCTGCCAGTAACCCGACTTCAGGCCCAGGGTCGAGAACCATTGTGCACCAGCTAGCGTGTCCAGGGTGTCGTCCATCTGGGGTAAGAGGAAACAGTCCTTCCGGGTGACAGCGTTCAGCCTCTTGTAGTCCACGCAGAAGCGTAGCTCGCCGTTCTTCGTCAGCAGAACTACAGGGGAACACCAAGGGCTATCAGACTCTTCAATCACTCCCCTGGATTTTATGTCGTCTGCCATATCCTGTACCGCCACTTGTTTCGCCAACGGAATGCGTCTAGGTGGTTGCCCAATAGGCCAGGCGTCTCCGGTGTCGATGCGGTGAAGCACTTTATCCGTGCGGCCGTAGTCACTGTCGCCTTGGCTGAAGAAGCGCTGGTATCGCCTCAGTAGTTGTCGCACTTTCTCCAGCTATTCTGCGGTCAGGTGGTCGGCCGCTCTCTCCAATAAGCCTTCCAGCCGTGACCCCAGGTGTTGCGTCGGCACCGGCTCCTGTGTCTTGTCGATAGCTGTCACGCTGACCACGGGCTCGCACGTCCCTAGCTCCGTTCCTGCCTGACGTCGTGATCGGTGTCTGCCAGGTTGAGCAGCCGCACTATCACCTCCTTTTGGCACGGTAATTATGTCCTGGCTACACAGAGTCCGTGCACAGGCGTCATCTGGTTCAGCCTCATGTTGTTCGTCCGCCGACCTTCCGGTCGCGCGGTCACCACCACCTCACTTCTCGCGGGGACCACCACGTCTTTCTTCAAAATGACCCTACAGATTCCATGGCGCTCTTCTGTTTGCCGGAGTATCACCTCTTCTCCATTGAGCCGCAGGACCTTCCTGCCGACGTCGACCGTCGCCTCGTGGCTCCGTCCCAAAGTTAACTTCAGCAGGGCCTCCTCCATAGGCAAGGTGTCACCCGATGCCGTCACAAGCTGGTATGGTCGGCTCGGCTTCCTCGTTGGCAAACCCTTGGCCACGTCAGGTCTGATGATGGTGATGGCCGTCCCAGTGTCTACCAGCACGCGGCTCGGCTTCCATCTCACCCAACCGCCCGCGATGAGGCTGTCATCTATACGCCGGCTGACGGCGCGTAGTGTCACTCGAGGGGATGGCGGTGATGGCGCCGACGTGCCCCTCTCCACGACGGGCCTGACTCGTTCTTCCGGCTACTCTTCCTGGTTTCGGCTGGCCGCAACTGCAGCACACGCCACTAGATATTTGCCGGCGTCCATGGGCTGGTCTTCTGTCTCCGGTGTAGCGGACACTCCTCGTTTTCGACGTCGGGATAGCTGTTACCTTGGCCGCCTCCATCCTTAATGCTGCCGTTAGCACCTCGTGGATGGTTTTATAATCGCCGAGCATTAGGCGCTGATGAATCTCCGTGTCTCGTACCCCGTCAACGAATGTGTAGGCAGTTTCCACGGGATACGAACTCTGGTGGGAGGTCGACTAGGGCCTTGCTAGCCAATTGCTCAACTGCCAGGGTGAACTCCTGCAGCGTCTCCCCTAGCTGCTGTGACCTTGCCTTTAGCTGGCTGCGGTACGCTGCGGCTAAGCTGTGGTTTCCAAAACGATTCTCCAGGGCCCCCCAGATGTCCTTGGGCACCGCCGTTGTCTATACCGCGTTCAAGACTTCCGCGGCCCATCCCTGGAGACTAGCTATTAGCTGTGCAGCCTCTTGCTGTGGTGACCACTTGTTGTGTTTGGCCACCGTGTCGAATTGACGGCGGAAGACTTCGAAAGTTGTCGCGCCGTCGTATTTAGGAGGTTTGACGCGCGCAGATGCTTTGTCGCGTCCAGATGCGTCGACCTTTAAATCCTTTAACCTCGTGATGACGAAGTCCTCCACCATGGCGTTCAGGGACTTTGCGTTTTTTGAGAGCCTTTCCCTCCAGCTCGTCAAAGCGGCTCGCCAGATCTTCATGCGCTCGTCCACTTGACCCATCCGTTTGCCTAGCTCTGTGACGTCATCTCTCACGCCGGTCAGCTGCTCTTCGAACTTTACAGCGAGGGCCTCGTTTGCCGCTTTCATCTCCGTGGTCAATTCGGTCATCTTCGCGGTCAGGTTGTTGTTTGCCGCTTCCGTCTTGGCTGTTAATTCGGCCTTCATTTCTTCCATCTTCTCGGTGATGTTTTCGTTAGGCGTCTTCAACTCTGCGGCCAGGTTGTTATTTGCCGCTTCTGTTTTTGCAGCGAGGTTGCCATTCGCTGCTTTCATTTCACCATCTTCTCCAAAATCTTTTTCAATGTAGCCTCCATGTCGCACTCCTGACACCAGTTGTAACTTTGTGGGTTCGTAGAAAGAAAAGGCCGAGTTGCAGAAATTAAAAATCTACTTTATTTCCGTAGCAATACACTGTCCAATTCTCACATAACAACATTACATCACACAATCTTCCAAGGTCGAGGACAATAACAAACACGTGCAGTTGATTACATTAGCTCTCGTTACAATAACACTTCCAGCTGTCTGGTTTCTCAACTACAACTGCCTACTGGCGTGACACAATCCCTTTTATATTTCCATTCATGATTACCGGTCTGTTCTGTCAATCACTAGAGGTTTTTGGAAAACAAAGCATCTAATTACATAATTCGAACATTCTATCACCTTCGAGAAACGTAACTTAATCTACGCTGGCGAGGCCTTTGCCTCAGCTATCTTGCTTGCCGGCGTTATCTGTTTACACAAGTTCATTATCTACGTGAAACCTATCCATGTATTATCTATTTGCGCCGAAACTTTAATGTCCGTTACCGTGTCAATACATTAAACTGGGCCTTATTTTCAGACACTAGGGGCTGAAGTATTTTCCCTGAACTTCTTAGTGCTAGTGAGTTTGTGGAATTAACGTTTGTCGAGCTGGAATATTAATCTTCCAAAAATATAAAGTCGATAGTTCTGAGACGAAAGTTTTGAGACTGAATTTTCCTTGTGAGAGTTCAGCCACCGCTACTTTCTCGTAGATACTCTTAAATGAAAATATATGTTGTTAGCCTTGAGAGAAGATGTAGGAGACACGCTTGAAAACACCTTCTAGATTACGGTTAACGCCACAGGGGCTATTCGTCTTCATTAATTACTGCCTATGGGCGATACTCGAACACGCATACCGCCACTGGCAAAGCCTCAGTTTGACTATTATGAGGTCAACGAGATACAAATTAACATTTAAAAACACCAATGCATTTATTTTCATAAATGTTGCGTAAAACAATTTGCTCTTGACTGTTCTGTGGAGTGGACGGTGTTCTAGCTTCTGGTTAGGATTCCCGATTGAGCTGTTTACTGGAATCATTCCTTACCCTCAGAGAAGTCTGAATGTGCGTTTCCTTTTCAAAATCGTAAACAAATAGCAAACCAAAGCAATGGTTGGTGAAATTTTCAAGGACCATATAAGTTAAGGTAAGCCACACAAATATATAAATAAAATACTGATGTGTTGACACACGTGACTTTCTCTACTCGCTTTGGAACAAACTATTCTTTAAAATCTAATTCTTCAATGTACAACGGTTTAACCGAGATAGAATTTGCAAAAATAATTTTATTTTATATTACTTGAAATAGTCTGCTTTACCCATGATTAAATGTAACGTTTCTTTGGAGCCATTTAAGCATTATTGTTTAAGACACAGAGTTAAAACTCTTACGATGATATTACAACACAGTAACAAAATAATAAGTAAATAAAACCTGTACAAAATACTTGGAAACGCACGTTTATCAACCATAAATGCCACAGGAACAAACTGCAACGTGCAACATTTAAAGTTAAGAAGCTGGGTGTCACTTATATCATTTTACACAATTGTAAGAAAACGTTAACTTATTATATTTATAATCATTATTTGCAGAAACACAATGTGAAATCAACCCAAATTTGATTACTAATATTTAGTAATTATCGAATATCCAGAATTTATAGTACTGGCATGTGTTTGTTTAGTTAACTTCCAAAGGACATCCCAAGACCCTCAAAATATTAAAGTCTGTTTTCTCTGGTATTCTGTAGAATGTATACAGATAAGATGAATGTCATTAATTACTCGGCGTTGTCCATGGTTTGACGGTTTATCTCTGCAACACTTACTTGCCTTTGCCCAGTAGCCTTGCATTTCCTTTGAGATATTAACAATTAAAATATTATGCAAAAACAGTGTTGAACAATCACAAATATCACAGTGTGTAATTATAATTTCTTGTAAACGTAGTTTAGTTACTTTGACATTGTCGTAATACGGCTATCTCGTTGCGATTTATGGAGAAAATCTCATTGATAAGAAACAATAGCAATTTAAGTAACGTCATTATAGCGCTATTATTTCACAGCAACCAACATGCACGAAACTACTAAAAATACACAAGAAGATCAAATCAGAACGTCTAAATTTAAGTGTGTTATTACTTAAGTTTGAAATGAACAGGAGTCAGGCATTAAACAAAATGAATCTTCTTACTCGTTTTCCTCGCATCTTAACCCACATTAGCGAAGCGTTTCACGCGTTAGCACAGGCTTTTCTGAAGTCCAATTTTGATATTATTTACTTTAATTATTTTCACCAATTTCTTTACAATTTTTTAAGGTGTCAATCTAAACTGGTACTCTAGTTTCTGTCATCGAACACTAAGCCTCAGATTTATTAGCGTTGGCGTGAAACGTTTCCAGTGTCCTCCGATAATACTAGAAAATTAATGGGATTCATTTTCTTAAATGAAAAAAATGAGAGGAATGCTGGTTGTTTTAAGGCGTCGGCACCATTTCGTCGGCAACTCTCGGCACTCTCGCGCAGTGAAGAAACCAGCGTTACTTTGTATGTTTTAATGCTGCTTTATAGAGAACGTACACACATATACTAATTTTATATGCAAGCGACGATTACACCTTTAAGAGTTGATCGTTTTATTATGAGGTTTGATAAAAGTAGTAGTATTCGAAAATTCCAACCATAACAAGAGCATCTCGAAAATGGCTCTCTAGAAAAAGAACAAAGTGGCAAATTTCGTGTTTTAAGGCACACTTTTGTTTAGTAAGATGTCTATTTTACAATTTACAAGCTATTCAAAATACATCCAAAATGAAGAGGACTTCAGAAACTGTTCTGGAAATAAATTCAAAACGTATGTAACTTAAAATTAAAATTTTCCAAATTTTTGGTTTAGCAAAACCAATACTACCTGAAGTCTGTCACAGAAACGCTAAAGGAAATATGTATACAAACCCCAGCGTTTTGTTTTATACGATTTTCAAATTTATCTGTCAATGGTTGTTACATTTTCCACTTTTTATGGTACCAATGGCAACACCACATTTAAGGGATTGCAGTCTACCATCATAAATATATTTTAATCGATATTCTTTTTCTGCTCCACAGATTATACAAAAATAATCTCAAAACAGACCAAACCGACTAAGTTTAAGAAACTGAGGTTTACTTCAGATTACAAGGTTAGCTGGGTAAGGTTTGGTCCAAAAACGCCTTTTGGCGGTGTTATATCGCCTATCTAAACAATTGAAACTTTGTGGAAACGCGCATTCTAAGGTCCCCTAAATAAAGTGGAAGGTTAAAAACGTGTGTTTGTGAACAGGATTACAATGACAGACCGAGATTTGAACTGATCTCCCGCTCTTAATCAGTTATTCCAACGGCAGAGCCAGCATGCGAACATGATGTAACACGAGAATGGCTTAAAAAAGAAATCAGTTTTGGATATTCATCGAAACTAACATTAACATGAATATTTCTTATTCTATTATCTATAATTTAAATACACTCCATTTAAAATCTGAACTTTAGAACATATTGAAAAGAATCAGTGTTGTAATCCTTGTGACTAACATCTTTGACTTTCTTGTCGTAGTAATTTAATTGTACAGCTAGAGGGATCTTTCTGCCCACCCACCAGCATTTAGATTGTAGGATGTTTAGAGCAAATATAAGCCGATGTCGTTAGGGCCTGGACTTATCAATGTTGTGCGGTACAAATCCCACCAGAACCGTCATGATTGAAATTACATCATGGTTTTCCTTAGTACTCGTAACTTTCAAGTTCCGGAAAGGTACCTTAAAACTTGTTTGCCTTCAAAATGATCTATTCATTTCATGTATCACCTTACCACAAAAGGTATAGTCTGAAATAGCAGCTGACAAATACTATATTTTTTTCCATTTTTTTTATTAGAAATAACTAAACATTTTTGCTTAAAACGCTGTAAAATATTATATTTCAAATGTGGAAATGATGAAAAATGTTAAGCGGTAAATTTATTTAGATGGACATCAGAGGAACGTGATCAGGCAGAGAACCCGCTGGATCAGGAGTGGGAAAGAAGGTACTAACTCTTCTCCACAGCCAGGTAGACACTGCCAATTAAACCGATTAATTATTCGCGTGGCGTCTTATCGGTGCAGTGGTGGCTTGCATGTGCAACATAGTGAAAGAACGAAATGTTTAATCAGGACTCCAATGTTCTTCATTATGGTAAAGCATAGAGTTTGATATATCCTACTAGCATTGGATATATTGAGCTTCATTGCGAATCATGCTGGAGCCTATAAACCTTCAAAGCAACACACCACCAAGCAGTTCAGGAAAACATGGTTTGGATTTGTACACATCACTGCCGAAAACGTATTTCCCACTTTTTTCAAGCAAATTACTGACCATGTTTGGCACTACTTATCAATTGAAACAGTTGTTAATATGTATCAAGTGCCAGAGCAGTGTTAAATTTATTAATTTAAATTTCACGTAAATATGTATAAGAAATAATAGTGAAATCCAGAGGGCCATGATATGATGCAATATGTATACGATATGATGTAATGTGTTAGTATTGGTGGTTACAAAAATTGTTATGATGTAATGTGTTGACGAAATGACGTTTATTTGGTGGTTACAGCAACGAGAGGTAAAATCAATAAGTGCAATGGGGATGTTAGCGTCTTTTGCATTGTGATTTCACAGTGAGTAGACATGTATGGAAGTGCTGGGTGTGTGCAAAACTCTGGTTGCAAACCAGAGCATTCGAACTGTGTCGTAATTATTCATCTACGGAAGAAAAGTATTGTTTTAAATTGTGTAAATATATTTATTTGAAGTATAAGTCATAATGAATTAAGTTTTGAATTTAACTTAAAGAAAATGTTCAATCTTTTGATTTCCTTCACATTAAGTTTCCATACTAAACTATCCAATACCTCGACCGAGATTTGATCTTATGTGAACCGGAGCAATAATAGTACTTTGAATTATCCTTCAATTTTAAAAATAGTTTGTAGCCGTATCTAAAAAAATATGATAAATGAATCAGGGAGGATACCAATCGTGCACATAAGGGGTTATCGTGATTACGTCACTATCTACTTTTCAGATACATCGTGACTTTTATTGTTTAGAATAGAGTATAGAAATTATTTAAATGTCTTTAGCAGCATAACAGAAGTAATTAGCACTGCATAACAATAATTGTATAACGAAACAAACATAGTAAACATGTTCTATAAAACTGCTTTGGCCAGCTTAAGATTTGCCTGAGCTCAGTGAAGTGGTGAGAGAGCAATTTCTCACACAATGCCAATATAAGCTGTTTAGCACAGTCGATACTTCTATTACCCTTATCTTCCAGGGTCATTAACCATCTTCGTGCTCTCCTAGCAAACTCTTTAGTTAAAATGTGTACATTTGATTACGCCTCAAAAGACGTTTCATCCAAAACCCAAGTGACTACCACTTTAACAGTTCACCTGTTTACCTACCAGGTAGAAAGAAAGTGGAAGGGATAACTGTAGGCATTTGACACCGGATATTCATCTTGCCGGCCCGACGCTGGATAACCAATCGAGAACTTACAACAAATGGGCCACGATGGTTACAGAGAGAAGCGGAAATAAAGTAGCGGGCATATACAGTAGGCAATAAACTAGGAATTAGTAACCGAGACTGCAAAGATCCACTTCCCTTTCAATTGAAAGAATCCCTGCCCAAAAAGGGGGCTAATGAATTGTGAGTTATTCGCAAAATAGTGATTTAGTTTTATTCAAAATATATAATTTAGAAACTGATTAGTGAAAGTTAACCAAACTCTGTACTTCTCGAAATTTAGAAGAAAATAACAACGGGGAGGGATAAGAATGGAACACCTCATTAAAGGGTGCAAATGTACTATTATGTACGTTATGTAACTCGCACATTTTCATTTGGATACCAATCAACTTAAAGCCTAAAATTTATTTTGTGCTCATGTTTGCCCACTTTGACTGATCGTTTCCTCGAAGTAACATAACTGCAATTCTTATATAATGGTGCTTCTTTGTTCATAATCATGTGAAAAGCTACACGATTTATCTGTTTACTTTAAAAAGCTTCTTGTGTTTCAGGCACATACAGCAATACATGTATTTCTCCAAAATATTATGTAACTGAAACCATCTCATAGATAGAAACATGAGATTTTGGAGAATACGTGTAAAAATAGATAACGATTCGTTCCTAGAGTCTGGTTTCTGTTAATTTTTTCTTTGGATATCCATGTCAGCAATTACATAACACCGAGCTCAGCACATTGACTGATGCTTGCCGTAGTCCGCAGATTAGCCACGCCTCTCTCCGTCTCACTCACCTGTTGCAGGCACAGAGGGTGAACGTTCCTTACAGTCAGCACAAGGTCACCTGTTGCAGCAATTTGCTCTCTGCGCATGCTCAGCTCCCATCAGCCATATAGCGCTTACCTCGACATAATGTCCGGAATAGGTATGTTACTTCATTTTCGGTCTTTCCCATTTCCCATAAGCGTGTGAAAGTAGGTCTGTACTTCCAAAGAAAGAATTATAAAGACAGTAAAAATTGGTTGTGTGTTTCTTATCCCTCATTTTCTACTATGTAAGCACGCTATTAAACAAATCTGATGTATTACGTTCACATGACTTTCTACCTATAGGTATGTTTTATATAGATCAGCTACTTTATTGGCTCACTCCTCTACAGGGTACTGAACCAAAGCAGCGACCTGCAAGTCATTGGAGGTCTAAATCCTACATAAAATTAGGGTAAACTGTTGAAGAACGTTATCTCTTATATGCAGTCTATTGTTTCTTCTATTGCTTAATGTTTACCAGATATGCGAGAGTATAAAAAATAACTTCAAAACGAAGAGAACTCCACAGGTTTACTAAAAAAATCAAGACCATATATTTGTTATGTAAATATCTTTACTGTATTACATTTTAGTCAAATTTGTGAAACGATTTTGAAGAAAAAACTATCATTTTCAAAAGGTGTTTGATTAAAATGTACTTCTGGTCCGGGGATTTTTCGTAAAAACATTCGAGTGGAATTTTTCAAAGCTATTGGTCTTAAATACTTAGTTTCTATTGGTCAAATTTTAATTGTATTTTTCGTACTAACAAACCTTTTAGTAATGTTTTTAATTTACTTAGGTGCCTCAAAATATTTATTTCCAGCGAAATCCCTATATAAAATTGTTAGGTGAAATGCTATACCTTTTCTATTATTACGTGTACCTAACGTGGTAAATAATAATAATAATAATAATAATAATAATAATAATAATAATAATAATAATAATAATAATAATAATAATAATAATAATAATAATAATAATAATAATAATAATAATAATAATAATATAAAAACAATACAAAACGTCTGTTAAGTCATTTTGTACTAATTGCCAGGAAGATAGAAATAAGAATATGAAGACATGCAAAAATAATGAAGTTTAAAATGAAACTGAGCAAGTTGAAACTGAATGAATGAGCAATGAAACTGGAACAAGTTTATAATGAAAGGCCTTCGGCCTTTTCCACTGGGATTTTTTTAAACCAGCACACATACCTTACAAAAATGCTTGTCTTTCAGTCTTAAAAGTCGTGTCACGCCATACTTGTCGTGTGTCCTTTCACCCAAGTCTCGTCAAGGTAGTATATTTTGCGATTTGGACAATTTGATTGTCCTTAAATAACGTCTTCGCCACACAGCAATATCGCCCCTGGAGTGGTACGTTTTCCTGTTGTCTCAGTTTCATGTCGCGATGTTCCTACGCATCTAACATACCTGTAAGTTCAGAGCACTGCTGTTCGACTTCTCTCACTGACAAAGACGGATTCTTCTCTGTGAGTACATTAAATACATGCAACACAATTCTTTTTTCGCCGCTTTGTAAAGGCGATGCTTCAGCGAAAAAACTGGTGGTAGACTCTGCCATTATACATATAATAAGTGCACGCACAATAAACGATCAATAAAATAATTTAGCTCTCGCATTCGGCATAGCACACCGTCGAATGGCGATATATGACTAATCCAGTTCAAAACAAGATCAGTGATAGAAGTGATATAAACAAATATGTCATCACTACCGGTAAATCACGTGCTATCGTGTTATGAGCTTGAGAGCAAAGGAACCTCCTCTTTACTTCGTTTAAGAACTAAAATGCATTTAGATAAATCAACTCTTGCGTAATATATTTCATTGAAACAGTTACGAAAATATAAATTTGACAATTCTCTTCCAACATATAAAGACATATCACCATGTTAAATAACGAACTAATTTTTACCGCACAATAGTCTTCACCACAACAACAGCCAATGAGATGTGATAAGGTCACGTGGCCGTTAAGAGATATGGGGCAAGCTTACGTAAAACAAGGATTAGGTGAGCAACCAATCGGAGTCCTGTGATGTTGTATTGCATTTCCGCTAAGTGGTGTGTGAGGAGCGCCAGCCTAATCAATCTGTATGAAATACTATTCACGCTAAGACAAAAATTCAGATTTTGCCGAAACTGATCCATGTGGAAGGTAGAGAGTAATTTATCTAACATTAACCATGAAAACCCCATATTTTTAGCTCAAATAATTTTTCTAATACAAATAAATAAACAAACCACTATTACCTGTATTATAACGATAAATCGCGACGTAAGCACTGTATGAATATCATTATTGGTCGGCATGTATGCGTGTGCGTATATTTGTAATTACTCAGAACTGAAACGTAAATGTTTGACATGACGTGATAAAAGAATTACTTTGAATAATCCAATTCGAGCGAGAGGAAACAATAAATTTCTTGCTGCCCCGGCAGAACGTGTCTGGTCACATTCTATCTTTGTTTATGAATGATTCGTAATCTCTTTACCCTAGAGAGTTCAAAGTGTTTGGTATGTATGTGTATGTTTGTGTATGTATGTATATGTGTGTACGTACGTATACTTTTAATTACTGAGAACTGAAATTTAAACTACTGACATGATGTAATAAAAGAATTACTTTGAATAAGCCAATGTGTTAAATTGGAGAAAGAACAAACACTTCATTTCCTGTTAGCCTGTGGAATGCTGTATGCTTATGTTTATGAATGAATCTTGGATAATAAGTGTTTATTTACTCTGGAGAGTTTAAACCAATATCATTCAGTTCTTTACAGAACAGTAGAGTAAGAGTTAAATAGTGCAACGGCTTCTTGCGGTGAATTTAGTGGCAAGTCAAAAAAGCAGGTATTGCAAAGTCAGGCTCGAAGTATTATTTTTAAGGTGTACACGTTCATCTAAAAATTGGGCAATGAGGAATATAGAAATCAGCTCGATTTCAACAATGCTCAACGGCTTACTGCTGAAGCGTGTGGTGTAGGTAAAACAAATGTGTCCCACATTTGTGGAGAGGCAAGAAAATCTGATCCCAGTGGTGCCCAGGTGTTTGTGTCGCCCAGGAAACATGTTGTTCCTCCGAAGAGGGTTACAAATTAAGTGACTTTGACAAGGACGTTGTACGTAGAACTGTGTTCGAGTTTTATGACCAAGGTGAATTTCCAACTATACAGAAAATAACTTGCGCCCTTAGAACCAAAATTGCATACATTGGGTCAAAACATCGACTTTCAGAATTTTGAGGGGATTAAGGTTCAGGTACAGAAAGACCAATTATGGACGTCAATTTTTAATGGAGAGGTGTGACATTGTTGTGGCAAGATTAAAATTCTTACGCAAAATGCATGAAATTAGACATTCTGGTGATGCGAGACCTACCTTTTACTTAGATGAGACATGGGTAAATAAAAACCACACTCAAAAGTCAATCTGGCAAGACTTCTTAAAAAAGGGTGGCCTAATGGTACCTGTTGGAATTTTGATTTTTTTTTAAAAAATATATATATGTATGTGTGTGTGTGCGTGCAGTTTTAATAGGTTTATTTATAATTATATATTTTTTAGAAATTTTTATATCTGGCTTTTGCCATGACTTGTTTTTTAAAGGGCGCTGATGACCGCCGTAGTTGAGCACCCCTATTCACATCATCATCATCATCATCATCATCATCATCATCATCATCATCATCATCATCATCATACGTGTTGGAAAAGGCAGTCGGCTCATCATTTGTCATGCTGGATCTGCTAAGACAAGGGTTCCTGCCAGAAAGCAAATGGATTTTTCTCTCCAAAAGTACCTCAGACTATCACAAAGAGATGGCAGCTGATATATGTAAAGAATGGTTTTTTAACAGATTTTTAAATTATTTAGAAGAGGGAAGCATTATTATAATGGATAATGCACCGTATCATTCGGTTATTGCAAATAAAATACCAAATTCGGCCAGGAGAATAAACGAAATTGTCGAAAGGTTACAGAATAGGGGGGTTGAATTTTCGGAAACAGAAACTAAAAATGAGTTATTGCAAAGAGTACTTTCGTTAAAAAACACACACACACACACACACACACACACACACACACACACACACACACACACACACACACACACACACACACACACACACACACACACACACACACACACACACACACACACACACACACACACACACACACACACACACACACACACACACACACACACACACACACACACACACACACACACACACACACACACACACACACACACACACACACACACACACACACACACACACACACACACACACACACACACACACACACACACACACACACACACACAGACACACAGACACACAGACACACAGACACACAGACACACAGACACACAGACACACACACACACAGACACACAGACACACAGACACACACACACACACAGACACAGACACACACACACACACACACACACACACACACACACACACACACACACACACACACACACACACACACACACACACACACACACACACACACACACACACACACACACACACACACACACACACACACACACACACACACACACACACACACACACACACACACACACACACACACACACACACACACACACACACACACACACACACACACACACACACACACACACACACACACACACACACACACACACACACACACACACACACACACACACACACACACACACACACACACACACACACACACACACACACACACACACACACACACACACACACACACACACACACACACACACACACACACACACACACACACACACACACACACACACACACACACACACACACACACACACACACACACACACACACACACACACACACACACACACACACACACACACACACACACACACACACACACACACACACACACACACACACACACACACACACACACACACACACACACACACACACACACACACACACACACACACACACACACACACACACACACACACACACACACACACACACACACACACACACACACACACACACACACACACACACACACACACACACACACACACACACACACACACACACACACACACACACACACACACACACACACACACACACACACACACACACACACACACACACACACACACACACACACACACACACACACACACACACACACACACACACACACACACACACACACACACACACACACACACACACACACACACACACACACACACACACACACACACACACACACACACACACACACACACACACACACACACACACACACACACACACACACACACACACACACACACACACACACACACACACACACACACACACACACACACACACACACACACACACACACACACACACACACACACACACACACACACACACGGAAAAAGTGTATCAGCTGGATCAACTTGAAATTGAAATGGGACACGAGGTAATACGCCTCCCACCTTGCCACTGCCAATATAACCTAATTGAGTTGGTGTGGGCTCAAATAAAAGGGGGGGGGGTCGCAAACAGAAATAATACCTTTAAATTGACGGACGTTGAAACGACTTGCTCACGAACAAATTGACAAGGTAACACACCAGGGCCGGAAAAACTGCGTAAGGCATGCAGAAAACCTTCAAGAAGACGATTTTAAGAAAGAAATAGCAGGTGACGAGATTTTGGAGCCTATAATCATAAATTCGCAAGACTCAGGCGATGAAGACAGTGACAATGACGAATTGTCTCTTAATGGAAGTGACATTGACAGCGATATGATTAGCCACTGGCAGTTCCATTGGAATAGAAAAACATGTTATTCATAAACTATAATTATAGTTATAGTATTTAAAAATATACATAATTTGCGAAAATGCTTTTTCTAATTTTGATTTTGGCAACTGCATCATTGTAAAAGTTTTTAAAATATAATTTGCTTACCCTTACGTCTGCGCCAAGCAGACCTGCATGTTGAATGTGTGTGCGAGAGAGAGAGAGGGAAAATATAAAATGAGTGGGGTAACAAGCTGGCAACGCTGAGTGTGATACGGCATCTGATTAGCTGGACTCCAGAACCCTTCCCATTTGAAACGCATAATAATTGCTGTTTTTAGTCGTCCTCCTTGGTCTAAGGATCACATATGGGGGAGGGCCATTAATTATTTGGGTGCAAAAATTCTTAGTATGACTGATTAAGAGGCTACTTGAGCAAAATTAAGCGGTCTTTCACGCTCAATATTAAATGGGACGCTGAGAACCACAACAGTTAAAGATTAATTTAAATATTTGCTTTAGTATATAAAATTAGAAATAGAATGGTTCGAATGTTTCTCACTTACGTGCATTTTGCATATGTAATAAACCATTATTTGAAAATACGTGTTCTCTTGATGCTCTGAAGTTGTCTTAGCAATATTACCATAGAATACTCGTAATAGTATCATTTTGTGACATTGTTGCACACTTCATGAGTATAAAGTTTCGACAAACTAGCCGGTAAATTCAATACTGTTTAATACTCTAGAAAATTGCGGATTATATAGCAAGAGAGTACATTTAGATAGTTTAGACCATACACCAGAAAGAGTCAAGGGGCTTGTAGACTCTGTGATTTACTGAACGGATCAAACAAGAATGGATATCCATAGATCAATTTAACACTGTACCTTATTTTGATTCAGTTTCTGCAAACGTTCTTCGGAATGTCACAGCAATTGAAACTCATGGTTGATTAACAAATGGTGTATATTTTTGGTCTTTAAAGCTGTAATTCTTATATGACGGAAGTTGTTTTGAATGATTGGGTGGGGGATCAGTAACTTACCGATGACTGAGCATTGGCTGGTTGATTAAACCTTAATATCTTTATTATTAGGTATTTATAAGTGATCAATAAGAAACAACAGTACCATTATGTTCTAGATGCCAGTAAACATAGAATACGGTTAAAGTAACGTTGAGGATAACCTCTGTACCATAATAGTTGCTCGTAACTGTCTGAGAATGTTTATACCAGTATTGTCGCGCTGCTCGAACGGTTACCATGGATTTATCTTTGGTAATAGAAACCTCTCAGATAATGCACTGATTATTCTTGTAAGAGTGAGAGGGGTACTGACGCGCCCCTCGTTCGTGTGCTAAGCACCAATGAACGCACCACTTAAGCCAATAGAATTCGCAGGAATCACAAATGACACATATAGGTATGTTTACTCCACGTGGTGTAATCATGCGTTATCTGAGAGGTATCTATTTCTAAAGATAAATCCATGGTCGAGCAGCGCGACCTTACATAAGTATAAACTATGGTATAGATATAATACTGATAGCGAGCTACGAAATGTGGATGAGTGCTGAGGCAGGCAGTGATTAGTAATGGTAATGGGTGGCTCGTCATGAGTGTGCACCGGCAGTTCCGGACTTGATGTTGTTACGTCACATTTCCCAGAACGGCCTGAAGGTGTTAAGGATCTGCCGTATAAACTAAAGAAAAGGAAGTAAAAATGTTTATTATCCTCTGTATTGATTGCATACAAGTTGATTAAGAAACTATTAATCAGAGGCGGCTCGTATAAAAGTTAAGCACTGCTTTTCATTCACATCATCTATCATAGTCATGTTGAATGAGAAATGAAATGTGTGAAATAATGCTCAAATGAGCTCAGGAGCTTGCAGTTACCCGATATTGTTATTTCAGGATAAGGGAAAACCCGTAAAAAACCTTATCCGGGTAACTTACCGTGACCGAGATTCGAACTCGGGACCACTTCCTTGAACGTAAGGTAGAGTCGCTACCACCACGTTATAGAGGCGGATAAATTTACCTACTTATTACAGTATTACTAAATAAACCATAATACTTCTTCTGCTACTCTTACTATCTGTACTAATAGTACTCCTCGTTCTTCTCCTTCTGTCTTTTACAGATTAGGCTTGCCGACCTGTTTTGGTCTCAATCCCAGCTTTTAACTGGCCTTCGTATGTTCCTCTCTCCTTTAGGTTTGTACGGTAAGGCCACTTTTGGATTCCTCATTTCTTCCCTTTGTTCCAAATGTTCCATTTTTGTTTCCGTTCGTGTATCTTATCATTAACTGCAAAAGATAGTCAACTGTTTCATCATAAAACCCATTCCAGTGCATCTTTCCACCTCTGACAATGGCTCGAAATTTTTCTCTTTAACCCAAGATTCACTACCATATAATAAAACTAATACGTTGTGCAATAGAAATTTATGGTCTACTTATAGCGGCATAGTACTCTGAAATGTCTATAATTTAATATCTATAACCGTATCCTCATTAAAGGTAATATAAACTCTTAGATGATTGAAATGCTGAACTTGTTCCAAAGTCCGAATCTGCAATTGCAGTTTTGCTTCGTAGTGGGTACTTCCGGCTGAATGCTTTTGCCTAAATTTTATGTAATGCTATTTTAAAAATTATAATGCTTTCCAATTGATTTTGTATTTCATTATTTAATTTTCAGAATTTACCATTAATACGATGTAGTAGGTAAGCATATAGGTAATAGTATGCTAATATGGTCTTATAATTCCTTTTGGTGCTCTTTCTCTCCATTTTCGTACAGCCTTATCTTTATAAATCTTAAAAAGAATGGGCGCTATACTGTTGTCTTATACCTGAATTTATTGAAATCATTCCCACTGTATTACTATGGACAAGTATTGTATAACTTCCATCATACATTCCCTTAATGTAATTTGTTAGGACACAAAACATATATTAAAATAGAAAGTGGTATTCAGTGAAGAAAAATGTACATACGTCCTCCAATTGCTGCTTCAGAATTTATCTAGGTTTAACTTTGGAGAGCTTAAGATAGACTTCGGTCGTTACTCTGTCACGATATTCCGAAGAGAGGTCTTGATCTATTTCCAAATAAAAGCATCTTTCATATTTTCAGTTGTCAACTAATAGTTTCAGAGGTTACCTAAGAGAAGTTGTCCTGCAGATATTGTTGGAAATGAATTGGAGTAATGTTACTGCTCTAGGGACATTCCTGAAGTCTGATAGTTGGTACAATAACAACAGCTCCGTCAAGTTCTCTTTAGTAAATCTACAGAATTCGCCTTCTTGATCGTACTGTATTTTACGCGCCCTTTAAGAAACCCCATTGTAAATCATTATATAGGCATATCAACAACGATATCACACTATGCACCCTTAGGTTGGTAAAGTGCAGGTTGTGTAGAGCGCTGAGGGATTCTTTAGCACGCTCTCCTGACCGCGGTCATATACTGCTGTCTCAGGCAATCAATTGTCATATCAAATAAAGCGGCAGCCTTCCCTTACTAGATGCAGCGAATATCATACAAGGGCTTCAGTTTTGTTGTAAACATCTGGGAGGGAAGGTAGACAGAAACTGCGATAGTTATATAGATGAATGTCCATTAGGGTTTTGTTTGGGCCAGCGAAGTTTTACAGTAAAAGATAACACCCTGAGCCAACAAAAACCCTAGCGGTCATCTGTCTCAAGTCACTAGCTTTGTCTCTCGTCGCTCCGATCAGGATTGAAGTAGCCTGATATGCATTATAGTAACGCCATACAGCTATGAAATAAAGAAACAAACAAGGTAGTTGTTCAATCAAGTGGGATTCGACACAAATTTAGGACCCCACTACATATTAGTAGTAACACTGCTGTACTAATCCCGTAATGCTCATTAAGTTAGGTTTTTAACCAAAGCACTCAGCACTATACTTGATGGGAAGAGTTCTGGTCTGCAGCGAATGAAATGAATTTGCGTGCTCAGCGTTGCGCCCCGTTACCTCCACTCTTTTCATATTTCCCTCTCTCTCGCATCTATTATAGAGCGTGCAAGTCCTTTTGGCGCTAAACTTAAAGGGAAAACAAACTGAATTTTCCAAACTTTTATAATACATTAATATATTATGTATATGTTTTAAATTCTGTAAATATAATTATAGATTATGAATTACCTGTTTTCTAAAGAAACGGAACTGTCAGTGGCTCATCCATGTAGCTGTGAATGTCTTTTACGTCAAGAGAAAATTCATCATTGTCACTGTCTTGAGTCTCCAAAATCTCGTCACGTACTTTTTCTTTCCAAAAGTCGTCTTCTTGTAGTTTATCTGTATGTCTCTCGCAATTTAGCCAGTGTTATGAAATCCTGTTCATTTGTTGGTGAATAAATCGTTCAACGCCAATCAGTTTAGAAGTGTTATTTTAATTTGCAACTCACTGTATTATTTGAACCTACGTTATATTGCATAGGGTATTAGAAGGCATATGAGGTGGAGCTAGTTAGGCCTCGCCTAGAGCGACTATCTTATCATAGGCGTGTAGCGTTGCCTAGTTCGGAACACAGAGCTCAAGCGTGAGCCACAAGATGTATCTTTTTACATGCGCCCAAAATTACTACCGTAAATTTGACAATGTAATATGCCTTGATATATGCAATAAGAATTTTTAGGCAGCCTGTACAGTGGCGTTTTTCTACGACTTATGGTTCTCGAGTTATTGCTTCCAGAATTAACTCCTGACTCCCGTGTTTATGATATGCTTCAACTTCCAATCTTACCTGTGTGTTATTGCTTTTCATTACCCAGTTATGAGTAAAGCATTACGAAATGTCGTTAGGAAATGCATATAGGTGTTTATTTATAAATTAACTGATCACGGATCAATGCAGTCAAAGACCGTGCGCGCTTATTCTTTAAAGCTCCGTTCAAGACCAGTCTGTAACGCAAATTTGAGCGTAAGCTGCTTTGTTTAACTGTGATAAAGAGCAGAAAATTCACAAGTTTACATTGTGTTGTTTGTTAATAATGTCACTTTCAAAGCCTTAGTGTCAGCGGCGTAGGTACTAAGGATAAAGTACTCCTCTCCGTGGCCAGAATTATTAATTTTAAAGTGTGCGGTTTCTTTAAGGAATTGTCTTTTGAGGAACCGCGTGACCTGATCAATTTTTCACAAAGCCAGGAACTCACGGCCAGAGTGTGCAATGTGAGTGCGCACACTGTCGCGTATTGTGAAACAGGAAAGAATTTCCAGCAAAGAATATGGCGTAACCTTGATTTTATTTAAGCTAGCTACTCCTCTACAATAAGTCGTTTTCAGAAACACAGGTACATTATTTTCAGTAAATAAGCATGTTAATATTGAAAGTTACAGTTTACAATGTCATCATAATTATCCTCTGCTGCATAAATTTACGTTCTGTCCGTTTGTCAGAAAGCAAAATAACGTTTCTTTCCTCGTTCCATCTCCCTATCTTCCACTCTCTGGTGATCAAATGGCAACAGTGTAGCCACCCTGTACACGTATTGGTTCAGCTCATATGCTTTCTAAAACCATATGCCCGCCTTGGTAGCGTAGATGGTAGCATGTCTGCCTCACGTTCAAGGGGTCCCTAGCTCGAATGTCGGTCAGGATGAGTTATCTGGATAAGGTTTTTTTCGGGGTTATCCCTTATCCTTACAGACGAATATCAGGTAGCTCTAAGCTCCATGGACCCCGGACACATTTAAGGATCATTTCACCCATTTCATTCACCGTCCGATATGACTTAACGTCGGAGGACCTAAAATTAAAAATAAATAAATAAAAAAAAAAGTCGTATTACTCAATTCGATTGTACTGGTAGTGGCAAGGGGGCAGGCCAGTTACCTCGCTCTCATTTCATTTGCAAGTTTATCAGCTGATACAGCATTTCCTGGTTTCTAAATGGAAGAACAGATGCATAATCCTCATTTGAACTTTGTGAGGTAAATAAACATCGTCCCTGATTACGAAGCAATAATAAGCATATCATGTGACAGCTCACGTTCTGCAGATATAGCATTCTGTTGGCTAATAGGGAGTGAACTGTTTTAGCGCATGATATCAATAGTTTACATTTTATTTCTGAAAATTACATATACTTGTGCATATACATACCAACCAATAATGGTGGTCATTATAGTGTTTACGTCGGATGCGTCGTTATAATATATGTTATGAAAAGTGAGCTAACTGAGCTATTGGGTTTTTACTACTGTCTTAGAAACATCACTTCCTACCTTACTCGTTTTTCACTTTTTGTAAATTTTGAATTTTTGTCATAGCGCATATATTATTTGTTAGAGATGGATTCACTTGATGCTCATCGCAAGGGGAATACAATATGACTAGACCGTAGGACTCCAATTGGTTGCTGGTTCGATAGCGTTCAATGACAAAAATCATCCAATCTGAATGTCGCAATGTTATGGTTTTTATTCTTGGTTCACTACTTAATCGAAACACACAAACATATTTTCTGTCAGTGCACTGAAGTTAAATATGCAATATTTGCGCGTTAATTTAAGTCATTGCTGAAATATCGGTCTTCATAACTGCGAGATGAGGCGATGGATGCCATTCCTTCTGAACAAGTGAGGGAAAACATATGACAAATTGTATTCTCATGCAAGAACGCCTGAGAATTAAGGTGATTCCTCTTGCGAGTGTCACATCTTAACCCCTAGCCGGCCCTCATAGCCATGGTCGTTAGAACGTATGTCTCTAGCGTTCCACCCCGTAGAGGGTCGCGGGTTCGACTCCCGCCCTGGGCATGGGTGTTTATGTGTATATTGTATGTGTGTGAAACTACAGAAAACAGATAGGTAATTAAACGGAAACAATAAAAAACTGTTAAATAAAGAAAAGAAAAATATATAAATAGATATATATTTTTTGTAAAAAAAAAAACGGCTATTTGTGTATTTTTAATGTTTACTTACGTTAGGAATGAAGCCATATGTAACATTTCAGTGTGAGTGTTTATGTAGCGCTTAAATGAAATACATTACTCTTTATTTTATACTTCTTTTATTAAACATCTAACGTTTTCGCTTGTATAGCCTGATGATGCATGAGTAAGGAATAAAAGTGCTAAAGGAGTAAGCAAGGCTCTTAACGCTCATATGCTTTCATAATTCTATTATATGCTCTAAAAGGCACTTATATCTGGGGGCCATCGTCTACTTGTATTTGATTTAAGTCCACGCTAACGTATCCTTTACGATCAGCTGAGCATGTAATATTATTTTCGACATATTCTGTGTGCATACTAACAGCAAAGGCAAACTAATAAACACATACAGCTACCCTCGAACAAGTCCTTAAGTATGCTGATATTGTTTCTCAAAGAAGATAGCTAAATATGGATTTATTTCTTTAAATATTAAAATGTTAAACAGCAAATTTCATTGTACAAACACTCAATTTTGAATTTTAATAACATTTTTGAATGATTGTAACTTTTCAAATAAAATGTCATAGGGGAAAATCTGTCTTGTTATAATTTCAAAATTAAATTGCGGTTTTTCCTTTTTTTTTTTTAGCTTTTCAAAATTGCTTTCCTATTATGCAAATGTTTCGACTTTCTTTGCAATTTCAAAAGTCTTCAATGGTGCAATGCCCTTGAATCTCTTTGAAAAGTTCAATAAGTAATCTTTAAAGGCGGTAAAAAGATCGAAAACCTTCTGTTTATATTCTGTATAGTTTTGAAGTTAGGGATTTAATAATTTAGAAGACATTATTATAAAATGGAATGTTATGTTTTATTACTCTTCCAAGACAGCTTAGTCTTTCACAATATTTCATTACACTGTAACATTACAGATTGAATGTAGAGAATTATGATTTCTATGCATAATATGGAACATTAAGTGTTTTAATTTCTTTAAAGTTTCATAAACTGAGGCATTCCACATGAGACAAATTTTCACTTTTGGAAAAATATTTTCTTGTAAACTTAGTTACACAGGACTATGAAAAGTAAGTTTGTGCTATAATTATGTTGAACAAGTCCATGGAAAATGAAACTGTAAAGCAAAACTAGACGTCAAAGCAAAATTATGAGAAAGTGATTATGCTTAGCTACCCAACAGGCCTTTTAATGTGAAGAACGAATCATTTGTTAGAGGTGCTTATCAAATGTATAAAACCAGCATTTACCTTTTGCAAACCCAATTTTATTTTGCAAAAATATCAGGGAGACAGTTACAAAGATTGTCGCCTAAGTGAGATCCGAAAGCGTTACACATTTGAATGGTCCAAAAATGTAAAGAGAAGCGTGACACGGTGCTTTGTGCTTCACGTTTGTTAACACTATTTAATAGATCATTATTATTAAATAAATTTTAGTGTTAGAAGAGTAATTCGTTTGTGTAGAAAACATATTAATGTTTGTATATCCTAAAGGAAAGGTGCAATGGATGTTGCTTTGGAATACCATTTTATTAAGTGATAACATTTTATCGATGACAGAGCACTATTTATAGAATAAAATGTACCAAGGAAGACAAAATAAACGACGGGTCGTAGCCTTTTTATTTTCTTCAAAATAAGATAGAGCGTAGCGCAGTTGTATGGTGGCTGCATTGGGCTTCCCATGACAGTAAAAATGAAATAAAAGTACCCAATTAATTTCTTAATTTATTTGTTGTATTTATTATGATAGTTCTTGAAAGACGAAAGATTTCAGTAACATATTAAAGGTATAGCATGTTCTGGTATATGAACATGAACAATGCTCTACAGCGAAGGCCTGAAGCGTTACAGTAATTACAATATATAAATACAATAATGTGATCTTTATAGAGCTTTGTGGGGTATTTGAAATAAATAATTTTAATTAACCGAAGAATGATTGACAAGAAACACATGAAACCCATCTTGTTTGAATAGGAAAAAATGTATTATGAAGTAATGATAACTGTGGTTTAAAAGAAAATCTCAAAATGTCTCCCATTAGCATCAGCCCTCCGTCGCATTGAATCATTGATGTGCTGATGTATCCCTGGGGACTGTATTGTACTGTACAACAGCTGTTAATTGTCTCTGCCAAAGTTGTAATAAGCCTATGCATATCTAACTCACGAGAACAAGAGCGCCTTGTCGTACTCTACTACTGCAATAATCCAACTGTTCTGTTATTGGATGGTAGTTACACAACATTTTCGTCATTGTATACAAAAATAGAATAGCTTGTTCAATATGCAATGTGAGTAAGGGCTTCAAGGACCAGGGGGAGGATAAAATAGGAAATGGAGCTGAATGGGAAACAGGCTCATAAATTACCAACGTGTTTTGTACAGGCTGGTTTTCCGAGCTGTTGTATGTTGAGTGCGTGGAAACCTGCCATTCCTTTTGATTTGCTATAATGTTGTCAGAAAGTCATCTCTGTTCATCAGCAATAGGTGAGCAACCTATTAATGGTTTAAACTCAAGTCGGTCTACACTCATTAGCCTGTCAGTATAGGTTAGCGACGAAAGGACAGGAGTACAGAAACGTTTAACCTGTTTAACCTCTGCGGCTGGAAGCCACGCTTTATCACGATTGTCCACACTAACCATGAAAGCGCCCGACTCATTACTTCACGTATTTAAAAAAATAACAAGTGTAAACAGTCAGTTTCAACTTCAGAAGCTAAAGAAAAATGGGATAAAATAAGATAAACTTAAGGTAACGCATCAGTGAAATTTCCCCTAAAAATTCTGAACAATACAAAAGTAAGGTTTTTGTTTATATTAGGTCGTGCATAAGTTAGTAACACTTTTGTTTCGTGAATCGGTACTCCTGTTACAATGACTCCATTTATCGATTATCACTTTTTATGTGAAGTTCAACTGTTGTGCAGTCGGTGTATATATCGCAGTTTGTCATTTGATTATAATGAGTTGCCGTAAACGCTAGAAAATGGGACGGTCAAGTGGACAAAATGGAACATTTCCGATATATTCTTCTCTTTGAATTCAGTATAGGGGTGAAAGCGTCCAGAAACATTTGCGCTGTGTATGGGGACAACGCCATCTGCGAGAGCACGGCAAGAAACGTTTTCTCGTTTTAAGGATGGCCGTTTTGACACTTGTTCAGGACGACCTACAGGTTTTGATGAAGTTGCTTAAACGCATAATCGATGATAATGCGCGTCCGTATACTCTAGAGCTAGTAAATGTGATGAACTGTAACAATTCCACCATCGTGTGATACTTGTATTCAATGGGAAATGTCCAGAAAGCGGGTGTATGGATACCGCATGCTCTGACCCAAAACCATTATGGGGTGGACATACGTTCATCTCCGCTTGCACGTAATCGATAGGTTCATGAACAACATCGAGCATTTCTATCCTGGTGACGAGAAATGGTGTCTATTTTAACCTAAGGAAAAGAAAGGAATGGCTGAGCTCGAACAAAAAAGCAGCAAAGTTAAGCGCGCATCAATAGAAGATAATGTTATGCATCTGGTGGAACAGCGAGGGTGTGCTGTACTTCCAATTGCTTTCCCGAGGTGTAACCATCACTGCCGACATTTGTCAACAAATGAGACGCCTTGCAGACGCCATCGAAGTGAAACTGTCCGGAGTACTGTGTGAAATGATGCTACTATACGATAATGCTGGTCCACACGCTGCTAACCTGATCAAAACACTATCCAGGATTTAGATTGGGAGATCATTCCGCCCCAACCTTATTCACCAGATTTAGCGCCTTCAGATTTTCGCAATTTTCGCTCTTTCTTATTTTAATTTTATGTCCTGCAACGTTAAGTCATATCGGACGGTGAACGAAATGGGTGAAATGATACTCAAATGTTTTCAGGGTCTATAGAGGTTAGAGATACCTGACATTCGTCTTTAAGGATAAGGGAAAACCCGGAAAATCTTATCCAGATAACTCACCCTGACAGCTTCAAACTCGGGATTTCTTGAACGTGAGGTAGACACGCTACCATCTACGCTACCGAGGCAGGCATTTCCGCTCTCTATCGAACAACCTTCGAGAAACTTTCTTTCAGAAGAAGTTACGAACATGGCTTGACGACTTTTTAAACTCAAAGCCACGTTATTAGTACAAGCGAGGAATCGACAAATTACCCCAGCATTGGCATATCTACTGTTGTAAATAGTGACACATGTGTGTTATGTGAAGGAAAATATATTGTTGAATAAATTGTTGCTTAACAGTGCATTTTATTTGTTTAATGAAGTCAGTAGTTCAAACTTTCAGAAAATCACAATGGACTTACGCACCAAACATTATATATAAATAATAATAATAATAATAATAATAATAATAATAATAATAATAATAATAATAATAATAATAATAATAATAATAATAATAATAATAATAATAATAATAATAATAATAATAATAATAATAATAATAATAATAATAAAATGGAGCCCCATTTATTATAAACTTGGAATTTTTTTTTCTACTGGGCTATTTAAACAGACAGTTATTGAACATATTAGGTACTTAACCATACTAATTGTTAGGCAACACCAACTTGAAACTTTGTTTTGTTGCTACATTTTTTCAATATTTTTCCATACTCTAAATGCTTCGCACGGTACTATTATTTATAACTGGTTTTAACGTGTTTTTATTTCCTCAGAAGTACATCAGTGAAAATGATTGTATACTTTTTTAAACTAATCCACCAATTTTGAGAAATCAATTAACTTTTAAGTAATCAAGGACTTTGTAGAGTACAGAAAATAACAAATATTTCTACCATAATTATTGGTTATGAATAAAATGTGAATGATAAATCTTTTCATAAAATCATTCATTGTAAAATCTGAATTTCTGATGTGAATATTTCTAAATAGGCGCGTTTGAAAATTTTAAATTAGATCAATGAAATTACACAATAAAACATTAATATGTAAATAATCATGAAAGTTAAAATTTTGAAAGACGGGAGAGACCTTGCTATTATTATCTCCAAAAATTGTAACAAACGTCAACAAAATATCTCGTATACTGTGTATTGTAAAATTGCACAAGATACGTTTTCTGAACCGGAGCGTCAGAACCACAGGGAGCGGGGAGTGGGCGTGGCAGTGGTTATGTATTGTTTCCTACCAACATAAATCACTACGATATTGGCACGATTCCTTGTACTTTATGTAAATCGAAAGGGCTTAACGTGTACATAAGACAGTGAGGATAATCTTAAGGCACAGAGATGGATGAAGGTGAACAGCCAGTATTGGAAATTTGTATTATGCTAAAATCAGTGTTGTAAAATTCGTGGTTTACAAATACGTAATAGGTAATGTTTGACTACATTTCTAAATATTTAAGTCAATCATAGTTGTGAATAAAGCTAAATGTAGCAGCGCAGTGTTGTTCAACTTACTATTTGTTCAGAAATTTATGCAAATAATAATTTATATGACCACAGAAGGTCTGTTTATGTTAAGATATCTAAACCATATAATTAAATTATGAATGTATTCACAGTAATAATCAAAGTTCGATATCTGAAACCTCAAGTTTTATCCCATATTGTACATTTGTTCTGTGAAAACCTGGATAGCTAGAGGCCTAAACTGTCGTTATTGCTTTATTAGTAACCTTATTTCACTGTACAAGTGTGAAAAGGAAAAGCGCGTATTTCACCCTCTCAAACGCAAAATCCTGATGGAAGAGAATACTGCTTTTGAGAACGTGTTCTCTTTCACGTCAGCATTGTATTGTCTAGAAATGTGCTCTCGCTGCGCTTTGTATGTCAAAAGAACCTTCATTTATTTCCAGTATTGGATTGCCCCTAAGGTTTTGAAAACACACCTTCTTTGGTTGTTAATATTGGATTTGTGTATCAAAGAATACAATTTTTGTGAAGTTAATGTCACATAGAATATATATAGTAATAAACCATGGCGCGACAGCCCTTAGAGGGGGCCAAGGCCTACCAACCCAACTGCCGGCCTCACTCCCACTTACGCACGGTGGATGATCATCCAACCGATACGGGGAGGAGATGTGGTTAGCATCTCGGCATCCCCCAGCCGGAATGTTTGTTTCCGTGACCAGGGCCGCTTACCTAGCGTAAGCTCCTCACCTTCCTCACGATGTTGAGTGGGCACCGGTCTTATACCCGGGACCTAAAATCCCCATCATATGGGTGGGATCGAACCCGGGCCGCTACGCCACGGTGCAGGACATGTCACATAGAAACCTAAGAATAATGTTTGGCGGAAGGCAATTTTGAGGATTGTCAACATGAATGGGCCAAGTTTTTCATTAATAATTTTGCTAAATAAAAGCATATATGTGCCTCCATTGTGTTAGGGAGCAACTTCTCCCTAATGGGTAATGGAGTCCAACATTGTTCCAGGGAGGCATTTTGGAGGATTTGCAGTAAAAAAAGTCGTATACTAAACACTTCTGAAGTCTTTTCGATAACTAAATCTTGGGTGTGATAAAAAGGATTTTACAACTAAGCGCATCCACAATTCAACAGATTTAGTGAACTTAATAGTACATGTAGTAAAATATAGAATTAAAAATAATAAAGTATTGAACTTAGTATCTACACAACAGGTACTTAATCCAGTCAGTAAGAAATTAATTACATTTTAAAATAATGTGCAGTAATATACAGTGATAATGAACTACACCGAAATTCCAGCGATTGTAGACGTGACTAATATAATCAAGTTGAGATGGTAGCCGCATGGTCTGCGGCTAAATATAACCCAGCTAATTACATAAAAAGTAATTGACATCAGGTGCTGATAAGTTGCTATTTAAACAAGATGGGTGAAATTATTGGATTAGGATGTCTTAAGAATTGGTTGCAGAGTATATAAATGTCGATCCTTAGAAGCTCGTTGCTGGCGTTCTCAAGATTTAGTGCCTCAAAGACCTCTCAAATCCCGGACTCACTACCTGCCAGTGCGACACTGCGCAGCGATTAAATGCTTCCTTGGATTATATATCCTACTCTAGTTGCGTTTCCGAAAGTCTTCTGGTGGCCCAGTTCTAAGACCGAAAATTGGTGTTCTTGAGGTCATTGGTTCGGTTCCTGTCATGTAATTAATTTTTTCTTTGTCTTTTTAAAAACCCGAATAATAGCAGGATGTAAAGTTATTCGACACACCCAAGGAATTATAGACAGAGTACGATACTCGTTCTTTCGTCGTTGTCAACTTTGCATTGAATACGCAGGTCGCCATTTTGAATAGTTTTTTTTTTAATTTACGTCCGCTCCAACGTTAAGTTATATCGGACGGTGAATGAATTGGCTGAAATGATGCTCAAATGAGTCCAGGGTCCATGGAGCTTAGAGTTACCCGACATTCGTCTTGAAGGATAAGGGAAAACACCGGAAAAACCTTATCTAGGTAACTCTCCCTGACCGAGATTCGAACTCGGGACCTCTTGAACGTGAGGCAGACATGCTACCATCTACGCTACCGAGGCGGGCTTGAATAGTTCTTATAAACTTGACGCTATGAGGTCTTGTAATTTTTGTTTTATGTAAGCTAGTTCACCCTCTAAACCACCTCTCATTCAGATGTACCTACAGTACCTATGTGAAAGTATTAAGGAGGATTCAACGTTTGTTAGAAAGAATTGCAATTAACTGCGCTGAGAAGGTGAAATGACTTCGTAAATGCATACATTTATACAGAATTAAAAGCTTAAACAAAATATTAAAAAACAACCAAATAAACACACAAAAAAATAAATAAAAAATTACAAAATTAAAGGAGACTCGAACTCGTTTATGTTTCACTTGAAAGGGAATGTCATAACCATTGTTTCAGAGGGAGTTCTTGGAGATTCTCTTCATTTTCGTGTCTTGTGCACTCAAGTGGTATCATCTGCAGTGTCGTATTGACACTTTAGAAACTAACCACCGTAATTTCCACATTTGAACAAAGCGTACTAAATATGCACATAAATGAGTTTAATCATTTTGTCACTGACCAGATATGAAGTATTTAATGTTACCAGAGTCATTACATTATAGGGGGTGGGGGTCTATCGTTTACGCTGTATCCATCGATCTTCACTTGTCTCCTGGCTCAGTTTCACTTTTACTACTGGTCATTATTTTCTCACTTCCATCTTTTTCGTTGCCTTTATTAAATTGTTGACTTCTGTGCATTGACGTATTAGATTGTACAGCATGATCGTCCACTTATTTTGTTCTTCGTTTGCTCTTCCTTTGTAACTGTCCCTTTGTTTCATTCTTTAATTGTTCTTGGTTTCTCTTCTCCGCCCATTCCTTTGCTGCTACTTGAAGCAGATTTACTACAAGTTTCCTTTTATAAAATATTAATTACAGCATCTCACAGTTTTACCAGTTCATTTACTAATAATCACTTTAATTAGAATGGTCATAAACAGGAGAAATGATTGGAAATAAATTCCAATTTCGAATAACATAATAAAATGAATAAGCGTATTTTCGCCTGATATAGTGCAGTGGCTCTGCCCTAAACTGGCCAATTTCCACAACATTATTAGTTCTCTTTTACAATAATGTCTGAAATTCTAAAAATTATCCTTCACTGTGTAGGATAATGCTAACTTCACAAGAACGCTGCACCGAAAAACAGGAACTAAGTTGTCAAGTGAAATACAATAGCTAACTCTTCACAATAGCAACTGTCGGGGAGTTCATTTTGAGCTGTATAAATTGTATATAATATGTAAATGGATTACATCCATTTCCCTTAAATTCAATAAACCTTTATTAATTAAGAAGCTACGACTTTTTAAAAGTTCGTAACTAATATTAGCTAAACAAAATAAACCACGAGGTATGCTTGTTAAAACTTAGGTTACTCGATATGCTCGCTTTTACGCACCTTCTATCCCCCCCCCCTCCCATTTTTGTTTTGGTATAACAAACCGGTACTCCTGCTGCTGGATGGTGTTGGGAAGTTTAAGAATATTCAGCAGATAGTAAAACGATGAATGTTATTCTGATCATTCTTTTACAGTTGGTAACGCCTAATGCCTAGTATTTCCTTCACATGAACAAATGAGCTAATTAAAATCAAGGTTTACGAAATAATTTACATTACATATGAAATTTGGTATTATTGATTACATCATGCAATCTTGGATTTGTTGTTCCATATGGCTCAGCAAGCAGATGTTCAGTTGTTATTGATGGGACCAGTCTTGCTTAGTGATCCATTCTCTTTTTGCACATCTTGTCAGCAGCTGACACCAAGTAACATCCAACAATAACATTATCCAGTAAGACGTGATGTCAATACGCTTAGCAAATGACTATCAAACTCACTGAATTACCTGAAAATAATTAAAGTTCTATATGCTTGAACAAATTGAGGTGCTGGTGGGTTAATTGATATTACGCTATGATTTTCATGATCATAAATTAAATCAAAGCTACTCATGTCAAAAAAGTACCGGCCTGTTGTGAGGAGGACCCCAGGTTCGATGCCTGCATAGAAAGAGGTGATTGTTACTCCCTCTCCTCAAAGTCTGGAATTATAAAGGAGAGAGAGAGAGAGAGAGAGAGAGAGAGAGAGAGAGAGAGAGAGAGAGAGAGAGAGAGAGAGAGAGAGAGAGTGTGTGTGTGTGTGTGTGTGTGTGTGTCTGTGTGTGTGTTCATTTCTATGCGTGTGAGATATAATGCATAAACCCCAAAGAAAAGGGAAGGGGGAAAAACGCCGTTTTCGAGTTAAAACATATACTACACTATACAACGCTTAAACGTAGGGAATTTTTCTTATCCTGAAAGATAAATTTCGGGTAAGCTTTATGGATCCTGGATTCATTTGAGCATCATTTCACCCATTTCATTTGTCGTCCGATATGACTTAACGTTGCAGGTGTAAATTATATAATCCTTGTAAGTAAGATTTGAAGAATCATTTAGACCCGAATAGCGTAAATTGTTGAATCCTCACGTCTGAAATATCTACATCAATTAGCGGTCGAATTAGGGGCGAATAAAGTGTGCGTGTGTGTTTATTATTTATTATTATACAGCATATTCTATTACATTGTGAGTAATACTATATGTTTGGGTGCACAATTACATTAAGTTTTGTTTTCACTCTTGATTTACATATCAGATTTACTAAAGATTGACAATTCTATAAATAATATGCATATTTGTATACCTGCGTGCGTGCGTGTGCGTGGGGCTATTAGAAGAGAGTAAGTCTGCGACTTTAGTTTTTCTTAACGTGCTGTTCAGAATTCAATTCTGTATCTGTGTTCGATAGTATAGGTAACATAGTTCCAATTTATGATCACGGACATTTGAATTCCTATATATATATAGGAATCCTATATATATATATATATATATATATATATCCTCATTACCATCATGTCAATTTGGGTGGCTCATTTGTTATGCTCTGGGCTACTGATCCCGAGGTCGTCTACTGATCCTAAGAAATGCCAGCATCGTTAACAATTATCCAATGTTCAAACTAAGTATTCGAGGGCGGGCTGATACGTCCCGGGCCTCACATAGAGATGGAACCACTGGGCCAGTTTGACGTATAGCATCATATACAGTCCAGCAACGCAAAGAACGTCCCTGGAAGGTATGTACTGCCTTACTCAGTGGGACAAGGACAGCGAATGTGTGTGTGTGTGTGGCAGAGAACCTCTGCTACACAAGGAGCAGACCCTTAAAAAACATGCGCCCTATTCATTCGATATACTAAAATGGAGAAGATTCATTCACAAAAGTAGAAGCCGTCAGAATGTTTTTGAATGGTCTATAACTGAACTACATGGGGTGTCATAAACCTGTTCAGAGGGGGTGTGGGAACCTTCGCCAACCTCCGTCGGAGACTATCTCTCCTGTGGAGGACAGTAGTTTAACTCTAGTCTAGCTTGTATGCATAATTACAGGTCAATAGCTTGTTTAGTTTTTGAATGACAGCATTTTAAACAAGACAAATAACTGGGCCCGTAGGTCGGTCGGTAGAACATCTGCCTGCCTTGCGAGGGATCCTGGGTTTGACTACCGATAGGGATTTTTCTCCAACCAGGATGCTTCCCCGTCTTCCAGAGAGTCTGGAAATATGAATGTGAGTGCGAATGTGTGCTTGATCTAATGAATAAAAAAGCCAAAGTTCCCGTACCTAACGTTTACGAGCTAACACCATCGCCGATAGGTGATATGTGGCTAAAGGAGAATGGCCGCCGATATGACCATTGCAGTTAAAGACAAGGTCATAAAAGTGCAGTTAAATGGAAAAACAACTACAAAAAGAAAGACAAATGAAGTTTCAGTAAAATGGAGGACTTGGAAAAAACGAGCATTTGAAAGGCTTAACCCTAAAGAAATTGAGAAGGAAATGGACAGTACATGGAAAGACTCTGCCCCTTCATATACAATAATTAAAAAGTGGGTTGCAGAGTTTAAAATTGGACGTAGGAGCACTATGATGAACCTCGCTCTGGACGCCCAGTGGAAGTCATAACTCCAGAGGCCATTGTTTAGTGGGAGACTGCAGATTAAAATTGAGACAGCAGAGGGTGTAAACATATTGTGACTTTGTGGGTTCGTGGAATAAAAAGTCCAATTACACCACTCAACAATGTTCTTTATTTCTACCGACTTACAGTTTAACACTTGCCAATTACACAAAATTACTTGCTGCACACAGTTACAATTTACCAGTTCGTCCGTTACAACTTCACTTGTACTCGCGATTACATAAACTCCGATGCACGCACAGTCTTCTCATTCACAATCCTTTCGTTCATTAACACGTCACTGACTAACTCTTCTTACACCAAGAACTGTCCTCAAACCAACAACTGACTGACTACACCAAAACCAACTCAACAACTGACTCACACTGTCTGTCTGTAACCCTCTTTATAGGAATATCGCCGGTTTCTGGTGTTTACAAGATTGTTCTGGTAAACGAAAGATCGAGAAACAGGTAGAAGGAAAACAGACGACCAGTCATGTTTTCCCCTAACCACAAGCCTGTCACCACTACAAGACAAACGAGGAGAAGGTGTGGCTAACGCGGTCCTCCCCCCTGCCTTCCGTTCGCAGCTGGTACAGGGTGTTCTAGCGGTCTCGTTACACTGCTCCCTCCTCAAAGCTGTTCGTCCTCGAACAGCCCCATCGTAGCGTGCGAGGCGGTCCAGGTGTACCACCAGGATCTGCCCGGAGTCTGAGCCAGAAGTAGCGCTGCCGTAGTTTGTGAATCATTCGGTTCGCTCCCAGGTGTCCTCCTGAAGTACCGGCGTGCACTTCCTCCAAGATTTCCGGGACCTTACTCCGGGGAAGTACCAACTGTCCTCTCTGCGCCTTCCCATCGGGTGACTCCCATACCCGGAACAGCACGCCCACTCCGGTCTTCAACGAGTCCCATTGGGCCCAGTGCGACTTGTAGGTGGCGCTCCTCGGTGCGATGTCCTCCCAGGTCGGTCTCGTCCCTGCGTCCACTTCCCTCAAGAGTGGCCCCAAGTCTGCATCCGCCAGCTGCTCCCTCCTCAGGCCTGCGCTATCCCAGCCTTCAGCAGGCACTGCCACAACTACTCGGACTGCTGCGGCACGCTCCTCCTCTTCCACTCTTGTGCGCTCGTGGCCGTCCTGGATCTGCGATAGGACACCTCCAATGCAATGGTCGCTGGCGTCGGTGTCCACAATGAAGGCGCCACCCGGTTGTGGGAAACCCAAAATAGGAGCACTGCACAGGGTCCCCTTCGGGTGCTGGAAAGCGTCTTCGGCGTCCTCCGTCCACACATAAGGCCGGTTTTCCTCCGTCAGGCGGGCGAGGGGCTTTGCGATGTTGTCGGCCTTTTCCTCTAAATCATTAAGGCGGTCGTCTACTTGACCCTTCCGCTTGCCCGGGTTCGTGACGTCATTCCCCACGCCGGCCAACCGTTCCTCAAACTTGGCGGCGAGAGCCTCATTCGCCACCTTCATTTCGGTAGCCAGACCGTCATTCGCTGCTCTCATTTCCGTGGTTAACTCGGCCTTCATTTGTTCCATCTTCTCGGCGATGTTCTCCCTAGCCGTCCTGATTAGTTTCAACTCCGCGGCCAGGTTATTTCTAGTCTCCAGCACTTCCGCGGCCAGGTTATTTCTAGTCTCCAGCTTCTCTGTTAATTCGGCCTGCATTTCTTCCATCTTCCTGGTGATGTTGTCTTTAGCCGTCTTTATTTCTTGCAGTTCCGCTAAAATCTTTTCTAATGCTGCCTCCATCGTTGTAATGTTCGGTGATGTTGTTTTCCCGCTTCCTGACACCAGTGTGACTTTGTGGGTTCGTGGAATAAAAAGTCCAATTACACCACTCAACAATGTTCTTTATTTCTACCGACTTACAGTTTAACACTTGCCAATTACACAAAATTACTTGCTGCACACAGTTACAATTTACCAGTTCGTCCGTTACAACTTCACTTGTACTCGCGATTACATAAACTCCGATGCACGCACAGTCTTCTCATTCACAATCCTTTCGTTCATTAACACGTCACTGACTAACTCTTCTTACACCAAGAACTGTCCTCAAACCAACAACTGACTGACTACACCAAAACCAACTCAACAACTGACTCACACTGTCTGTCTGTAACCCTCTTTATAGGAATATCGCCGGTTTCTGGTGTTTACAAGATTGTTCTGGTAAACGAAAGATCGAGAAACAGGTAGAAGGAAAACAGACGACCAGTCATGTTTTCCCCTAACCACAAGCCTGTCACCACTACAAGACAAACGAGGAGAAGGTGTGGCTAACGCGGTCCTCCCCCCTGCCTTCCGTTCGCAGCTGGTACAGGGTGTTCTAGCGGTCTCGTTACAATATCAAAAGAACGGGTAGGTAATATCTTAAATAATGTTTTGGGCGTCGCGTTTGTTGACACCTGATCAAAAGTTGGAAAGAAAATCTGTTTTTCTACCGCAAAAATCCCAGTGAATTTTTGAGATGGATGAAACCTGGATACATCATTACAGTCATAGTCACTAAATCACAGTCAATACAGTGGATTATGCCATGTGAACCAACTCCAAAAAACAGGCCAAATCAATTTTTTCAGCTAACAAATGGTGAGTGCTTAGTGGGATGCACAGGGAATTGTTCTAATTAATTACTTGGAAAAGGGTAAAAGTATCACTGGTGACTACAACGCAGGCTTACTGCAATGTTTGAGTGATGACGTAAAAAGAAGCATACCTCATTGGGCAAGGAAAAAATATTGTTTCTTCACGACAATACTCCAGCCCATCGTTCTGTCATTGCAAAGGGAAAGATGTGCGAATTAAAGTTCGAATTGCTTGTACATCCACCCTATTCGCCAGATCTAGCACCCAGTTATTACCACCTGTTTCCGAATCTCAACAAATTTCTTGGAAGACGAAGATTTCACAGCAACGAGGAGGTCATTGATACAGTAAACAGCTGTTTAGAGGACCGTGATAAATCGCACTACAGAAATAGTTTAATTAAATTAGAACAACAATATGACAAATTTCATATATCCTTTCTGAAAATTATTTTGAGAAGTAAAGGCAAAGAATTTGAAAATGCATGTGCTTTTTTTTTATTTTGAGGTACGGGACTTATCAGCCGACTCTTGTATTTAAGAATGCCTCTGATGTGTTCAGTTTACTTTTTAGCAATTAAAACCCTCAGATCAGTAATATAACTGCTAGTTACCACTTTAAACTTAAATTACTAGATCCTACACGTGTATATTGCTGAAGTAAAGGTTTTGTGTTGCAGGCGCCTGAAAGCAGAACTACAAGCATTACGACGAAAGGGTGCACTACGGCCGGGGCCAGGTAGACCCCCAGAAGAAATCGGAGATCGAGCGTGTGCCCGCTGCCGAGCTGAGCTGGGTCGCATCATGAACCGCGGCGCCTTTTGTCGTGCCTGTCGCCTCCGGGTGTGTAAGGCCTGTCGCGAGTATAGTGCACATCGTTCCACAGACTGGGTGTGCTCTGTCTGCCACAAACACATGTAAGTACACTTAGGATATAATACTGTAAACATGCTTGCTGCGATACTTTGCCACCTCGAATGGAGAGTTGTGGGTATTTTGGAAGCTACCGGCAGGCAGAGAAGACGTGACAGGGAGAGGTAAATGGTGCGCGAGGTGAGACGGTTGAGATCTTCGGGAGCTTGTAATAGTAGGAGGGGGGGGGGGGGGGAGTAGCAAAAAGAGCTAAAATCAGCAGCATGTTTGGATATTCTAATTTTATGATATTTTATGTCACTTTAAGATGTTGTTAATGTGTTGTATTTATTGCGAATAATACAATAGACTTTTTTTCCTTCAGAATTGGTGTAATCTTAGGTGTTATATTTGAATACTTTTCGTTTTTCTTGTAGCGATGCCATCTTTCCTTTTTGTCGTATATATCTTTGTTCTTTTACCTCATGTTATATACTATAAAAGAACAAATGGTCCGAAGAACCTATGGAGGTCATGTATATATGCTTATTCTGAATCAATGCGTTAATTTATAATATAATAGTGGTGCGTAGACTCGATTTCAATTAGCTAACTACCCAGTGATCTTATTCTGTGCTCTAAGGAGTATTTCTTAATTTTAAGAGAACGCTATAGCAAAATTACTGACTTACGAGATTTAAATATTGATAAAATGTCCATAACATGGGTATTCATTTTAAGTAATCGTCAGATTGTTGCCACCAATTGAATAATTATGTGATTTGTAAATAAATATAAACCATATTATATACTGTTAGTATCTATGCTAAATTATAAACTGGGAAAGTTTGTGTGCAACATATAGATAAGGTATAATCTTGGAGATTTTGATACCTTTTTAACATTGATAGACACTGTTGTTACTGATGGACATGAGATACAAGGTATCTCCCATTTTCAACTCCTAGATTTAAACCCTATCTTGGGTGGGCACACAGCAACAATCTTCAGGCTAACACAAGCCTACCAGTACCAGCGAGCGAGCGAACTCCTCGATGACAGGAGAATGCGAACATGTTGATGTGAAAAGAATGGTTGTCAATGGGGATGCTATGGAGTAGAAAATAATTATTACTGTAAAGAAAATGCATAAAAAGGGATATAAATACAAGGGATACTTTATTCCAAGATTGAGAACATACTTAAAGTGGTCTTTATCTACTCACAGTGTATCAAAACGAAGGATATTCGGCTGCGATATGTATACGATATTTATGCCAGGATTTTGTATGTAAATTCTTATGTAAGACAGCTTCGTTTTATTTCTTGTGTACGTAAGCAGAATGTGCTGAATAACGATGCAGTTATTAATTACGTCTAGGGTAGCATCATGCGTTATTCAATCAATATTTATTGACAATCGAGAACATTACTTTTTTCATTCTTTTCCAAATGTAGGGAGCTATAGGTACGCATTTCCAAAATATTTAAGCTGCTGCTTTGGAATGGAGGATCTCAACATTCACCAGTTTATACTGGTGTAGTAACGTTAAGAGTTTCTGCATTATGGGCAAATTTGTATTCTTTTATTAAATAATTGTGGGGCCAAAGAGAAAGCATAGAGGTGTAAAGGTTCTGCTGCCATTCTGCTTCTCTTCCAGAAGATGGTTACAGGTTTTATTACAGTTTTATTACATAATAGAACTTGGTAAACTGATGGACTGATTGAAAGGGAGGGGGGGGGGTGAGTTAAGGAAACCAAAAGTAGCATATCTCCCGATATTGCCTTTACATATAAGAGGTAAAGGGAATGACGTTTTACCAAAAGGTTTCTCTACCACGGTACAATAATTTTGAAAGGGAGGGGAACTACATTAATTTAATCACCGTAGTAAAGTAGGATTTTCCCGTAATATAGTCCATTTTATAATTTCACTACCACTTTCAACTAAAGAGTTCACAAAAGTGAAGTGAAACCAGATCCGATGTTTCTGATTGGCTAAATTATATATTAATCTAACCAATAGGAAGATATTCATAGCTAGCTTTAGCCAACCCGAGACGTCAGAATATCTTCTCCACGTAGAGTAAATCACATGTTAGAAACTGATTTCGCTTTACTACAGTGAACATCTTAGTTGTCAGTGTAATCATAAAATTTAATCTAACTCGGGTAAGCCAGATAGTGAGTTATTGTCACATGTGTAGTTGGAGAATGTATGGAAACATATCAAATTTGGAACTTTATTATTTCCCTTGTCCTCATTCTCTTGCACATTTTGAAATCCTTTTTGCTTACCTTGACGGAATTGACGGATTTAAGCTAAAATGTGTAATTGTCCGAAAAATATTCATGAGAGGAAAAGGATTAACATAATTTTATGGCCTACACGATTTATTGTTGTTAAAGCATCACTCTAAGAGAACACTTAAACTATGTTGGTTTACTGTAAGTTATCACAATTGGCGCTCAAACTTTTATATATAATTATGAAGCTGTAAGGAAAACCAAAATAAAGTTCCTGATTAAAATCAAAGGTAGGCACATACAGTAAATTAAACAATAAAAAATTAATTATGGTTGTGGTATTCGATTGCACTATTCTGTTCACAAAACTCTTACGCGTGGTATTCCTATACGTAGATAAGCCTATAATTCACCTGAAGCCTGAAAAGGCCACACCGTGGCTCAGTGGTTAGACCGCTTGGCTCTCACCAAGGCGGCCCGGGTTCGATCCCAGGCGACAGGAAAGTGAGATATGTGGTGGACAACACGGCGCTGAGGCGGGTTTTCTTCGGGACCTCCGGTTTCCCCCGCCATCTCATTCCACCGGTGCTCCATCTTCATCTCATGTATCATCGGTGTCACCGCCTTCGGTGCCGTGTGTAGTAAAAGCGGGCGTTAAACACTACACATTTCATTTATTAGAAGCCTGAAACCCGAGTCCACTGTAGAACCTTCCTTTTATGGTCAAGCCTGGTCGAAGGACATTCTTCAAGACATTTCAAATTCGCATTGATGTATTAATTTGAGACGAAAAGAAAATTTGTATATGTAATATACGGATATTAAATAAAATACTTTTCAATTTTACCATCCATTTCATGAGTGTTACTTCTGAATATTAGCAGTGACTAGATTCACGTTAGCGTAAATAAATACAATTTAGAATTTATTTACAACTCACGAATGATTTTTATTTATATCCGAAACCCCAATCTTGGTGAAAAGTACGAAATTCTAAAACTAAACAGATAAAAATGAATGCACTTATTCCTTTCGATGCTAATTCAAATGCAAGATAGCAATAAAATATGCGAGTAGATACGGACAAGTATCTGAAAATTACAAAAAATATAATTGACCTAAAAATAAAAAGCTTTTATTGACTTGCGCAGGGTCGTTGTTGATGCAGCATTGGAGTTGTGCACATGAGATTAATAATCACTATTCAGAGTTGTTTTTAGTTGATTGCTCCACCACAATGGTTGCATTGTAATCCTTTATGATCTCAATACATTGTACCATATAATTAAAATTGGTGCATGATATTTACTCATGAACTAAATCCATATTTACCCTTCATATAGTTTGATTTGCTCTTTGTCTAATTGGAATTTGTTGCTTGCTGCGATTTGGAACTCTCCTCCCAGCAATTCCTTTGCAAGCACGCACAAAGAGCGGTAGACATTTTATTTTGTGCTGTTTTTAGACGCAGGAAATTAAATGTTCTCGATGACGAATTAACAGTTGCTCGAGTGCCGTCAATTTAACTCCACCAGAACTACTTTTGGAGGACAGACGTTCGGAAAATCTCATGAGATATAGAAAATATAATAACCGTGGATCTTGTAGGGTTGCCTCCAAAAGTACAGACTTGAGATCTGTGGCTAAAGTTGTCTCAATCACATGATTTTAAACAATAACGTTTGCTCATCAGTTTATGCCAGGCACATAAAGAAACGCGGTTATGACTCGAAAGGCATATACCTACCGTTTGTAGTTCTGATTGCTCACTGGAGTCCTTGAGGGACCTAGTAGTGTAAATCAGAACACTGGATATGAACATTTGAATGTGTGGGTTTATATCTGTGTAAAGCATTCTCCATGTAAGAAGTAATACATTGGAATGGGAGTTATTACAATTTATTTTATGCTTGGAAATTAATTGTTCTTTCACGCTGGCCGTGTGTAGGCCGTATGTATGGGAAGATGGTCACACTGAAAAATTCAATGCCACAGCCGGGATTTGAAACACGGATCTTCTGGTTGCCGTCCAGCCGCTCTAACCCTTGAGCTACTATGGTCAACGCGCCGACATAACATTAATTTCTCCAACTGACTCGTGTTTTTCCTGGTAAACCAGTAGGAGTTCTCATAAACACTTGAGACAACTACCTTAATGGCGACTTACAGCGTGTAATTACTTTAAGGCCGGGATTTATAGTTAACCACTATTAGGTCAATTAATGGAAATTAATTGTTCTTTCAAATTGGCCGTGTGTACTTACTGTAGCCTACTTACTTTAGCTACACATGGCCAGTGTGAAGGAACAATTAATTTCCATTAATTGACCTAATAGTAGTTAACTGCAAAGCCCGGGCCTTGAAGTACTTACACGTTGTAAGTCGCCATTAATGTAGTTGTCTCATGTGTTAATGAGAAATCCTAAGTGGTTTACCGGGAAAAACACGAGTCAGTTGGAGAATTTAATGTCATGTCGCCACGTTGGCCATAGTAGCTCAAGGGTTAGAGCGGCTGGACGACAACCAGAAGATCCGTGGTGCAAATCCCGGCTGTGGCATTGAGTTTTTCAACCTGACTCTATCTTTCCATATTTTATGCTTATAAAACATATGCAGTTTTAAAATGTACAAAAACAAAAGGAGTTACATGACGACAAACATGTTCTATGTAACTAGCTGCAGAGAGCACGTTTGTGATTGCAAGTGAATGTTTATTAAAGGGTTTGGAAAGTAAATAGTTGAGTATGTGTAAATCGTTCCGACGCTTAAAAACTGGAAAAATTTGCTGCTTTGGCGGGAAAATGTGGCGATTTGTATGCCGTTTTTTAACGATCACCGTGGAACGAATGAATCTCTGAGAATGGATGTCGTCGTGGGTCACCTTAATGATCATTGTTATCTTTTAATTGCAGACTGAATATATCTGAAGAGCAATCAATAGCTTCCATCTATTCGATTTGTCGTCCGACCAAATCGTTAACTGCTAAGAAGTCGGTTCTGAAAACAGGATAAAGTAAGCATTAGGGTTAATTTGGTCTTTCCAGCATTCTTAGGAACCAAGTGCACACAACGGGTTAAGGATTATATGAAAGCAGTGAAACATTATGTAAGCTCATGGCATAACAGCTCAGAGCCTGATAACCAGACTGCCGACCTCACGCCCATTTGCACAGGGCAGAGTTTGGCGATCATAGACTGAAACATAAAAGGTAATTATTTCTCCCTTTTGGCTTTTCTCCTTACGTTAAGCCCTTGAATATGATAAAATCCCAAAATCTAATGTCCTGCATGTATGCAACAAAGTTGTTGAAGCAAAATTAGTACTATGTTTTTAGGTAGCGCAGTCAGTATAACTTTGTCTGACCATTATTTCACTGTCATCTAGAAAAAGTTCCATAATTTGGCCGTACCTCTTAACTGTAACGTGCACTAGTAATCTCGTTGGCAGGGAATAATTTGTTCTTTGATACAAAATAGTGCCTTGTTTAAAATGATCATTCAATTAATATAAGAAGGGAACTGTGAGATTTTCATTTTCATAGCCATATGAATTAAAATATTTCTTTCAGAGTCAATATATTTGGAATGGGTGGAAAGTTTTATAATTAAATAACGGAAGGATTCGTGGATTTAAATTTGACTCTCAGGATGTCGAAAGTGGTGCTGTATACAACAGTGGACGCCATCATTTTCTCTTATGAACAAAGTATGCCATCTTGTCGCTCTATCTCACCTCGTTTTTTTTTTTTTTTTTTTTTTTTTTCCTGAAATATTTTCTCTGCACTAATTTAGATAACCTAGCATTAAAGAGATTTGCTTGCGTATAGCTCGGAGAACAGAGGTAGAGACAAATTCGCCCTTCCTTCTTTAGTATAAGGTGAGGCGAGTTAGGTTAACTCAAGACAAGTGTATACCATTATATCGCCTGACTGTTCATTATCCATTACCAACACCATTTAGTTGTGTAGAGCAGCCATCAAAGAAAAGGGAGATAGGGAACGAGGAGAGATTGGTTATAAATTATGAGACTAGTAACTCTGTCCCTCTGAACAAGCCAACGATCTTGGGTTTGTTTACTTGAACCACTGTCGTAGATAGTACTTTTCATCTTGCCTAACCTGGTTGAAGTGTACGCAGTAAAGTCGTTTACGTCAGATTTGACTGTGTTATTAATTAATCTGCGTGGATCACGTTAGTTAAGTGGCTAAGTCCTTGCGAATCGATCTTCGATACTTTGAGGTTGGTTGACGCTGGCATCATCTCTAGTATAAGCAATGTGGGGCATAGCTTAACCCACCGTGGTTTAAATTCCACGATAAGTTGTAGGTCTTCAGTGCCCTTGTGGTTCATTCCATAATGAGTAATTGAAGAGTGTCAGACACAAGGGGCCTATGTGGCAAAATACCTTCCCTATGTTTTATTGCACGGATGAAGAGACATCGGCTCATTCCATCGTAGTTCAACGCAGGCGTTTGTAGTACTAAATTATAGCCAAAAGATGATGTTTGAAATAAGTCCAGGAGTTCTGTTGTAATTAGAGATCCAAGAATTATTACTCGGCGTCAATAAATGTTCCTTCCGCGTGTGCGTTTTACTGCTGTTAGTTCTGTGCAGCGTGCTTAAATAAGTTATGTGCATATGTCTGTGTGATAATGGAACAGAGCAAACACGAAACAAAGCCCGAAAGTGGAGAAAGAGAAGTAACGTAAACGTTGTCATTCAGAGAAGGATTACACGAGGTCGGAAAAACACGTTTAAGCTACACAATCACCACAAAATTATATGAGTGCTGGTTAGTGTTAGAGTGCTCGCAAATTCAAAATAATAAATCGTTTATTTTAGAGCCTCAACCAAAATTATGAGGATGCTAAAAATGAAATACTAAACGGTACTCTGCTCGTTCCTTGCAGGTTATGTGCAAATGTAAATAAATATGGCTATAATAGTTATACTGCTGAATATTGTGACTAGGATTCTGAAGCTATCGTCAATGTTCAGTGTATTAACGTTCCAAATGACAATAGTGCTATGGTCAACTGTGCAAACAAACGTTTATGGACATTTTTTCAGTTTCTGGTAAGGAAATCCAAAAAGTCTTTAAGAAAGTTAGGTGAATATGTGCAAACAGATCACAGAAATGACAGGCCTACTGATGGATAAATGAGTGCAGTTGTTGGGGAAGGTCGCCGAAGTAGCATGGCTCTATTTAGAGAGGTCAGAGAAGACGGGAATGTATGAAGTGCTCTGACCATCAAAACATCAGTACATAGTACGTAACGCGACGTACCTCTTGTGCTTGCGAAATCAATAGCCCACGTCCTTAAGTATTCTTTAGTATGTGTTCTTCTACCTTCAATGGGGATCGTTTGTTTACAAACATTTGTGAGGGAGAGAGGAAGGAAGGAGCTAAAATCTCAAGTGGACTCCTTAAGAGCAAAAACTGGTCTTCAAAACATTGGCAATAGATGCTGAAGTGCAGCAAAACTGAGTACAGAATAAATATGCAAGTCATCTATAAACATGAACAAGAATTAATTTCATAATGCATAATCAATCTCTTACGTCGGTTTTAGCTTTCGGGATAAACTGCTTTATATGAGGGAAAGTTGCAAACGAGATAAAATGTGAGGATGCAACCAACAAACTACATGGCACTTTAATGGCTAATTACAGACCCACCTGTTCGTAATTAAATATTTTCCACGAACTCCAAATGTCGACCTGTAGAGGACTACTGTTTTATTTTAAAACGTCAGTTGTGGTATAACAAGTTTATAGCGCACATCACTGCGGACTGATACACAAAGAAGTACGGGATCCAGTGTGACTGACAGGTCTACTTCACTCACAGCAACCTGTTTACAAACCGCATTGTACACAAGCAAAATAAATCGAACGTTCTGATTGGCAATCAGTCCATCTTTATCACCTGTTCGGTAAAACCAAACATGCCATTCAATTCGTATGGGAATTCGTTTCATTCATCTCTCGCATCAGAGTTGATGTGATAACACACAGTAGGGATTTAATTTTTTGGACATGTTTAATGTCTGCTCAACATTTGGTTGCCCCCGGCTACAGGGAAAATTTTAAGCTCTATTCATGACGTCATCTTTAACTAGATCATTATCCTTATTGTCATACCATTTACCTTTTGGTGCTCGAACTTCTTTTGGCAGAAAGAGGTTGGCTAGAAGCTTAGGTATAGAGTAAATGGGGAGCGAGCGTTAAGGCGTTACAAATGTTGCAATTCGCTTGTTATCTTGTTTATAAAAGAGCTAAATATTATTAACTTGGCTATAGTAAACACAAATAAAGCAATTGGGAGCTATGTATCTAATAAGAAAGTTTAAGGAATTATTTAATATACGCAAATGCAAATGAACACTGCAGCCGTCCGTTTTGTTGCTTGACACAAAAGGGATCTTGATTCCCTCTTCTTTCTCCTTGTCACAATATTCAATCACGTTATATATTTTTTCTCGCGTATGACATGTTACTGTGTAGAACACATGATTGCACCTTAACAGTACATGGCAAAACGAGAAAGCGTATCGGCAAAAATTCGCAAAACATATGTCAGCTTATCGCACATACACGGCGAGTCCGGTGTATGTATACCATGTTCAGATGTAATCATGTCTTCTGGACAGCAATGTGTCATACATCGGCAGGCGGGAGAAATCATATCATATAGACACACGCAGCTTTCAATCGCTCTATTTTGTTTCGTAACTTACTGTACGTCAACTTACTAATATCTCACTACTTTAATCGACCAGATAAGACCCGTTAAGGGACGATGGCAGTGTTGGTCCACTGAAGGTCGATACGCCTCAACGCGCTATCGAGTATTACACATATTGACTCACCGTGTAGGAGCGTTAGGCTCGCGTAAACAATTCCGTAGTTATACCTATTTTCCAATACGCTTTCACGCTTTGCTGTGTAGTAGCATCATATTTAAATACGTACAGGCGTTTATATGAGTGTTGGATAGATGTCATTGTATGCGTACTCGCCTTCCTGTAAAATGCGCTTTTATAATCTATTGCTAAATGGTCGCCTAACTGCTATTGATTTAATCTAATCATATGGCTTCTGTGTAAGTTGACACCCTCCCTAAATATGTGGGCAGTCTCGCGTGCATGACATCGTTTACAAGGTCTTTTCGTTAGGTATAATTTGTCAAGCTTTTTGTTCCCTGTCGACTTGAGAATCATTCACCTATGCCTCTATGCATGTGGGTGTAAGGCTGCAGGTTTTGCTATTATTAGTATTAGTATTATTGGTATTAGTATTATTGGTATTAGTATTATTATTATTATTATTATTATTATTATTATTATTATTATTATTATTATTATTATTATTATTATTATTATTATTATTATTATTATTATTATTATTATTATTATTATTATTATTATTATTATTATTATTATTATTATTATAATTATTATTATTATTATAATTATTATTATTATTATTATTATTATTATTATTATTATTATTATTATTATTATTATTATTATTATTATTATGATCATCATCATCATCATCATTGGCGCTGGCGGCGGTGGCGGTTAGCACTTCATATTTCCCGATTTTGTTGAAAAGATGTTGCTCAAGTCAATTTTCGAAGTTATAGAAAACAACGTTTCAGAAGACTGAATTTAAAATGTTTTGCGGTGTAATAAAGAAAGACAAGTGATAGTTTACATCTCCTCAAGAATTGTATAACTTTGTTTCAGCATGTATATTACATTGAAGTGTAAGCTAATGTCAGATAAAGACCTCATTGTCACATTTTTACTTTCTCTTCGGCGTATATACAGAGGTAGGCAAATATCGTATGTCATCCCAGAATGAGAAACAGATTTCATCAGAAATATGTGTTTTGAGACTTCCTAAATCCAGTAAAACGTACATAAAAGCCTTTGTACGTGTTTGCGTGCGCATGCTCTTTTTTGTCTCTATGTGAACAGCATAACTTGTAAACGAAAAGTCAGTTAAATACCCTACGTGATACCTAAGTTAAGCATCTTCCAAGGATGTGACAAGAAGATTGTAAGAACACCCCTCTCCCATTTTACAAAAAGTTTGATTTTCTGAAAAACACGATAGTACATTTGATTTGATTTGTATCTTGAATTTTCTAGCAAGAACCTCCGAAGTCCTCTTCATTTTAAAGTACTGGTAAACAGTTAACGATGAAACCTTACTACACAAAAAATTGCATCTCTGACACCGTTTATGTGGAATTGATTTTATGAATGTAATCATTTCTTAGATAATGCTTGTCATTGATTTGAATTGGGATGTCTAAGAGCATTTTTTTTTTTTTTTTTTTTTTTTGCAATAGGAAATCAGTCCTGTTATTTGTTTATTTACTTGTTTATTTATTTTTTATGTCGGCCACGCAACAGAATGGAATGTCGATTTGTCACATGGCGGCCAGCACTTAATAGCCTTTCCCATCTATAATTACTGGGGAGGTAAATTATTTACAGATTACATTGCTGAAAACGTGTTCTTATCACGTAAGGGAAAACGCTTATCGCTGCAAGGCAATCTTGCTCTTCGGAATCTGCATACATTCAAGCTTGAGTATGCTTATCTATTACGGCTTTCAAATGGGAAAAGTTGTGTAGCGATTAGGCACTCATACTGTTTTCTTATTTCCCTTCCTGTCGCTACACGTAAGAGAACCTATACTAAAATTTCCAAACTTCTGTAATAATGCAGATGTTTATATCAAAATGAAACATGCATTTTCGATTTCTTAAATGTTATCTATATGCCATAGTTTATGATGAATGACCTTTTCTTTTTAATCCAACGGAACTGCTAATGGCGCAATCTCTGTCAAAATTACATTGAGCCAATTCGTCGATTTTGAAAATGTGTAACTATATTATTTCCAAAATTTGCTCTTGTCCTATCTCTTTGCTTAAGGCTTTGTCTTGTAGTAGCATGTCTCACGCAGTTTTTCTAGTCTTGTGTTACTTGGTCAATTTCTTCGTGAATAAGTCGTTCAAAGTCTGTCGGTTTGGATGTATTATTTCTGTTCGCAACTCCTCGTTTTATTTGGACCCACTTAAAGTACTGGCAATGGTAAAGGGAGAGGGAATTACCTCATATGCCATTTTTATTGCACATTTATGTAGCTGATACACTTCTTCCGTATATTTGAGCGTAGTATTGGTTGCAGTATTTCATATATAGGTTTTAAACCCCTTTATGGAAACCATTTAGGAATTGGGTGGTTTCTGCTGGTTATACTCAATTGTTTTTCAATAACCGAATGAGTTGAGGCATTACCCATATATTATACAATAATGCTTCACTCTTCTAAATAACTTAAAAGCTGTTCAAAAACTATTTTTGAATAAATCAGTTATTTATATCCTCATGATAGTCTGAGATAGCGTTGCAGAGAAAAATCCAGGAAAAAAAAACTTTTCCAGACAAGCCATTCTGACTGAGGTTTGAACTCTGGACCTTTTTAATGTGAAGCACATATGCTACCGCATACGTTGCATAGGCGATCAGTTAAAATCCCTTTGGGCCGACCCGTTTTTTTTTTTTTTTTTTTTTTTTTTTTTTTTTCTAACTGGTCCTGACAGATTTTCAGTGCGAGTTTTATTTACCCATGTCTCGTCTAAGTAAAATATAGGTGTGCTATCACCTAGGGGCAGCTGACTCACCTGGTATACATTCTTCCAAAATTAGTTTGAAGGTTGCTTTACTGACAATGGTAATGAACTGCCATCTGTTCCTGTGACCCATACAGTCAGTATGAAAGAAACACTGATTCTAAAAACCACTAAATAAAGAAACATAACTAGCGTATTTGTGGTGATTTAATAGTATTTGCACTTCTCCTAACCTTAAAGAGTTAATTCCGAAAATTCTGTTGTTTTCTGTGGCTGTGAAATAGTTGAATTATTGAAAAACACTACACAGTCAAATAGTGACCCAAGAGAGAAGAATTCGAACCATCGGTGAAAATGTGTATCAAATCAAAATGTGTATCTTCGTCCTTTACATATAAAAGTGGATCTCATGATCCCTTTGGTGAAGTGAATGCACAAAACAGGAGAAGGCTTCAAGTATCAAACAAGAATGCTTCTCAGTATAAGCGCAGCCAAGACAAATGAACTTTTCATTGGTCCACAGATAAGAATTCATGTGTTACGTTGAATCTCACTGAACGTTTTGCATGGTTGCCATACATAGAGGTAGTGAATGGATTTCTAGGTAACAAAAAACTACAAAATAGTTATGTACATATGGGATCTGATATTTAACTATAGATACAAAGTATGTAGTATGTCACTGAAAAGTATTCTCTGCATTCGGACTTAAGGATATCCATCTGTGAAAAACCTTAAATTTAAAATTTTGCTTGGATTGACTTGAAACTTAACACGGTTATTGTAGTATTAACAATATATAGCACACTAATTTTCAGAGCTTTGTTCAAAATAGTTCTTGTGATAGTAATATATTTATAGTGTTTTATTGTCATTTAATTACAATGTTCCACACGATACAATTTTATTTCGAGAAATACACAAAAATTATTATTAGTAAATTTATGAGATCAAATTTTAATCTGACCCTTGGTTTAGGGTAAAAAAAAAAAATATTACTCAATCCTCATTTGATTAAGTTTTAATATTTGCTTGTGAAATATGATCTTTGTTATTTAATTGCACAAACACTGGTGACATTATGAAGAAAAAACTCATCGATTTCCTTTCGTACTGTTTCTATTCAATCAAACAAATTTTCAAGCTTCTATTTTGGAAACTACATCGTGTTGAGTAATTTATACTTTGAAAAAAAAAACCGCTCAAAATTAAAAACACCAGAAAGTCACCAAAATAGCTGATTTTAAAGCATCACGCGCACTAAGTCAGCCACTGAAATCATCACGTGACACAGTTTAACAGGCCATATGGCATCAAGAATAGGAAATTGAGGTACAAGGATACCTCTATTTAATTAGACAAAACTAACTATAAAGCCCGGGCCTTAAAGTACTTACAGCATAGTAAGTCGCCATTAAGGTAGTTATCTCACGTGTTTATGAGAACTCCTAAGTGGTTTACCGGGAAAATACGAGTCAGTTGCAGAATTTAATGTCATATAGGCACGTTGGCCATAGTAGCACAATGGTAGTGCGGCTGGACGGAAACCAGAAGATCCGTGGTTCAAATCCCGGCTATGGCATTGAATTTTTCCAATCTGACTCTACGTTTCTACTTGCTTTTTGCTTGAATGAAGCTGCTTCACTTCAAGTTTATGAAACTATGCATGTGCTACATACACCATAGGTGTTCTCAGTCAGTTCATGGGTTTGTCCTAATTTGTCCTACTTGTCCTACATTCTGGATTAGAGATGCCTTTTTAACATTGTATAAATTAAAAAAAAGTACCGTGAATGAGTCGCTTCATGTTTGTTAGTAGAAAAGTGAGTTGTTCCATTTTGATGGGCAGTTTACAACATGGGGAGTACAAAAATATAATAATTTACTTTATATATTAATAATATTTCAAGTCAAGTTTGAAGCACAACTTTACACGTTCCTGGTCCTTTTAACACAATAACACATCACAACTCTGAAAACGATCCGAATATTAACTCATTCTTTTTAAAATTGTGTGGTTTGTATTTTCATGGTACAATGTATGTTTATATTCGAGATAATCGTGTGTGAGCAATGGTTAATTTTTCAAGCCTATCTTGTTGAATGAATGTTGAGTGACGATAACCATGTGAAATAAAAGAACCCTTGGCTTTAAGTATTGCAGAGACAATACTTTTATACAGCAATTGAGAGAAAATATTTTTGTCTTATTACCTATAAGATTGACTACGGTTTTTAGATCTTTATTCAAGCTTAATGAATATATTTTCATCAATTTGGGTACCTAAGATGCACCTTTACTTGATATTGAGTGTATATGATTCGCTGTAGTCTTCGGTACTGCCCGCCTAGCTTTACAAGCACCGGGAAGCAAAGGTTATCTGCGTGCCCACGGTTTTGCTTTATACAGATCTCAGGCTTTCATCCCTATATTTTGTTATGATTACATGCTAGCGGAATAACACACGCCCGCGCTTCTGTTTGTTGACACATCTGGGATTTTGCAGCGTTAACATAGCTTGCAACTTTTGTACACAATTTATTAATTAACTGTGCACGTTATTACTAGAAACATTTTTCCTGTTGTTACTGTTAACTTGAATCCCCCCACACATTTTACTTCTATCCGGTATAAGATGAAAATAAATAGAATTACAGCAATAAATGAAATTATTGATCCTATTGATAAAATATCTCATGGAGTATATGCGTCAGGATAATTAGAATATCGTCGTTTATATTGGTGCATTATAGCACTAGAAAAAGGAATCGTTTCTTGGATTCTTTTAGTAATGTTGTATCGCACAATGAATGGAAATGGTGAATGACACTAAAATGAGCTCAGGGTCCAAAGAGCTTACAGTTACCCAATATTCCTCTTTCAATATAAAGGAAAACCCCGGAAAAGACCTTACCCACATAACTCACCCTGATCGAGATTGGAACTCGGAAGCTGTTAAATGTGAGGCATACATACTACCATCATGCTACAGAGGTGGGCAATGCTTGAACTGCATCAGTGTATGTTGAATATTTACGAAGTGTTTTATGTTCACAAAGGTGCCTATAATTTTTTTATTATTATTACTATTATTATTTATAGTTATTATTATTTATTATCATAATTCAAGTCTGGGCTCAAGAAAGGTACATTTTATTGCTATACAACATCACCAACCTGAAATATATAAGTAATATCTGAAGAAATTGTAATTCCTTAATATTATGAAAGGCTTCTCTAGTCATTTACTTTCTCATCGAGCGGCTGTTTCCGGAAAATAGGAGCTGTGCAGGAACTCGTTTTGTTGCCATTTCTGGCACTGATACGCCAGCTTACAATATCTAATAAGCGATAGGTGCAATCTACTGAACTGTACAATGCAGAACACCAAATAGAGCTGTGAATTTCATGCAGAAAGCAGCAAGTATGGATCAATTCAAACCAGACACAATATCAGTGTTTTATATTTTATATTGTATAATCTGAATGATAAACAGAAGAATAAAAGCATGCTCTAACTAGGACGAAGAATGTGAGACCGTAAAACTGTTACATTACTTCGAAAATTACAAACTAGAAGTATTAAGTTAATATCAGGAATTGCATTTTGACGCTTTTTACTTTTATTAGAAATTAAATAAGCATTAGAGTACTTTGTAACCATCTGCTTAAGTAACTGATCTCGAGAAGCTGTAGTCACATCAATGATGAAGATATAGAATAATGCTCCCCTTACTATGCTGTTATTCCAATTATTTCACATAAAGTAAGATTCTTAGTGCACCAAAGAAAATCTCTGCAGATTGCGGCCGTTTTCAACGTAGCGCTCCCATCTCCACTTCCAGTATCGTGTACCAATGAATTTATTTATTAGAGATGCACTCAAAATTGGATGAAATTAGACCACAAAGTTCTCATAAGAAACCACAAGCGAATGTCCTTGAGAGCGAGTTTGTGGTTGCTGAAGGAAGGATTCCTCTGGCCAAGCGCAAGGTTACTTATTTTCTAGGAAGGCCAGTGATGAAGATTTGTGTTGTCACGCCTGCAGTGCAATCAGCCGATACGTGTAACTTCTTGCGATGCCACAATCACTTCGTGATGAGATTGTCAAATGTACCACGTTTTGGCACATGTGTACTTCACGACATTGTGATGCCCGTCAGTTGAAATACCACAGCATTTTGTGTTGAACACTTTTTGCTCAATGTACTGCAGGTGTTGTTAGGGAATATTTAATTGATGTTTGTGGTAGATTATTTTTTTAGGAATACTTCGCCAAATTCAAAGATAAATATTTTTCCTAGCTGTAGTCGGTGGGCAATTGATTCTTTATATATTTTCAGTCGACGTCTGACTTGATACTGTAATTAATGGTAGATTAAAAATCTCACTCCCTTTAAAATACTGTTAGCTCTTCATTATTTTAAAACCCTTAAAATTTGGGTAACAAACAAACAGCACATCCATTCCTTTTGTAGTCTTCTTTCGAAAGTCCCTTTAACCATTGCCATAACGAGCGACTTTTCAGGATCCTCCCAATGTCAAGGGTTTTCTTAACTACTCTTTCCCTTTTGCTTCCTAATTTTATATAAATAACAAAATTTCCCCAATCTCAATAAATTAACATAATTTACAACATACAATTGCTCTACAAATATTAATAAACAATCCCAGATGGGGCTAATTTAGAACCGCTTCAGTGTCAGTAAGTATATGTACGAGTATGTACAACTTTTGTGATAGGTAAATTGCTGCTAAGTATTAAAGATATGTTCGATAATCCCACATCCTCCATTTTCATAGACCCTATGTACCACGCATCAAGGCTCTTCTGGACATGGGTTCGTCGACAAAATATGATCATTTAGTATCTGTCAGTCTTACTGCTTTGTAGCATATATTTATTTACACGCTGTACCTAAACAAAGTGCAGGAGAAACAGAAACGTGAATAAAACACTCCCATAATTCTCTTAATAGGGATTTCGGGACAAAATAACTACACCATACAACCCGCGAATGGCAAATTTCGCGTTTGAAACACTTTGTACGAAAACCAATACCAGTGTTGGCATCAAGCCATATCTGTGAAGACATTTTCAAAAATGAAATACGTTAAATCTAAGTATATATAGATGTGTTGTTATTGATGAACTTTGAAAGTCTGTTTTGATGATAGGCAGCACAAAATTGACACCACAATTAACTCAATTGTAGCACAGCAAAATTTGTTTATCTCATTAGTTATTATGTACCGTTAAAACAATAGAAAACCATCAATATATGTTGTCAATCAGTTAGATGACTGTGAGATTGTGAATGAAAGGCTAATTGTTAATTATTTAATTGCACTAGTCATTAATGTGCAAGTGTAGCTTTTAGTTCAGTAAAATATTGTATTTGAAAACCAATGTGATCTGTATATCTCGTGCCTATCAGGTTGTATCCATCTTATACTTGTGGCTTCGCAAGCGATTTCTTCTCTGAGGAACACCCGTTGTCAACAGTTTGGCAACCCATGGTCTAGACGTCGACTTCGTCTGATGAAACATGAATATATAAGAAAAAAAGTCGTTTAGATTTCTACAATCGTAGAAATATTCTCAGTGTAGTAATGGAATAAAATAAAGTTAATTATACAATGTTGGAATTTAATATGATTAAGACAGATCGGCTTAGTCAAGACTGGTCTCGTAGTTCAGTTGATATAACATCTGACTGCTTGCTGGGAGTCTCGGGTTCGTTTCTCGGCGCGAGGGTGCGCAGTACGTTCCAAAGCTAAGAAGTCTCTCGCATGACCATTGCACTAGAATGTGGGGTATAAATGAAACAATTTAATAAAAATCGGTCAAAAAATAAGATAAAAACCAAACTGTTAGGTTCTTTCAGAGTATTAAATGTGACGTGGCTTTGAATGAATACTGAAATATGTATCTACGTGAAAGGAAAGCTCTCCAATCATGTATCCGTCATCCTATTTATACTAAGAGATTCAAAATTCTGCATATTTTAGTGAAGTAAACTGGATTATATTTAAAAATTAATTTAATATATTCATTAATTTAAAAGTATTTAAATATATAAGCAAAGTTTACATAGAAACATCTGCAGCGAAAATGTTGAAAAAAAATTAACAAATAAAATGAATAATGAGTTGACTCTCAGGAATAGTTTAAACACTGAAAGAATGCTGGACTTGCTGAATTTATTTATTTGTTTATTTATTTCATTTATGTTCCGCCTGAAACTGTAGTTGTATCAATTTTGGGGGCCTTTGCAAACTACTGCATATTGGCGAGAGTTTGCTCGTTTATACTACCTTTTTTTTATTCGCGAAGGTTGTGTGTTAGATTAGATACATTCACATTCACACAGAGGGGAAAATAGGGAGTAATCTTGGCTGGAGAAAAGTGCCCAGTACTCAGAAGTGAATCCAACCCGGGACCCTTCACACAGCAGGCAGGCAGGTGCTCCAGCGACAGAGCTACGTGGTCAGCCCTAATTTTCAATTGTATTGCTTATAAAACTTGAGATTTTCAACAGACATTGCGAATGATGTATTATTAAATTTATATACATAATAGTTGAAGTTTCATAATGACTAATTTCTTACCATATTTTCTTAAATAATCCAAATGTACATCAGTTGTTTCGGTGTGGGGGAGAAACACTCTTCACTGGCTCATCCTGTTTGAGAATACCTGCCCTCACTGACGAGTAATATTGGATCCCTAATAATAAGAAACCAATTGCTTAGAAAGTTCAGTTGTGCAACATTCTTTTGAACTCCTTTTTCCCAAGGAGTTACTATTGCGAATATCCTGCTAAAGAGGCAAATTTGTAAGCTTCTAGTGCATTTTCTATGCTTCTGAAGGAAAGCTATGGAGCAACGTAGAGCACTTTCACAATGAATATCATGCTCAACTACTCTGAATCTTTCTGAAAATTGTATATTGCCCGAGAGCTTAAGGAAATAGAAAATGATACAATTTACACCCCCTAACAAGCTTTTTAGTATATTGTCATCTTATATAGTGAATATTTAAATTAAATTAATTTATATCTATTTATATCCTGTAAGTAACATTCATCAACAGCTACAATGTAATTTCTTATATACTCTACACTTCACTTATTTGTAAGATTAATTTCTGCCATGAAATGACAATTGAAATATAGTGAATGATATATGGAACTCTTTTCTTTTACTGGGAAATCATGAAATATTGTATATCTGGATATTGCATTTTAAAATATTCTATCGAGATGCGTAGATTTTGCGAAAGCTAGCATTTTTAGTATCTTGATTATTTCCTTATTGAGTTATTAGGTTTAACGACAGTTAATTTGAGCAGAAACTTCACATCTATCCCTTAATAAGGAGTTCAGAAGTGCTTTAACAAGCGGATGTGTATGACATTAAATGCAGTTTTGCATGATGGAATGACGTCTGGTTATGTCAGCTTCCCATCAAAAGACTCTGCTCTGCGAATATTAGAGATTGACAAACGTGGAGCTTCTTGTGGACGTTAAAAACTCGTTCATTCTGTTAGGCTTTTAAGGCAGTTTTATGGGATGTTTCAGAGTCATGATCATGCCATAAGAATTAAGGAGAAATAGCTCAAATGAAGTCGTAGGTATTTGATGATAGTAATCATCTTTTATAGAACATTCCCTTTTTATGTCCGCCTTTGCGTATCATGACAAGTTTTAGACCTCTTTTAATGTTGCAGTGATGGCAATTTTTGCACAAAGAAGAATACTTTCTTCTACTAGGAAAACAAACGCGACATAGAAAAGAGAAAACCTATAGTAAGCACAAGTAGTCTTCACAACTAGACATAAACTGTTGCAGAAGTGCAATATTAAGGAAGAAATGAAGTTTCTGAGTGCAGACAAATAACAAGTCTAACAGCGTTATCAATATGTTTAGATTGAAAAAGTACCAGGTGGTATACCCGATTCGTTAAGTTCGGATGGATTTGGAGAAAATGAAACATTCTAAACTTTGGTTAACTTTTCAGCAGAATAATAATTTTTTCCAGCTCATGATTTTACACAATCTTTCAGCAATAAGCAACAGTACAGTATTGTGACTTTGTGGGTTCGTGAAATGAAAAGTCCAATTTCACCACTCAAAAATGTTCTTTATTTCCACCGACTTACAGTTTAACACTTGCCAATTACACAGAATTACGTGCTGCACACAATTACAATTCACCAGTTCGTCCGTTACAATTTCCTTGTACTCGCTATTACGTAAACTCCGATGCACGCACAGTCTTCTCGTTCATTAACACGTCCTTCGCTAGCACGTCAAACACTGACTCTTACACCAAGAACTGCGACCGTCTCCTCGCTCACACTCACTAACCAACTGATTGACCAACTCAACACAGCACAACAACTGACACACACTGTCTGTCTGTCCCTCTTTATATAGGAATATCCCGACTTCTGGTGTTTACAAGATTGTTCTGGTAACAGAAAGATCGAGAACCAGGTGGAAGGAAAACAGACGCACAATTATGTTTCTTTCCGACCACTGGCTGTCACCACTATAAGACAAACGAGGGAAGGGCGTGGCTAACCGAGCCTCCCCTGTCTTCCGCCCTCAGTTGCTTCACAGGGTGCTCCGACGCCCGCGCGACACTGCTCCCTCCTCAAAGCTGTTCGCCCCCGAACAGCCCCATCGTAGCGTGCGAGGCGGTCCAGGTGTACCACCAGCATCTGCCCGGAGTCTGAGCCAGAAGTAGTGCTGCCGTAGTTTGTGAATCATTCGGTTCGCTCCCAGGTGTCCTCCTGAAGTACCGGCGTGCACTTCCTCCAAGACTTCCGGGACCTTGCTCCGGGGAAGTACCAACTGTCCTCTCTGCGCCTTCCCATCGGGTGACTCCCATACCCGGAACAGCACGCCCTCTCTGGTCTTCAACGAGTCCCATTGGGCCCAGTGCGACTTGTAGGTGGCGCTCCTCGGTGCGATGTCCTCCCAGGTTGGCCTCGTCCCTGCGTCCACTTCCCTCAAGAGTGGCCCCAAGTCTGCGTCCGCCAGCTGCTCCCTCCTCAGGCCTGCGCTATCCCAGCCTTCAGCAGGCACTGCCACAACTACTCGGACTGCTGCGGCACGCTCCTTCTCTTCCACTCTTGTGCGCTCATGGCCGTCCTGGATCTGCGATAGGACACCTCCAATGCAATGGTCGCTGGCGTCGGTGTCCACAATGAAGGCGCCACCCGGTTGTGGGAAACCCAAAATTGAAGCACTGCACAGGGTCCCCTTCGGGTGCTGGAAAGCGTCTTCGACGTCCTCCGTCCACACATAAGGCCGGTTTTCCTCCGTCAGGCGGGTGAGGGGTTTTGCGATGTTGTCGGCCTTTTCCTCTAAATCATTAAGGCGGTCGTCTACTTGACCCTTCCGCTCGCCCAGCTCCGTCACGTCATCCCTCACGCCGGCCAACTGTTCTTCAAACTTGGCGGCGAGAGCCTCGTTCGCCACCTTCATTTCGGTAGCCGGACCGTCATTCGCTGCTCTCATTTCCGTGGTTAACTCGGCCTTCACTTGTTCCATCTTCTCGGCGATGTTGTTTGCCGTCTTCATTTGTTTCAACTCTGCGGCGATGTTCTCCCTAGCCGTCCTGATTAGTTTCAGTTCCGCGGTGATGTTGTCGTTGGCCGTCTTCACTTGTTTCAACTCGGCGGTGAGGCTGTTGTTTGCCGCTTCTGTTTTCTCTGTTAACTCGTTCATCTTCGCCAAAAGCATTTCCAATGCGGATTCCATGGCTGTAATGTTCGGTGATGTTATCTTCCCGCTTCCTGACACCAGTGTGACTTTGTGGGTTCGTGAAATGAAAAGTCCAATTTCACCACTCAAAAATGTTCTTTATTTCCACCGACTTACAGTTTAACACTTGCCAATTACACAGAATTACGTGCTGCACACAATTACAATTCACCAGTTCGTCCGTTACAATTTCCTTGTACTCGCTATTACGTAAACTCCGATGCACGCACAGTCTTCTCGTTCATTAACACGTCCTTCGCTAGCACGTCAAACACTGACTCTTACACCAAGAACTGCGACCGTCTCCTCGCTCACACTCACTAACCAACTGATTGACCAACTCAACACAGCACAACAACTGACACACACTGTCTGTCTGTCCCTCTTTATATAGGAATATCCCGACTTCTGGTGTTTACAAGATTGTTCTGGTAACAGAAAGATCGAGAACCAGGTGGAAGGAAAACAGACGCACAATTATGTTTCTTTCCGACCACTGGCTGTCACCACTATAAGACAAACGAGGGAAGGGCGTGGCTAGCCGAGCCTCCCCTGTCTTCCGCCCTCAGTTGCTTCACAGGGTGCTCCGACGCCCGCGCGACAGTATGTACGCTTACTCGGGTAGCCAGCTAGATGAAAAGACGATTAATCAACGTTTCGGGAGTGTGCATCTCTCCCATCATCAGGATGTTTATAAAATGTTATAACCACAAATGAAATACTGGATATAACACAACTATAAACAAAGACAAAACGCTATCAAAATTTGCATTACTGAACAAAAGACTGTTTTCAGTAAATTAAATACCGGGGCAGGAGATGGCGTGAGTATAGAGAACTGAGTCAAAGAAACATAGCTACTTGATTATCAAGCTGTATTGATATTTGCTTCTTAATACGACGGATTTCCATTTAAGGCCGATTTCCAAGAGGAGCTGAACTGATATCCAGCATCACGATTAATCGTGCTCCTTTCAGAGGAAATCGCCAAAGCCTACTTAATTCTCCGCTCCCAGTAACTGTTGCATTTTGCCAAGGTGGTCGTCTCCCGAAAATTGGCTCTATGTTCGTTATCAAAACAATGCTCTGCCAGCCCAGACTTCTCAGGTTGCATTAAACAAATGCTCCGTTCATGTTCGATTATTCTAGTAGCGATGGTCCTTCCGGTTTGTCCTATATACGGTGTCCCACATTCACAGGGAATACGGTACACTCCTGGAACTTGGAAGTCCAGTTTGTCTTTCACTGGTCTCAACAGATGCTTAATCTTCGGAGGTGGATTGTGGATGGTCCATCATCAGGATGATGATTCACTCTCGAAACATTGATATCTAATCATCTTTTTACCTGGCAGGCTGCCCGAGAAGAAAGTAAGCGTATTCGTCGCCAGGAAAGCTTCAGGTCTTATTTTATAGTACAGTATGTATTTCGAAAAACATACAAAAAGGGCAGTGAAGATTTTGTTGTAGCACTGAATTTATCCGAATCCGAAAAGCTTTCGATTAACAGTATTTGGTATTATACATATTTATCTATTTTATAAAGTGTAGTACAGTAAATTTTTCTTAAGATGGAATCTTTAGATTACGCATCAACTACATTGACCCCCCCCCCCCCCTTAAACCCAACACATTTTTCGTAGTTCCCCTCCCTTTCATTTGCGTGCCAGTAATCCCAGTCTATCAGTTTTGTGTTTTCGCAGAAGAAAATCCACATATTGCGTCACGTTCTTGCTTCTCTTCTTCTGATTCGGATGATCTTAATTTTGGAAGCAATTTCTTTCATATCTATTGCCGATTTGGTTTTTCATCTCCGTCTAATGTCTCTCTCTCCCTCTCTCTCTCTCTCTCTCTCTCTCTCTCTCTCTCTCTCTCTCTCTCTCTCTCTCTCTCTCTCTCTCTCTCTCTCTCTCTCTTCCAATATATGAAATGTATATCTTAATTTTCTGAGAGCCATTTCAGAAGTTCTCGTCATTCTGAATGACTTTCGTATAATTGATAAAACATAAGAGGTATACAAAACATTGCTACTTATGTAGATCTCAAAATATTTCCGAGATATTTGTTATTGATTTGAATTTTCAATTACTTGTATTGTTCTTAAATCAGAAGTCAGTTGTTTTTTGTCATGCAAATAACATGGATTTCAAAGCTATCAAACAGCAACACATTATTTAAACGTTTGACTATTGCTGTACCTACAACAGTGTGTAAATGTAAATAGAATGTTAATCTGAATTAATGAATGGGCAGAATTATAACATGCATCCCGATGAAGTAGATACAAAACTAACCTTTCATAAGAACAATTTGCAGAAGCTAGCTAAAAATGTTTTCAAAGGTGCTTAAACATACTTTTAAGTGAAACTACTAAAGCATATCGTTTTATAACATCTTTTCAAAGTATATTCACAGGCATATTTCAGAAAAAACTCATTTTACTTTTATTTTATTAATTGATCAGATATTTTACCCAATTCAGACATCGTAATCATAAATAAAAGCTCTGCCACATTATTTAAATGCTAATACACAAAAATATATATTGAAATGTTTTTTTTTGTTTAAAAAATGTAAACAATATTTTGTTATGGTATATCCTCAGAAGTTGAATTAATTTTGCCATATCCTCCATATCCTAAGCCATTAAAAGATGTACCAAAACACATATACTATGGGTTAAATTCGTGTTCACTTTCGGGTAAAAATTTGAACAAGATTGGTTACAAACTTTTATATGAAACATTTTTAATGCTAAAAGTCTTAGAAACATCAGAAGTCTATAAAAGACATTACAAGTAATGCCGGCCTTGGTAGCGTGGATGACAGCATGTCTGCCTCACGTTCAAGAGGTCCCGAGATCGAATCTCGGTCAGGGTGAGGAGGATTAATAACTTTAAATGTTTGAGGTTTTTATATAACTCTTGTTTTAATAATTGCTCACGGATTATGTTCATCTGGTTTATTTTGTTTATGGATGGATAAGGTTTTCTCCAGGGTTTTTCCTTATTCTAAAAGGCGAATATCGGGTAACTCTAAGCTCTATGGACCTCGGGCTCACTTGAGCATCATTTCACCCATTCCATTAATCGTCCGATATGACTTAACGTAGAGGACGTAAATTAAAAAAAAAAAAAAAAAAGGCAAGTAATGTACTCTTGGACATTTAAATGGTCACATGTTGAACCTTCTAATGGTCCCGAGGTCAAAAACTTATGCGTGTAAATTGAAGCCAAAGTTTTAAATTATATTTTGGGCATTAAGTTTGAATTTTTGGTGCTGACTTTCACAAAATGTCACCTTTAGGTCCCCTTAAAGGTGGTTGTGCCATACTCACTAGATTGTTTTCACGGGCATTCGATTTATATATGAAACATAATTCCATATTAACTGCCATTGATAGCAGACAGATTTTAACGTGCAAGTAAAAGTAGATTATTGATTACCGTTGATACAATTGTTATCGTTCACTATCCAGAATGAGAGGTAAAGTCTTGTCCCGCGCCGAAGGAGTCATCTGGAAAGACTCCAGGTAAAGTGGGTCTTGGAAGTCAGCGTCCGCCTTGATCACAGAATCATGTGCCTGTGAGAGATTGCCTTCACGGAGATGATGGTAAAAGAAGGTTTATGGAATACATTTCTGTCAGAAAGGCTGAGCGAAAAATGGAAGTCTCCCGTTCCCATAAACTTTATCTCATAAAGTCGAGAGCGAAATGCTTTCAGGATGATGTAGCAAACTGCATACTAGCTGAAGCCATCTTTCGACTCTTTCCTGTGAATTTCCATTTTCGCGGAGTTCAGAAGATGTAAACTCGAGGTATTTTTCTGCTTATAGAATTTTGTCAAATATAATGCTAAGTGTAAAATATTTTTATATGAATGAGAATGCTGATGGAATGGTTCGAATTCGTAAGCAAAGTGTACTCGTCGCTTTAGTGTGCTAAGAATTTATAGAACTCGGGGTGGTTAGTTATTTATTAGACATAATAAGTTTAGTGTAGTTTTCGATTTATCTGGTTTTCCACTTTCACGGAATAAAATGATATGTATTACATTATTATCTATCAACTGTAGTATATTTTGATAACTAGTTTACAAATTCACCGCAAAAGTAAATAAAACTTCACTTTGTATTAATCACACAGGACCAGGCAGTAACCAAGGACGACAGTGAAGTTTTTTCAAATCCTCGGTGTATGCTGATCTGAATATTGGGTTCTGTTGACATATTCTCATGAAAACGTCCTGAAGGAAAGTTGCTAGCAAAAAAAAAAAAAATAAAGCATTTCGAACGAGCTCAAAGCTACAAAACGCCGGAGAAAGAGAGAGATGAAGCTAAGTTTTTCCAGTCAAGTTGCATTTATTAACTTATTGGGAAGAAGAAGACTTCCCAGACTATTTTAAAATACAACTTGTGTTAAACTTCTGTTCTTTCTCTACCCGCAGCTTTTAAGTACAATCTGTATATGAGAGACCAGACAAATTAATGTAAATGTAATACATACATTATTCTATCTGGTTCATGATAACTATGATAAATGTTTCCAGAGATACTTGTATTATACATTTTGTTATAAGTATAAGAGAAATGAATACGAAAGCGCCAATGAAAAGTTTAAGAAAGTCATGTTTTTAAAAATAAATTAAATTTGTTTATATTTGTCAGGTATTTTCTAATGTATTCCGAGATTGTTCGACATGTGTTTATTCCATTTCATCTAATCGGTATTATCATTGAAATATGTTTTTTTCATCCTAAAATGGGTTTGGAGATTTTCATTTCTGGGCCAAATTTAGGTACGATTTTAAATCGTACATTAACGTCTAAACAATACAAAGATTGCCGTAGAAGTGCATTTGGCGAAGCAGGCGGACCTAAGGCAATAATTTATAATGATGCAGCGAATTGAAGAGAGATCGGTTTTTAAATTACTAATGAATTCCATGTAGGACACCCAAGAACTGCTGTTATGATAAAAATACTGACCCTGTTCAAGGATTGCTGACAGAAGATTGAGAATATCTTATGAATTTATTCGGGCGACATTGTGCTTATGTATGTGTGAGTCAAATCCAAACATTTTACATAAACAGAAATGAGAAAATATTGTCGAAAGATTCCAAATAAACTGACCCCCAAACCAAAACAACCAACGCGTTGATGTGCGGGAAAACGTTCAAGGAGCTTCTTTAAATTTGGTTTGGAATATCATTATTGGTGAACCATTTCAACGGGTCCCTAGCCTACAAAAGTGCAAGGAATTCGCAGTGTGGACGAGATGTTTACTAGTTTCTTTCTTTCCTTTTTTCCCCGTAAGAAGGCCATATTGCTATTATAGCATTTGAAGATAGACATACCGCTGCATTCGTTTGTTGCACAAATGTCTGCTTACTGTAAAGTTTTGAAAATGTTCGTGAGAATCGCTCAAAAGTAAAAACAGTTTCGCATCATTGACCACAGGTAACATACAGCGAAACTAAACTAATTACTTGAGTATCTGGATGCTCTAAAAGCGAGCACCGTGGACCTTCACCATGCGGGTCTGATTTGGGATTTCTTTTTGTTTTCACAAATAGAACAAAATGCGTGGAATACTTTTTTCGTCATCAGATAAGCAATAGAAAATTGTAAAAACCAGGTTTCGGGTGTTTAAGACAGGTTTCATCGAATGTAAAAACGTATTTATATTAAATGAAATACTTAAGCAATAACATACTTTAAATTGTGTAAATCTAAACATGGTTTGATTTTCCCACAGAGTGTCGGTGTCACCCTCGGGTGAAGCCAAATACTTAAAAAGGGATTTAGCACATAAGAAAATTACGAAGTATTCGAACTTCAAATCAACAACGAATATGCCAGTTCTTCACAAAAATGTATTTCTTAAGAGGAAAGCTTTCCTGGCTTTTGCGTTCTATAATATTGTGCACAATCATTGCAAACTTTTAAGGAAATAAAGTAGGAGAAATTGATTTCTTGCGTGTAAAGAACCGGTTGGTAGAATTTGGAAGAAGTACCACTGTATCTTGAAAGAGGCTAATCTTAAATTTCAAATGTAGAATATTTTAATTATGCTTCTCCCTGTTACCCTCCCTTTTTTTAAAAGTGTGATTGTGTGTCTAAACCCCTCTGTCCCTCCCCCTCAGTTACACACACACACACACACACACACACACACACACACACACACACACACACACACACACACACACACACACACCGCACAAATGCACGCATGCATTTATCTATAATCTACTTTATATTCAGGGACCCCCAAAATGGTATTTCCAATTTAATTTCGGCATTATAACTTGTGGAGATATTCGATTGTTTACCTAATACAGCGCTAGAGAAATAAAATGAACTTTGCGAGCGTTTAGTGGATATTAATTCTGTTAGCAATGTTTCAATATGAGAAAACTGTAAACAAGTTTAAAACTAAAATGTGAATCCTTTTCAAGTTTTGGGGTTTTGTGAGCGTAATCTGACCACACAATCTAAACATACATGCCTGTTGTTTTAAAATGATTCCATTCTCAGACACACAACAAAGTAAAGCTAAATACAAATTTTGAAAATTAAATTCAATATAAATAAAAATCTCATATTTGTGGAAGTAAAACGATTACTTTCGACTAAGTCGCAGATATGTCATATATGTGGACTTCGTACGAGTGCAAGGAGGACATTGTGTTAACAGATACTGGTGTTGAGACCGGACGAGTCAGTGTTGTCCAAATGTTGTGTTGCGGTTTTGGGAACCTGTATTTTGTTCGTGTAACAACTCTCACGGCCATTAGGTTCCAACACTTGTCCGGCGACTTAGGGTTGCTGAACCTCTAATGCTAATTAATAAAAGTACCCTATATTCAAAATAAAACGGAACGGAACATTTAGCAATATGTGGCTTGCAAATATGCTTTAATTCTTGATACAATAGAAATATCGAAATAGTGGCCGGCTTCACGAGTTACGGGAACAGGGAAACCGTAATTGTGAATTTTGGGGAGGGGGGCAGTCAGGGCTTGTCCCCTAATTTTCTCCTTCGCAATCAAATGCTAGTTTATTGCTTCCTTTTCTTTATATTTATAGTAAATGGAGGTATTGCACTCGAACTAAAATTTCGACACCAAGATTTCATTAGAATTACACTTTTATTGTCCTATGAACAATAAATAAAATAATAAAAAAGCATTTTCAGAAAAAAGACTGTGTGTGTGTGTGTGTGCGCGTGTATGAACAGCGTAACTCAAAATAAAAAGTTCTAAATACCAAGCTTGGTAAGTTTGATATCCTCCACGGATGTGACACAGGATTTTCAAGAAAAATCTCCACTACAACCTACCCTTTACATTGAAAATGCTTCGTTACTCTTTATTTTCGTTATTATTTACATTATTTTGTAAAATGGTTTATTAAAATGTTATATATTTAAGTGCATATGTGCTAAGGGATAAAATGTGTAATTTCAGTTTACTTTAAAAATTGTGACATTTCTTTAATATGGAAGGCTGTTTCAGAATTGGTATGCAGACAATATTGTGACTTTGTGGGTTCGTGAAATAAAGGTCGAGGTTACAAACACAAAAACTGTACTTTATTCTCCTCGCAATTACACTCTTCACAAATTACAAATTGCTAGATAACCTAAAACTGTTTATTTTTCAAACACTACGCTCAGCTGTCTGTCGCTTCCGGTAACGATCGGCCCCGAAGTTTTCCGAATCTCCACCGGCCATCATTTATTCATCGGCTTCGCGAGTCTACCGCCAGGGTAACACTATTTTACCGCACAAGAATGTAAGAGGTTTTGTTAAAGGACAGACTTTATCTAAAAACTTTTTGTGACTTTATATATTACTGATATATTTTGTTTGTTTAAAATTTTAAATACTCATACGATTTACAAGTGGGAAGTCGATGTTGATTTTTCTCATGGTCGTTCAAGGAGTGTGTCATTTTCTAAGCCATCAGTTCAAAAACTTGACTATAGCGTTAGCCTACTATATCTTCTTACAAGAAATGTGTAAGGGAGCATATTGTAACTTTGTGGGTTCGTGAAATTAAAAGTCCAATTGCACAGACTCAAAGTGTTCTTTATTTTCCACCGAATTACAATCGGAACACTTGCCGATTACACAGAGTTACGTAATGCACACAATTACGATTCACCAGTTCCTCTGTCACAGGTCCACTGCACGCAGTTTACGTACACTCCTCCGATGCACGTACACAGTCCGTTCCCTCACTGGGCGCTCCTCACGCTGCTCGACAAGAACTCAGCTGACTCGCCAACTACAGGCCCTATATAGGGAAGATCGCTGTTTCTCGAAGTCTCGCGATTCGCCGAATCATCCTGCAGGTTCTAGACGTCAAGGAGGGGGAAAGAGAGGGCTAACGATGTTTTTCCAACCATTCCCCTCGTTACCGCTACAAGACAAATGGGTAGGCGCGAGCGAATGCTTCACCTCTGGCCCTACTGCCGGCCGTTTCTATCGGGAGTTCCGACGTTCGGGTGACAATATATGATTAATAAGAAGTAGACGGAATATATGCTTTTCCAAAAATTGTTGATATCAAAAAATTGATATTGCAGAAACTGGTGAATGCAATGTCACCGCTTACTTACGACAGCGATCCAACACTAGATATTTGTGGAAACATACGGTTTTTGATCCTTTAGAAAGGTCTGTCAGTAAATATGAGGGAGAGAGGGAGGGGGAGAGAGCAGCTTATGCATATGTATTTAATGGTACTTCCATAAGCATGAAATTTAGTTATCATTAAGGTGTGCAAGAAGACTACTTTAAGCTAATTCCTCCTCAAATATTTGTTGCAAAATTAATCTTAAATTTGTTTTATAATATAAAATCTCTGAGAGGTTAACTAAATAAATAAAACGTTAAATATCCAAGCTGTAGTCATTTATTGTGTATACTATATATCGTTTTAAATAAATCCTCTGCGGTAATAGTTACTGTTATTCTTGGTGACACAACGGAACTGAAATAAAATAACAAAAAAAATAAAATAAAATCTGCATAGCTAATAGCCCGGTTTCTGGAATCTATACCAGACCTTATTATGCAAAATTCATTTTTAATTTTATTAATTTTTAAATCAAATTACACAAGGCAATTTACAAATTTTGCAGGTATAATCTACTTGCTACCTTAACGAACTAGCTAAATCTACAGATTACTGGATTCCAGTAACCTTATTAATTATTCATCTAATCTAACTAAAACAGTCTTTCTTCTACTTTACTTCTACACCAACAATATAAATCAAATCTACATTTCTACTACAGCTTTGTTATTACAAGCTAGGAAAGACTTTCCTACTATTTTAAAGTTTCCTCTTCTGCAACTGGTATCCAAAGCTTCCTCCTACTGGTATCCATCTCTTAAAGGGACTGGCATCAGTAGATGAAGCTGGTTCGTCAGTTCCAGACATTCGGGTTATCATCCTTCCTCTTCTGCAAAATCAGTTGTGTCTGTCCACTCTGATACTTTCCTCTGGCTCTCCTGGGATTCTCATTCTTTCTATGGTTACTGTTCTTCTTTCCGATATCCATAATTGGCGTCTTCTATTTATCAGCTGTACATCTTAAATTAGGTCTTAAGGACTGGTAAACTGTATCTTCAGTTTCCCTTGGTCATATCCCCCTCCGACTAACTCTCTAAGTAATATTCTTTTCTCTAGATTGAAATGTTTTCAGATTTCTTTCTTGAAGCTTTTTGTGGCGGGTCATATATTCCTCTAATGCCTTAGCGGATATTATCTGAGACATATTGGCCACGCCGTGGCTCAGTGGTTAGACCGCTTGGCTCTCACCAAGGCGGCCCGGGTTCGATCCCAGGCGACCGCAAAGTGAGATTTGTGGTGGACAACATGGCGTTGGGGCGGGTTTTCTCCGGGACCTCCGGTTTCCCCCGCCATCTCATTCCACCGGTGCTCCATTTTCATCTCATGCATCATCAGTGTCACTGCCTGCGCTGCCGTATGTAGTAAAAGCGGGCGTTAAACACTACACATTTCATTTCTGAGACATATTTTCTAAATGTGCATAATCTTCTGCTTCTCTTAAGATATTCAATAAATATTTCCCTTGGAGTTTCTTCGTCTATCTTCTACTAGTTCACTATATTTATTGCATTCAAAAATAACATGTTCAGGCAAATCTAAACAGTGACGTTGCTCACATACATCTGAGTTCTTCCTCCCTATTCTTTTTAAATATACATTATATGGGCCTTGTCCTGTAACAAATTGAAAAAAAAAATCCTTTTCTTGGTTTTATATGTTCCAATTTTAGAATATGTTCCGGAATTGAAATACAAGTTTACAGTTTTCAGCAGTCATCAGCGGAAATTTAAAAACTAACTGTGGCAAAAGTGAGATATACAGAACACTATAAAGTATACAAATTCTAAATAAAATCGCAAATAAAATAAGTGTACGCAATTAAGGCAAAAACAAAACAAGGATATAGGAAATATGTTATAGAAAAGATTCACTTAATAGTTGAGCGTTTTAACATTTGTGAACAAAAGTAGCAAATGGCCCTTCCCCTGCCTTTCTGCAGTTTATTGGCATTAGAAATTCACATTAATATTACGTCGCTGACTTTTACTAGCTTATTTTTTGCCTGAAATTTTAATTTATGGGTATATTGGCGGTGCAATTCCGTACTATTTCCTGTCCTTTTACTTCCTAAAACATCATTTGTTCTAATTCTTGCACAATTGCGCTCTCCTGTTCCATTACATTTCGATACTGGGTTAAACCGTGGGGCCCAAGACGTGATTTATATCACGCTGAAGCCCTTTGGATCACATACTATGCTTTCTATAGCCATTTATTGCTTAGCTATATAATCTGGTTTGCTTAGAGTATTTCAGACTTTTATGTATTTTGTGCTCCATAACCATTTGTCGTACGGCCTTATAAGGGAATCTTCTGATGCCAGAAATTGTGAGGTAGGGAGCCACAGGGCTCAATTATATCTTGAACTGTCTACAACTGAGCTGCAGAGAGATTAAATCATTTATTACACACTGATAATTTTTAAAGAGAACAGCTTTTGAGTTTCTGCTATCAAATATCTTGTATACCCAAACAATATGGTTTTATTTTTAAAATTGCAAGCCAAACGTATTCATTGAAACACAGTAAGTTAACACTCTGTTTTCTGTGCGGTTCTCTACATGTTTTTATTGTTTATTTTTATGTCTTTATTTGTTCATACATTTATTTTATTTACTTCATTTATTTTTTATTTAGTTATTGATCTAAGGTCAGTAGGCATTCCTTGCCACTGAGCCATATACAAAAATCCTGAATGAAAGCATCCTGAACACAGTGATGGTACAGGTTAACTTTATGCAAAGAAGCAAAAAAAAAAAAAAAAAGAAAGAAATAAAGTAAATATTGGAATAATAAACAGTTGATTGAAAATATAGAAAACTAAGCAAAGGGTGTTAAGTAACTTTGATTGATGTTATTTTTGTATAATCAACAAAATATTAAACATTACACAATATTTTGCAGGAAAAATGTAAATGCCATTAAAATATCAGACAAAAGGAGATTTTTCTTTAAATCAGACAAGAAATTTGGTGGAGTAATAGTTATTAGTGCAGATTATAAACTGCAAAATATTCTTTTCAATCTTATAATCGAAGCAGTGGACGTTTGAAACATTAAGACTACATTAGCATGTTTCTCATGAATTCTTATACAGTTTTATGTTAACAGTTTATGGCTTGTAATTTTTGTTTCGTATGAACAGATGCTGAACCAGGTATTTTCATTACAGAAATTCTGGCGAAGGTTTGCCTTAGGCAGTAACACACCAGCTGTTGAGTGAATATTTTGCAGAATAGTTACGGCAGTAATCCAGTTAATAGAGAATCACGTACGGCAGCTGCACTTCAAATGCTTTTAGTATAGAGAAAGCACAAAAGTTAAAAGTACCGAAGACTCCAGTGAATGATACACTTGCCATACCTATCAGCGTTGCCAGGCAACTTAGGCACTTTACGCACCTTAATTGAGACCACTATCTTCATAAATTTCGCTTCGATAAACACTTGAATTGACACGTATCTGCCATAATTGCAGCTATTTTCTGGCCATGGCTCTATAAAATGCCTGTATCTGCAATAGTATGCGAGTTAAAGCTTTCTTTTAATTTTCACATGATTACCGTCGCTCAACATTGTTCAACACCGTGCGCTTGAAAAAGTCACGATTATTGGAATTTAAACATATAGTATACCATAAAAATGCAAACCTCAGGATATAAAAAAGAAATGGGTTAATGTTCGGATCGTTCAGATTAGTGGTGTTATTTTATTATTAAACTGACCGGCAATGTAATAAGTTGTGTTACAAACTAGAGCTGAAATATTGTTAATAGGGATGGGTGATCGATAGTTCTGATACCTCTATACCTACTCACGATAGTAGCATGGTATCGACGTCGAACGATACTTTAGAAAATTCGTTTGCTGCTTTTTCGACACTGTGGTGCTGATTCTGCAATTTTTATTTCATTATAAAATCACAAAATATTACTGCCGCAAGTTGAACATTTTCATATCCCGAGAAATTGCTAGTAATGTGGTAACTGCATATTAACATTATGGGAAAAAAAAGAAGGAAAAAAAAAAAAAGAAACAATCGTGTGTCAAATTCAGTGCCAGTTATCAGTTCCCAAGAACAAATCACTGCATATCTCAACGACGATTTATCGCCTCCTCTTTCTTGTTCAATGAATTATTGGAAAACAAATTAAAAATTTCCAGAACTTAATATACATCCGCTGAATAGTTTTGTATTCCACCAGCAGCAGCTTTCTCTGAAAGTCGTATGTGACAGAAAAAAGAAATAGACTTGACCCCAAAGGCTAGTATTTTTGAACAATAACTTATAAAAGTCGACTGTTTTTCTTTCAAATGTCCAATGTCGCGTTTAAAAATAATGTGACTGCGTGGGTTACGTAGATTCGAAAATTAGGTTTGCAGAAATTTAGAACAACTTTTGGTGCAGTAAAAAGACGCGAAATTGACAATATGCTGTCTTCGAGGCTGACTCGGTGTTTTGCTGCAGGAAAACAAATGAAAGAAATCACTGCTGTCCATTTCAATCGTCGACTGTTGCAATAACCTACAAACTGCCGCTCCTAACACCTTACGGGTATATATAGCTCCCAGTCATTGTTTCTAGAAAGCCGCAGACCTTTCGAGAACTTAAGCGGCGGCAACATTTTCGAGCCTCTCTGTCTTTTTCGCTCTTGTCAAGTGCCCGGCTCCGGCCTGTGGCGGCAGCACAATGCCACACGGTGACAATAAGAACACAGATGCTTTTAGTGTTATCTCATTAAATATGTGCACTTATTTAATTTTATTGGCATTACACAGTTGTCCCAACGTTCTATCTTGTATTGAAACTAGAAGTAGAAATGACCATATCCAAGTGTCGGTATCGTGAAAATATCCGCGTATCAGTTACGAGAATCGAGTATCGAGAGAAGCTGTATCGACCCAGCCGTCATTTTAATATATCAAATAAACTATTATATTTCGGTTCTCGCTTGTATTTGTAATACGAGTGTGTGAACATCTCCAAGTCATTTTTATTAACAAACGTGATGCGAATCTTTCACAGGAGAGAAGAAATATAAAATAACTTGTTAATCCAAATACAGCGCCCATGAATTGACTGTGAAAGCTACTGGTATAGGAAGCTCGCACACAGTGTCACAAGTTTGCAGTGAAGCAATTTCATTTGCACCAAATGACTAGTAGTTAGTTATATTTCAGTTTCCGGGATAAACTCACAAAGTTGGAGAGCGAGTTACTGGTTTGAATGATTTTGTAAAAGACATTTCCTGTTTTAACAACATCCCTAAGGTTTTAATGTTTTTTAGTTATGGGTACCGCTGTGGCTGGCACGTAAAGCGGATTCTGATGTACAGTAACTGCCATCACACGGTTACAACGTTTGGCAATAGCGCCCAGCGCGAGTATTGGCCGGCGTTCATATGCCATTAGCTTTGCACTTCCTTTGATTGCACTGCAGCATTCACGTTATTACCGACTGAATGCTTTGGGATCGGATCCACAGCAATTAGTGTATTGCGTAGAAAGAGCATATAGTATATGTACAGTAGGAACAGTTGAGCGAAGGGCCCCTTTGTATCTGGGAGAAAGGAGTGACATAAAAGGAGCTCGAGGGACGACCAAACTAGGAATAATGACAGAGTAGAGGGCAGGGTTCCTGCCACTTATAAACTTAAGGTCTACGACGGCCAGCTTCTCTGCGGGCTTCTACAAGTATCTCAACAGGAGTCAGAGACTTGAAAGCGCTTCATTTCGGGAAGCACAGCTTCTAGGAGCATGGAACATGCTTTTCCCCTGCCATGCAACGCCGAGGCACAATTCGACACGTTGTAATCCTGCAATAACCAAGCGGATGAAGGGTGAATTTAAATGAAAAGTGAGGTGAAATGGAGGGAGCGGAAATTCGGATTAAAGGAATTCTGTGGCTGGATCACGTTGCGTTTCCGAATGGAGAAGGTTTGCAATAAAAGACGAAGAGAAAAGACTGTTTGATATTTTAGTACTAACTGTAACTGCCAGGCTTCGCTCTGCGCATAACCATATTTGTCTGTTTAGCAAAGTCCCTCTTCCCTCAATAAGAAAAAAAAAAAGTTTTGTCGTTTATGTCTTGCAATTTCTGCTTTAGTTCTTCAGTGAAGTACCCTTAGTTACTACGTGTTTTCATTATGAGTCCCAAAATAAATTATCTAAGCAATTAATTTAAATGTTATGTCTGATGAAACCTTGTACATTTTTACCCTCGTTGTCACGTACTTACACTAAAATGAGAACAAAATAATCTGTGTAAGAGAGACAGGGGGAAGAGAGAGAGAAATGGTAATTCATTTATCCTTCTGTCACTCAAGCTGTGAATACGTAGTTGGAGAGGTGCAGTCAGACTGAAAATTTCAGTGCCAGGATCTTCTGGATTTCCTCTGTTGCTCTAAGTAACTGAGCTACCGTGGCAACATATCGATATGACATTGAATTCCACATCTCATTCACATTTTCCCCGGTAAACCACAAGGAAATGACACACCCAATTGATGACGTACAATGTCTTACATACTTTACGTCCTGCACAGTGAATAAATTACCATTCATTGATCTAATATTTCCTTAAATTATGAAGCCCCTTACTGGTGTTTATTTTAATTATTATCTATGGACAGATGGCAAAGCATTCACTATCACCATAGATTTTCATTTTACTAACACGGGATGCGAACCCCAGAAGTTACCCTTGAGCCAATCTGGTCTGCATAGTTGTGTAATTAAGTATTCTGTTATTTTCGATGCAAACTCGCTCTTGTGATCTTGGACATTGGCGTAAGCAGATTTTCTTGGAAGCTTTTCTAAGTTATACATTCACCTATCTTTCTTTTTTATGTAAACATATTACGCTTTCCGACAAGTATATTTTGGCCACCGTAGTAGAAGTATAGGGGTAATTTATTTTCACATTGGAATCCTGTTAGGATCAAGCTACTTCGCTGAGATTCTTATTATAACTTCTCATTTCTGCAGGTGCATCGAAGTGTTATGTCCCGGAACTTCGTTATGTATTCCTTTTACACTAGACTCCAATCATCTTCCGATGTGATCATCTCTCCAGTTAAATGAGAAACAAAATGCCATACAAGTAATACAAAAGTAATAAAAGTAATAAAATACACAAATCCATCTCCCTGGTATACCTGCCTCACATTCGAGAGGTTCCTCGTAGTGACCTGGACTGGTTTTGAGTTTTACCTTATTCACTTTTGCGTGTATGAACTCATTTGAGTATTATTTCATCCATTTCCTGAATTCATCCGTCGTCAATATCACTGTTCCGGTTAAAAACAAATGCCCAAGTAAGGGTAAATAAGGGGAATAGAATACCTACATTTATAATTGTTAAAGCCATATAATTTAATTATTAGGCCAATTGAGGAAAATTGATTATTCTTTCACACTAACCAAGATAGTTAAAAAGTTAGAGCCAGACTGAAAAATAGAACTCCGTAGCTGGGATTTGAACCACGGATATCCCGGTTTCTGCCCGATTGGTCTTAACCTATATTTAAGTACGTTGCATATCCATAAAGAAAGGTAAATCAATAACTAGACCTCATTGAGATTCGAATAAGTCGTATAGTCTCAAAGTTAGGAACTTTATCAGGTTTAGGAACATAGTGAACCACAGAACGGTAGCTATGGTTGCTTCACTCATGTATTAATCTACTAATTCAAAATAGGTAGCTTATAATTTAAATTGTGTTGCCATCTGTAGTAATATATCGAGAGCTCTAGAATTTATCTTCAGAAAATTTGGAATATAATTTTACTTGGTTGAACCTTGGCTCAACAAAACTATAAGTACGTATTATGTCCATAAACTTCACCGAACTATAATAGTTGTTAGTGATGATGATGATGATGATGATGATGATTGATGATTTTAATTTTTTCTTAATAGCAGTATGAATATCGAAATTTAAAGTGTTTAACAAGATTATAGGTTGGTAACTCTCAGGAAAATGTTGCATTCATATGGCTTTCTGTACTGAATTTTTTTGCAAACTGTTCTTATGACATCTAATCAAGTTAAACTTCCATTACACATTTATTCGTTTTGCTATAGGTGTAAAAATATAGGCCAAAGCGACTTTCAAGGATTTTATAAAGCAGTTCACCACTTAACGAGTTTAAAGTGCCTTGCTCTTTGTATGACCATCAGAGAAAAATGAATAGCAACTTCCCACTTCATGAAAGTGCATTTCAAAATGCCATGACTGTTAGGCAATGTTTTTAGTCATAAATTGTGCACTTTATACTTACTGTGCAGTAAGATTTATGTGCCTCTTACAATTTACCAATTAGAAAAGTCATTTAGAATGAAGAGGTCTTCACCGTCATACTTAAATTATCTATAAAAATTTTGTCAAACGCGATTGAGTCATTGAGAAAATAAAAAATAACAGAATATTTTTCTTATACAAAACAGTTTACGGTGAAAGTATTGTCTTGAAAATCTTCGGTCGTATCACTGTAGGAATGTGAATTTTCCTGCTAATTGACAGCGTCATCAACAAACAAAATAATTTTCCTTTGATAACGAACAATTTCCAATAAACTCTCGTTATCGAATTTTTTGCCGGAATACAATACTTCCTTTACCTACAAATAAATTAAGTAGTAGAGAAAATAAAAGTAATTGGAGGTGATTAACTTAAAAGATAAGTTTAAACGATATGCCTGATTAGAAAGTATGTTAACCTTATTGCCTCGGAGTGAAGCTTTTTTTCTTCTTGAGGACGTCATACCTTCGTTTTTGAAGTTCCACATTAATCGCTCGGACTTCTAGCGTAAATTAAGATATCCTGCTGGTTTTTTGTAACAGTAAATTTGTAATAATAAGAAGTAAATTGTTAAAGTTCATTTACAGTATCTTATTTCATTCCTGAAATAATCAAAGTCACTTAAGTTGTAGATTCACTGTAGATAAGTTCACAAATCCGTTCGTTATCTTCTTATAGACTTGTTTATTTCATCTGAGAAGCTTTCTGTTTTGACCAACTGTATTCACAACCCGGACAAGTTTGAACCAATCACGGTAGACTGTCTTGAAATGTTTTATTTCTTTATACCCAGCCTTCAATTTGGCAGTACTTCCTTTGGAACATGTTGCATATTGTCTGAAATAAGATTGTCGCACCTCATTCACAGTCGTTTCTGATATGTAAGCTAAGGGAACAGAGACATTATGACGGTGTACAATAAACTCAAATAAATAATATATAAAATATCTATATTGTTTTCTATTTATTAATATTATTTATCAAACCTACTGTTTGGTAAATAGTTTTACAAAATATCACTCATGACCTCAATATTAGTCACAAAACATTGAATTCATTCGTGGTGTAAGCATAATAAAGAAGTATTCGCCATTACAAATGAAAGTGTATTTCAAACAACTTAATTCGGGAGTTACAAGTCTATTTTGTTTTACTGCTGGAAAGTTAAATATTTCACTCGTTGCTTATATTTTCCTGTAAAGTTACTGCTGTATGCAGAGTGAAAAGTGGTGCCATTCTGATAGTTTCAGTCCAAGAATGATTGGTTTATTAACGTTTTTATGGCAGTGCAGATGAGTTTATAGCGAAAACTGCGCACAGAGTTCGGAGAGAGATGATGCACGCAATGACAGTGATAGAGTTTTATGGTCCAATCTTTTTAAAAGCATTTTTGATTCAGGATTGTTTATATCTGTGATGTACCTTGCAGAAGTATAAAACAGACTTGATAAATGTACATCTAGTAAACTACTGACTAGCTTTGGACAGAGATTGTCACTTGGTTGGAAAACGGATTTGTTTTTTAACACTTCCTCAGTGTGCTCAGCGTCTTAAGTAAATTTAAATACATAATTCACAATTATGAATGTCACAATTTCTATTAATTGGTAATTAGTACGGAAAATGTTAAAATTAATTAAAGAGCAAACAGGAAAAATACATTCAGATTAAAATGTTTGATAGTATATGTTTGAAGTAAAAATATTTGAAAATTACTTGCTAACTTGGAGGATTCACCCCCAAGGATTGAACTCGTCATATTTTCCCTTGTTCACTTTGGAAGTCATGCACTCTACGATTTGTTGTGATTAGTAACATTATATGAGAGTTACAATTCAGCTCTTAGTTGAAAATATGTAGTCAGGATAAAACTTACGGAAATGAAATAGTTATATTGCTACAAATAGCAAGTGCAGTTTTTCCTAACAGTGGAGTTGTACATTACGTGGGTATACTAGGTACTTGTGTATCAGTGGTTCTGGAAGAGTAGAGGAATTGCCGCATTAAATCCAAAATTCAGCATCACAATTTCACTGGAACGGTTTGGAGGTATTTCAAATAATTACATTTATGTATATATGTGTGCACTAGGAAATAGGTAAGAGATTTAGAAAGCAAAAACAATTATTTTGAAGTTTTGAACAGTAAATAGATTTCTTTGGCACATTCATGTGTAAATAAATTGATTTAATACCAGAACCTGTAATTCTGCTCGCTTTGAAGGGGGTGCGGGGATTTTCTTTCTCCTGCTTTCACACCATTTATCAGTTTTCCGACATCCCATTCTCTTTCCCCTCAATATCCTTTACGTTTTCTCATCTTGTTTTTCCACTGGCTCTCTCCTGCTCCATTTTCGTAGTAGCTCTTTTTGCTGTGTGCTCTGCTCTCTCAAGTGATGTTTGAAAAGCGGTGTGTCAATAGAAATTAAAAGTAAGATTACATAAACGTTTGTCTTTTTCATAAGATTTTATTGCTCTGACTACTATATCACATGTCGTAAGCGGTTTAGATGCACGAATAATAATAAAAAACCGCTTTTAGATCTTCATTTGTTGTTAAAGAAATTATTAGAAGAGCAAAGGCTACAAACATTACTATGTAACTTTAAAAAAAAATAAAGTGCTAATTATCGAGATGTGTATTTCCATTTTAGACTTATTTGGGTAAGAAGTTAGTTTGTCGTTTACACTATTTGTGGAGATAGAGCCTAATTTATACACTCCAAGTTTCACAACAATTTGCTCTGTTGAACAAATGAAAAAATAAATAAATAAACGATTTATATGCAATTTTTCTGTTTTGAGTTGACAATTAATACGATAATATCAACTAACTATCCATCCAAAATCGAAAATTAGAAATACTTATATAATAGTTTCATTATACCTTGTGTAGCGGAATTGAGAACAGTGATCTCGGCTAAGTAGAGTTCACTTGTTCACTTGTGCTTCAAAGTGTAGAGGAGCACACATATATGCTGTCCGTGGCCTTGTCATAAAGTGATCGCACTGTTGAATAGGCGCAGAACTACCAACATTTTTCTCAGCCTGCTTCATTCCTGTTGTAAATAAGAAGGCGGAGCTTAATGCACTCGCCACGTGTTAGACGGTACATGCATGCACACAAGCTTTTCAACACTAGCAGTATATAGTAGTGATAACTTAATGAGAATAAATTGAATATAACATATTAACTTATTAAGTCTATAACTTAAAGCATTAATGATATCGCACAAAAGCATAATGGTTATGTTTAATCAGATTCCTGCAGAATGTGGAATCCTGATAGAGAAGCATTGTCATCTCCCGATAGATATTCAGTCTCAGTAAACTGCTGCCGTCGGTGATTAGAAGTCTTTCAACAACTACATTATAGACTACATTTTATTGAACATTAATAAGTTCATTGTGTCAGTTACGTAATTTTGCATGTGTTTTCCATAACCTATATATGTAGTTTTATTTCATCTACTACGTACTTACAATATTTAGGAAAGTATTGCATTCCATTAAAAAATACGATACCGTGATTTCAGTGGAAATCCGTATTTTGAAGACTCCCAAGTCCAAAAATGTGTTCTTAAAAATGGTTAGTGTATCTATCGTATGTATGTTAACAGCATAACTGAAAAACAAAACTTCGGTTAAATACCAAACTTGGTAAATACCAGTTGTAAATACCAGTTCAGCATCCTCCAGGAATAAGACACGAAGATTTTCAGAAAAATCCCTTCACCTGAACATTCAGAATGTTTTGAATATTTTGATTTTCCAAAAATAGGTCTAACGACTTCTATTAAAGTGACATGTTTGCATTTTTAAGACGAATGAAATTTATATCTTGAATTTTCTAGGAATGCCCTCAGAAGTTGCATTCATTCTGGGTGACCTTTGCCAAAAGAGATAAAATCGTACCACAAAAAAGTAGGTAGTTCTCGATAAAACACAGAATTGTTTTTTTCGTGTAGTGAATACTTCAGTTTTATTCCTTGTTATTTATGAGAATTGTCTAATACTTACATTCTTTTCAAACTAGAAGCCATTTTTTCTTTATCTCTTCGTCAAGAAAGATAATGAAATTTAAGCTTTGACGATCACTTAAGGGCCACTATATTCACATATTCCGTTATATCAACAATAAAATTAACAATAAGATGTTTGTTTTGATTAACACGGAGTAGACAGAGAAATAAAAGCTTTCAACAATAGTTTATACAAAAGTAGAGAATGGCATGTGAGTGTAACACTTCAGATTTTGTATAGTGTATGGTTGCTTGTGGCAGCATGTTACATGGACTTGCATAAACTCTTTTTCAATGCTATAATAGACGTTTGGCTGGCCCCGTAGCTCAGTTGGTGGAGCATCTGCCTTGCTAAAGGTCTTGGGTTCGATTCCCGGCTGGGGGTGGGGTGTTTTCTCCAACCAAGATGTTTCCCCATCTTCCCCAGAATCTGGAAGTATGAATGAGAGTTTGAATGTGTGCGTGATTTAGTGATAGAACCCAACGATTACGAGTTAACACCTTCGATATGTTCCAAAGAGAACGTCCGCTGATATGACCACTACAGTTAAGGGGGGTATAAAGGGGGGGAACAAAAATAGACGTTTATATAGCGTTTGTCGTTTGTTAGCTCAGTTAGTAACACTGTTTATTATCATGTAAATACAAATTGCTTGTGATTTAACCTTTGATAAATAAAATACAAGCAAATTCTCAAACAAATCTACATACTTGTCTGTTGTAAGTATTCCTTTCAGAATTCATTAACTAAGAACACATTTATGTGGTATGTGTCGAATCCATTATCTTTATTACAAGCATTTACATACTTTTCTCACTCCGAAACTTATTCGTGCGGAACAGTTATCAGAAGACTGCCCACGAGTTGTACTTCTGGGAAATGGTTACGGTAATATCTTTGCAAATAAATGATTACCTTCCCTGAACCAATCAGTGGCCCGAGACGATATACTAGATAGTATAAGGGTTTTAGCTCCTGAATTGTTTTACCACGCTAGATATAGAATGAACTTCCTTGTAAGACTGAAGCACTTTATCAAAGTGAAGTTAATAGCTGGACTACTGTGGTAAAGAGGCACGCTAATGAGTTATGCCTTCTCAGACAACCCTCCACAAAATTAACAGGCTCTGCCCGGGGATTAAATGCGGTAACGCAATTATTTGAACCGAAAGACGACGCGGCGACCTCGGTAGCGTCACGGCGCCAGACTCAGAGGCCAGGATCTCTATTACTAGCTCATGGTATGTGTAATGGGAGGTTCAAAAGCGCAAATACCACGGAAGATTAAAAGACACTCGTTTCAACTATAAAGCGACATTTTCTATGGAGGTACATCTACAGTTATCTCTGAACTAAAGCCTGTTAAAAAGTTGTACGACTGTCCCTATTATTGCATAGATGACCTTAGTATCCTGTACCATTTATATCCAAAGAGATTATTTTACCCACTTTACCAAACAATCCGATTATTCAGTATAGGTTTGGTTACATTAAAAAATGAAGACAAAACTCACGTTTTTCTCCACGACATGCACAAAGAATCCTCTTAGATTCCTTAAAATGGGCATTTGGAAGCGTTGATGCAATTGAAAACTTTTTTGACACAAATGCTTATACTTTAATAGGCTCTACAGTGTTCCTGCTGTAGGTTCTAGTGCAATTCTGTTATACTTACGCTATTTAAAGCGAATTAAGAAAACTTCGCAGCTTTACCATAAAATATTTAGGACTTTTATTTGTAATGAATATATCTTTATCGTGTTATATTTTAATTAATTAAGGTCTTGTCACTCACGTGTAGGTCTAAATATTTACTCTCTCCCTCCCTACTTCCCTCCCTTCCTGCTTTTTTCTTCGTTTCATGGTTGGACGCAAAGGATCAAATAAGACTTTTCTCATGTCGGACATCAGTGAGATTGGAAGCCTGAAGAATGGTATTATTTTCCGGTTAAAAGAGGTAAAAGATACAAAGAATACCATTCTTTAATTTTAGGGGTGTTTTCGCTACGTGGCATCTTATATACTCGTATAACCAACCCACTCTGGGTTTCCCAACTTTGCTAAAATATATATTTTCCAATTGTTTGTTTATGTACACTTAAGTGAATTAAAGCAGTTACGGTGTACTAGTATTCAGTTCTATCATGTTTGATCACCTCAACTTCATGATCCAAATTTTCCTTTCGTACTGGAAATCCTCCAAAATGCCTCCCCTATTAAATTTAATCCGCCAATCCCATTCACTTTATGGACAGGCGTTTGAATTGCCAGCAGTAAAGAATAAAAGAAACAACATTATTTGTTTTATGTAGCAAAGTATTAAGACAACAGTAATTCATGCAGAGGTCCTGGAGATAGCCTCTTGTCAGAATTCCTACACTCTTTTTTTATTATTTTTTTACCACACCTACATTATTTTTATTTTTCCGTAAAGAATGTGTGTGTGTCAAATATGTCAAAATGTATGGAGAAGAAATGAAGGGGAAAACAGCATAAAATAAATAAAGAAAAGAAAGGCATATAATATAAACACACATAAAGCTTAGTGTATTGTATCTTTCTCTGCCAAAGTATATTAGAGAGTTCTTAGACATAGGTTGCTCTTTTTTCTACGTTCTTTCAGGCTCTCTGTAGAATCGCCAATATGGTCCAAGAAGGTGTCTTAGTACTCGAAATGCAACCTTAAAAAGCACACCACCCGAGCTGCCATCTTTAATATGCATGGCAAATTAAAGTTTTTATTACTTCCAAAGGCAACAACATTGAAAGAATTAAAAGAACGAAATCTCAGATCTGATTCTCTAATACCCTTGCTTTTCAGTGCTGGTTTAAGCATTGATTTCACCTTTCTATCCGCTCAGTAGCATCCGCCATACTCTCAGAAATACAAGCAACTTTCCTCGCACCCTATTCTTTTTATTTTTTGTTCCATTTCCCTTCTGTATTAAAAGAAATTAGAAAACAAGTATTAGAATGAGCAAGGAAGTTAGAATACTCTAGATATGACATCAAAGGGAGCAAGTATATTATTGAACTTCGATTCCAACAAAGATATTCACTTGATATAAAGATGAAATCGTGCAGAGAACAAATGCTTATATAGAGAAACACAAGTATCTTATGTGGTACAGTCACATTATTTTCTCTAGCAATCACAATTTCGAAGATATACCCTACATATTACAAACTGCATTGGAAAGTGAATCTGCTAAATTATATTATTGGTGATATTTTTTTCTTTCTTTTCTTTTTGTTTCAGCATATCAAATCACAAAGATTTACTTTTTTGGAAGCATGAGGTAATATTAAGAACTCATAGTAGATACCTGGAGAAAAAGAAAGGGAGAAGAAGAGAAACTTTGAATCATCTTCCATATGTCTAGTTAATCAAGAATGCTTCAACCATAATTATGTATTATGTGTAAATCATTCCAGTGAATTAAAATGTCTTTAATTCGAATCAAATGCCTGAAATTGAATTCTTACATGTAAAATATCTTTTGGTAATGGCTAACGCTACGAAAAAGAGTATTTGAGGCAATTGCATGTGTTAACGAACTCTCTATTTTTCTTGAGTTTTTGCATATCTCTTTCCCGGTCGTACAAAATTCCTATGGAATCACTACACAAGCTGTGCACACTTCATAGCTTGCGTATTATGTCATATCACCGCCTTAAACTTAATATCACTGTTAAAATCATGAAGAGTTATTTTCATCAAATGAAAAGTAGAGTTACACCATTTTCCACGTAAACTGTATTTAGGGAACGTGGTTGTTAATCTTACCAGATGTACTTAATGTCTGGCTCAGATAATATAAAATGTTACGCTTTCTTTTTGCTTCTTTGAGTTACTCTGTAAACACATATGCCCGCGCGCCCACACACACACACACACACACACACACACACACACACATACACACACACACACACACACACACACACACACACACACACACACACACACACACACACACACACACACACACCGCACCGCACCGCACCGCACCGCACCACGCCCGCCTCGGTAGCGTGGTGGTAGCATGTCTGCCTCAAGTTCAAGAGGTCCCGAGTTCGAATCTCGGTCAGGGTGAGTTACCTGGATAAGGTTTTTTCCGGGGTTTTCCCTTATCCTGAAAGACGAATGTCGGGTAACTCTAAGCTCTATGGACCCTGGGCTCATTTGAGCATCATTTCACCCATTTCATTCATCGTCCGATATGACAACGTTGGAGGACGTAAATTACAAAAAAAAAAAAAAAAAAAAAAAAAAAAACACCACACCACAACACCACACACACTACTTATTTTCCCCCTAAAATGCATTTTTAGTTTAATGGGTCTTTAAACGTGTACTTCAAGTGAAAGTGTTGTACCTGTTATAGCCAGGAAGAATTTAAAAATCTGTCGAAGTTTAAAATATATGACGGAAGTCCAGAAAGTAACAGACTTTTTAAAATAAACAGTTCGCAAATTGAAAAAACTATAAGTTTACTACATGCATTTGAAAGGTTCATTCTTAAGCTATTTTTCTGCATAATCACCATTCAATTTGAGACATACCGTGGCACAACTTTTTCAGTAGCCTCTTTCTAGAAATCTGCCGCCTGCAATTTCAACCACTGGTTTACCCGTCATGCAGTTTGGCGTCAGTATCAAAGTGTTGTTTACCGAGTCATTTTTTATCGCTGGGTAGAGGTGGTATTCGTTCGGCGGCAAATCCAGGCTGTATGGTGGATGGTCAAATACCTCCCATCCAAAACCATCCAAGAGTGCCCGGGTACGATTGGCCATGTGTGGACGTGCGTTTTCGTGAAAAAGCAACACCCTTGTGCTAAGCGTTCCTTTATTTTGTATTGCGCGCCGTAACTTTCTTAGTGTTTCACAATACATTTCTGAGTTTATTGTTGTTCCACGTTCCAGAAAATCAACGAAAAGCACTCCCTTGGACTCCAAAAACACAGTAGCCATGATCTTTCTTGCTGACAGCGTTTGCAAACACTTAGGTGGTTTCTTGGGAGAATGTGTGTGTCCCCATTTTATCGACTGTTGTTTTGTTTCACAGTTGACATGCTTCAACCAAGTCTCGTCCACAGTTACGATACTCCAGAAATGCATTACCATTTGTTCTGTATTCTTGAAGAAAAGTCAGTGCTGCAGCCAGTCTCTGTTCCTTATGGTCTTCCATTAAGATTTTCGGAACCCACCGAGCACAAAATTTGTGGTAACCAAGGTTCTCCACCAGAATTTGATGTACCAAACTCCGTTAAATTTGGGTAAAATGTTCTGACAGTTCTGTAATCGTGAAACGACGGTTTTCGCGAATTTTGTCATTTATTTGCACTGCCAGATCATGATTCACAAGGCTAGGCCTACCACTGCGGTCCTTGTCGTGAACACTGGTACGGCCATTTTTAAAATCAATGTGCCATTGCCTCACATGTCTATCACTCACTATTCCCTGCCCGTAAACATCACATAGCTGACGATAAATTTTAATTGGGCTGTTGTTTAGAGCCAGCAAAAACCAAATCACAAACCTCACTTCACAAGTGGCAGGATTTTCTATTGCAGGGCACATTTTGACGACTCAAAGAGAGCAAAGTAAGGAACACACAGTCCTCACGCTACAACAGCTGGATGCGTACTGAATGTAGGAACGTTCTGACACCAAGATTGCGGCTCCAGCCCCAGCCATCGCCACGATAGGCCAAAACGTCTGTTAATTTGTGGACGGTTCTCGTAATTCTCGGGAGTACCGTGTATGTAAGTGCGCTTAGCTTACTTTTAATGATTTCACTATCTCAAACTTTCACAGAGATTCTCTCCGTGCACGTGAAGTTAACCTGAAACTTGATGTTTTGCATGTCCTTTTCTCCCTTGTAATTTACGTCCTCCAACGTTAAGTTATATCGGACGATAAATGGAATGGGTGAAACGATGCTCAAATGAGCCCAGGGTCCATAGAGCTTAGTTACTCGACATTCGTCTTTTAGGATAAGGGAAACCCTGGAAAAAGCCTTATCCAGGTAACTCACCCTGACCGAGATTTGAACTCGGGACCTCTTGAACATGAGGCAGACACACTAGCACCATGCTACTGAGGCGGGCTGTTTTGCATGTTGCAGAAAATAATTCTCATAAATGCATTCATTTGCGAACCGCTATTTTTATTTTTTATTATCTTTTATTAGACTTGTGAAATTTGTAGCGTAATGTTTTTTTTTTTCTGTGAATATTATTAACAGAATAGGCCAAGTATTCAACATTAAAAACTTAGACTGGCACAAATAACAAAGAAATGTTTAGGAGCTGAGTTCTGTTTAGATGAGGGTGAGTCAATTAAAGACAGTGCTCTTACTTTATTTTTAAAGCGCACAACAAAGGCACACTGCGGAAATAATTTTTGAGTGATGCCAGTAGTTGAGCTCTGATTGATGTATAAAGCACATGCTCTTTTGCACAAGCCTATATACACAGGGTACGAATGAAGTAGGTCAGTTTGCTAACTCCTACAGAGAAAATGGAGGTTTTACGCGAAGAAAAATAAGCTGCATTGAAGTTTTGATTTCGTTTGCAGAAATGCGGCATGGAAGCTTACAGAATGTTGCAGGAGACATATGGTGATGATGTTCTGCCCCAATTCACGGCAATTCAATGGTTGAAGAAATTTATGGAGAGCCGTATTTCAATAACAAGGAAGGTGGGCCAGGTGCTCCAGCAGCAGAACAATCCGTGGAATGGTGTACAGACATCAAGTCCCTTCTCATACCACAGTTAGTGGCACTTTGTATTTTCTAAACACATCCAATGAAAACGACCAGAACTCTATCCTTCTGGTTGACGCCTGCAGCATGACAATGCCCGTCTTCATGTGTGCAACTTTGTTACCCAGTTTTTGGCACGCAGAAACTTTGACTGTGGCATTTTATTACTTCGGAGGCCATCATGTAGAGGGCCGAGGCCGTTATAAAGAAAATATCAAAATATTGCTTCCAGTACGTGTTCTAGGACTGGCAGAAGCGTTGGGCAAAGTGCATTCAAATCAACGGAGAATACCTTGAAAAAGATCACACCAATCTGGACCAACTCTAGTGTATTTTGTCATCATGACCTTCCCTTGTGTGTGTGTGTGTGTGTGTGTGTGTGTGTGTGTGTGTGTGTGTGTGTGTGTGTGTGTGTGTGTGTGTGTGTGTGTGTGTGTAAATATGTAAATATGTTTGTTAACGACACTATTGCAGTGATCATTTCGATGCCAGTGTGTCGAAATTTCGTCTCTAAGAAATTCTTTTAGATACAACTTCTACGGACATGGAGCCGTCACTTTTAATCACACTTCAAAATTATCGATCTTGGTTTGGTTTGAACCATGAATTTAGAGCCAGTGAGCCAGCTCCTAATTACTGAGCAACCCAGTGCGTACATATGTTCACTCGCATGTGTGTGAGAGTTGACAAACTCACTGTAAATTATAGTGTATGTTAGGTTGCTTCAATCTCGATGTAAACATCTGGGTGGGGGAATAAACAGCGACAGCGATAGTCAGTGCGTTAGGCTCTTGATTGTGCTCGGGAATGTATGCAAATAAAAGATAACAGCAATTACCTTCGCTTAACCCTACCGCTGTCTCTTTCTGCCCTCCCAGAAGTTCACATCTGGATTGAAGTTGTCCGACGTACATCACAGTTGCGTGTAGTTGAAATGTGTTAAGCATGTGATTAACTAGGTGATAAAATATGAAACATGATATCAGCGATTGCTTTTCCTGTATTTGAAATTTAGTTTAATAGCATTTAACGCCACTTCATACTTCATGTCACTGGAGATACGTGGAATAATATGCTAATTGGAAATCCAAATTCTGAGAATGAAACTTTATGCTAGTTTAAGGTTATCTGCCCGGCATTTTCCATTTATGAAGACCGAGGAAAGGTTGGTAAAACCCCGTTCAGTAAACAAAGTCCTGGCGAGATCTGAACCTTTGAACTTCCGTTCCTAGTCCATGTCGGCTGCAGGAACAGATTTGAAAGTCAATGTAAAAGACCATTAGAATTAAATATAATCACATTAAAGTACACATCCTCATGATAAATCTTATTGGTTAAAGCATGTATTAAACATTGTGTTACAGGTATGTAAGATGCGCACAAGTTTGCGACTTACCGCACGTTTTGCGCCTTTATTAGGCGCACATGCACATTATACAAGATTATATAGCGAATTGTGGAACGCTTGCAGTTTATACACGGTGAAATAAATTAAGGTACATTTTCTCGTAATCATTAATATATAGATTGTATTTATTGCTTTAGATGCACGCCATTATAGTACTCTGTGCCCGTTTTAAATAAGGGCTTTTGTTTTAATTGCCAAAGCCCTGTTTTAACAATTTATTGCCTAGCTAGTTTGACATGCCAACCTATACTATAATTTCGTACATTTTTGGAGTACATTAAGTGGAGATCTGTTTAAACACAGTTTTCTAGTTAGCCTTAGTTCATGCCACCACGTTTACTCACCAATGTTTACTCAGGCAATCTGATTCAAAAATGGAATTCCAGATTCAGACATTTACCTGCATTCATTTACTTACACTATGACAGACCAGTGCTGCAGTTGCAGCAGGTAACATACACTGCTCTTTGTAAAAATAGCGACACTAAGAAGGAATTATCCGAATAACCCCAAACTTGGTGGAAGTGTAGAAGAGTATGCAAGCAATAAGTGTGATTGGGTTTGCAGAGAGATGGGGTACACGTAGGCCGAGCAGAGCCCTCGGCAAGGTCAGTGTTGCGTCCAGTGTAGTCAGTACAGAGCTGTCAAACAAGTGACAATCAGCATGCCTCATCGACGTCAAAGGGAGGCACAGCGGCATGTGGCGGAATTCGAACGGGGCAGAATGACCGGTCTTCGGGAAGCGGATTTGTCATACTGTGACATTTCGGCTCGTACAGGGCAAGCTGCTACGACAGTGATGCGTGTGTGGAAGCAGTGGATAGATGAAGGTCGTACGCAGCGAAGAGCGGAAACTGGACTACGAAAAATGACCATAGCACGGGATGATGGTCATGTTGTCCGTATGACCATAACGAGCCGTACAGCTTCATCCACAGTGTTGGTTCGACGTTGGAGCACTGCAACAGGTGTGAACTTGTCTGCATCATCGGTTCGTTGCTGTCTGCTGCAGGTTGGACTGGTTGCATGCATTTCATTACGTCGGCTTCCATTGTCCAGAAACCACAAGCTCCCCCGACTACAATGGGCACGGAACACCGTCACTGGGGTGCTGAGTGGCAAAATGTAGTCTTTTCGGATGAGTCCCGCTTCAACGTGTCCTACGTGCCGCATGCGTGCCCGATTATCGTGGTGAGCGCAACCTGGATGGGTGCATTGTTGAGCAGCATAGCGGACAAACACCAGTTGTGCTGGTTTGGGACGCTATTGGTTACAACAACCGATCTCGTCTCCTACGAATTGAGGGCACTTTGAACAGCAACCGGTACCTAATGGTGGTTATAGTAGCTGAGGTACTCCTCCTGCTTCAGGCATTTCCTCAGGCCATATTTCAACAGGACAATGCCCGGCCACATATTACAAGGAATGTGCAAACCTTCTCCGAAGAGCATTGAATACTATTGCTTCACTGACCTGCACATTCTCCTGACAGGTCGCCCATCGAAGATGTCTGGGATATGGTTGGGCGGCAGCTGGTGCGTCATGGTCCTTTAATAACTAGTGTGATGGAGTTGTGGGCTCGAATACGAGCTGCGTGGAAGGAAATCCCTCAGGAACGTATTCAGTACCTTTTTGATGCAATGCCACGGTGTATAGCAGCTCTAATTGCAGCGCATGGAGGCCACACGAAATACTGAATATTAGTGTTCAAAGGTCATGTACAGATTTGAAAAGCTAATCATTTGCTACATGTCATGTATCTAACCAGTCATTGAAATCATGCATTCCCTTCTTGGTGTTGCAATTTTCACAAACAGTAGTATATATGAAATTCAACGTAAATTATAAACAAATATCAGTCTTGGAAAGATAGACTGAAAAATTCAATGCCATAGCCGGGATTTGAACCACGAATCTTCTGGTCTCCGTCCAACCGCTCTAACCCTTAAGCTAGTATGGCCAACGTGCCGATATGACATTAAATTCTCCAACTGACTTGTGTTTTTCCCGGTAAACCACTTAGGAGTTCTCATAAACACATGAGACAGCTACCTTAATGGTGACATACAGCGGGTAAGTACTTTAAGGCCCGGGCTTTATAGTTAACCACTATAAGGTCAATTAATGGAAATTAATTGTTCTTACACACTGGCCGTGTGTAGGCTAAAGTATGGAAAGATATGGCATGCCCCCATATGCCTATCTATGGCATTGAATTTTTCAGTCTGACTCTATCTTTCCATACTTTAGCCTACACACGGCCAGTGTGAAAGAACAATTAATTTCCAAATATCAGTCTTGTTCATATGACTTTATCCACTGCAGTCAATGTACATAAAACTTCTACCAGCTATTCTTACAAAACTTTATTTTTCTACGTTAATGCACATATTTTGTAACTGATTGAAGAGGAATACAGAAAACCGAAGAGATAAACAGATGTTTAAGAGCGGGTCGGGAGTCTCTGAAAGCTGTCCTTGAAATCCCATACCTTTTCCGAAACATCGCGAGAAACAGTTGAATGTGTCAACACTTAAGAAAGTGGCAAATGTATTGCAGCCCTTTGTGGTATCTTAAGACTTCCGTCGAAGTTGCTGCTGCCAGAACACTGGGACAGATCTGGAAAAAGAAATCTGATCCAGTTCCAAGTGACACTGAGCCAATCGATGTGAAGTAGCCCTCAGTTACACCTCAACAAAGGAAAAGTGGTCTGCTAATGCGACACGGAGCTTCCTTCCAAGGAACCGCCCAGGATGATGTCCGGGTCGAGCTTGTCGCCATAGCAACTGCGCCGCGCACATATGCCTACGTAACAACAGCCACTCTGTCATTTCCCTTTCACGGGGAAACTGTAGCAGCATCGAGGTCAGTCAATTAAACCCTTACATTACCGTAAGTGTTACATAGATATTAGATAACGCTTAGATATGTATAAAAAGTACCAGCTCCATCGCAAATCGATACAGTAACAAACACTTCGCTTAAACTTCAACAAAACAATGCAACAAATGATATGTAAAGTATAAATATCTTAAATAAGTTTTCGTGGAAAATGTTGCATTATAATTTATTAAAACATAAAATCTTGATATGAGAATAGTAGTCTAGAAGCTGCCACACTGTTTCTGCCTCCGTTTATACGTTGGCAGTGTGTAGTAAAGCATGTAGACGCCTGGGTGCAATTTTTAGGCAAAAACCGTTATATTGCCATTGCTCTCAAAGAACCCGTGACGTCAGGACTCCCAACATAATAAAAAATTCCATGGCGATACCTGGAATCGAAATTAGGTCCCCTCTCAGTACAAGTAGCAGCGCTCCAGTATGCTACAAGGTATTTCCAATATTACTTAGAAGGGGAAGAGCGGTCTGATCGGTCATTCAACTGTTATAATTCTATAACAAGTTTGCATCCTATATTTATTTTTGGGATTGTTTGTAGCTCTCTCTTCTCTTTCTCACCCGCATTTATTCTGTTAATTCAAGGTTCTAGGAAGAGTAGAATATGCTCTTGGCTAAATAAAATTCCCACTCTGTACCTAGGAGTCCAACTCAGGTTTTCTGAATTTGTAAACTAGTAGGGTGCTGACCAGCAGATCATAGAGACAGTGTTACTATTCATATACAAAGGACATATTTAACGTAACCCACGATAGCTTACTGCTAAAAACTATTTCAAAACAGTGCAATGTGGTCTTGTTTACAGGCAGGATGCTAAGACAAACAAAGATTTAAATTTCCTTTCAGTGCGAACGTTCGGAAAGAATAGGAATTGCATACTGTGCTGTGCCCATTTGATCATATAACAATAAATGTTAAAAAGCTGAGCTCTGAGGTCAGTTGCATAACAAACGACATTTTAATTGCCTCTGCATTTATTCTGAAGTTTTATCTGCCTCTAATGCTTTATAAGTGATACAAATTCGAATGCTAATGGAGTTTAATTCAAAGTAAACTCGTGTCCTGCTGATTCACGAAGCAATATCCTTAAATGTATTATATGTCAATAAAACACTATCTTTTGCATGTAAATTGTTATCTGTTGGAGATATTTAAATACGTGTTTAAAATTACATTTGCTGCACTCACATGACTTTCTCTAATCTTGTACAAACTATTCGTACAATCTATTTCGTGTTACTCGAGATACACATTTACAGAAATTACCATCTTGTACACCGACGCCGTCATTTGTTTATGGGAAGATTTAAACAAAGCGAGCAAATGTATTTCTCAGCCGGTGACTGAGATTACAGGGGATTTTCGTGGCAAACATGTACGCTGTCAAAGAACTCTTATGCAAAGTTTTGCTTTGTGCCGTTTTCGATGTTTTGAGTAGTTTATGGGGTAGCACTTTTACATTAAGGTTAAATGCAAAGGTGTGGATACCGTGTATTTTATTTTTCCTTTTGTACGCTAAAAAGTGACTGAATGCTTACAACAGTTATTCAAATATTTGATTTCTTCACATAACCCCACCACATTAATAAATTAACAATTAATGAACGGATCTTTCTGCGGAATAATAGTGCTAAATAAGTGAGTGCAGCCACTTGGTTAATACCTTGAAAGTGGCATGCAACTGAAGAGGAAAAAAATACTTTACGTAACTTATTGGAAACTGACAATGGACGAATTCCTTAAATGACTTGTGAATTTTCCTTTGCTAACACTGCGCTACAACCATACACCTATCTTTAGGTCAATAATTATATTTTTTCTGTTTCTGTTCTTAAATTCATAACCTATCTCACGAAGAATGGTATGGAAGCTCGTTTTTCAAATTCGCTAATGGGATCATTGTTTACTTCCTGGAACACTTTTGTAATTGTGGTGGCTCGTTTCTTTCAAAGAAGTTACGAACCTTGGGACCAATAGAACTTTTAACAAATGCATCATATTCACCTTCCATAACTGGCTTCTTTCTTTTTCAATGTTTTCCTGGAGTAGGAACCTCACCTCACAACGTCACTTCGACCGGCATCAGTACTTACCTGGTGCTGAAACACCGATTAATTCTGCCGACAAATTAACAACTTCCTCAACTGCTAAGGTTGGGCATTTTTCACACAACTTGCAAAACACGTTCAATATAATTTGTTTTGCACCACTTTTTAACGGTTCCCACTGAGATGTTTAACACATTGCACCGTAGTAGCCATGATTTAAATTCGTTCTCTCATTTCCTTGTCCTTTAAACTGCGCAAGCGCAGCGTGAACTCTGATTAATATATGCAAATTACACTTACATTTACCAAATAAAATATTAATTGCTGTTTTACTGTTGCATTTGTGCTGTTTACATATTTTAAGTAAGTCTTTAAAAATGATATACGAACTATATTTTTCATGCGCAGAGCGCGACAACACTAAACAGTCAATGACGTCGCACACGTACATGTTCTTTTGTTTACATCGTCTCATAAGGTAAGGTCGGCCCAGGTTTAGAAGCAAGTGGAATACCGTAAAGCAGTAGGATTTAACTGACAGTCAAATATTTTAAAGCCGGTCGCCAAGCAATGGTTTTGAAATTCTGTACTTTTTGCATGGCCAATAGATGCAAAAATGAATAATAATTTTCCGTTTGCGCATATAATACTGGAAAATTCAGAAAATAACAAGAAATATGTACGCAATAGTTAAGTCAGCAGAAAAAGAAATGTCTCTTGCCTAAATTGTATGGTTTAACTAGATCTACTATTTTGTGCATTACGTTTTCGCTATCTCTTACGCTTTTCGAGTAATGCAAAAGTCATCCAAATAAGACTTCTGAGGAGATCCCCAGAAAATTTGAAATACATTTCGTTTGTCATTAAAATATATTTAAAATTGGCATTTTAATAAAAATCGTTCGAGCCATTTTTGATATCAAATTTATCGAAAAACTTTCCGTTTAAAGGGTAGCCTCAAGTGGGGAAATTTTCTTAAAAATCGTCGTGTCCCATCTTTGGAAGATGCTAAACCAAGTTTGGTATTTAACCCACCTTTGGTTTTGAGTTATGCTGTTTAGACACACACACACACACACACACACACACACACACACACACACACACACAGAGAGAGAGAGAGAGAGAGAGAGAGAGAGAGAGAGAGAGAGAGAGAGAGAGAGAGAGAGAGAGAGAGAGAGAGAGAGAGAGAGAGAGAGAGAGAGAGAGAGAGAGAGAGAGAGAGATTCTGTCACAGACACACATGCACGCGGACCTTTTTTAAAAAAATGTTTTCTTATTCCCCTTAAATTCAGCAGGCCCGATAATATTTCCGCTGAATTATCGATATTGAATTCTTGGTTAGAGTAAAATAACTTCCTTTACCTTTTACCGTACTAGAGCAAGTAAAAAGGCTCTTTTATGCGTACAGAAAATCCAAAAACCTCCATTTCGATTGAATTTCGAAGTCAAATTTTCAAGTAGTATACAATACTTACAATCTTAGGAAAAGCAGTGGAGAAAAAGAAAGAGAAAGGAAGCATGAAATAAACTAGAGAATGAGAAAGAAGCAACGAAAAGAAGAAATGTAAGGAGTCAGGGTAGAGAGAGAGGGGGGGCAGAGGGAGAGATTGCAGATACGTTCATAGCAAAAAGTACTGCCAACACAGAATGGCAGGAATTGAACCTTTACCATGGTAATGAATGGTAATCACACAAACTTATCAATCATCGAAAATAATCATTAAATGAAACAAAACGGAGTGCGAATACTCTGATCAGAGATACAGGTACATACTTTTTATTGCTGTATTTTAATTCGTCTAAGTAAAACAAATGACATTTTGCATACAACTAATAATGTAATTATGTTTGAAGAATAAATAAGGAAATAAAGTGAACAGGTCACCATTTAAACATATTGTCGGTAACTTTAAATTGTTAAAATAATTGTCTCTGTTAACTATACAGTCGTTAGGATTACACCACCGTCGCCAGGTTCCGAACTTTTGTCCGCAGGAATTCTTTTACATTCCAGTAAATCTATCGACATGAGGCTCTGGCTTTTAAACCATCAGTGAGTACCTAATATGAACTCGCAACCGTGGGAACCGTAAGCCACCACCTGACCAATTGAGCCACAGAGACCGACATTCGTCGGTAACGACACAGCTCTAGGACTATGGCTGAAAAGTATGCTTTTTGTAAAATACTCTTTCAAAACATTACGTTTAGTATGTATTATTCAATAATTTATTTTATAAGTAAATTTTCTTCTTATGGGCACTGAGTATTGGTTAGGTATGAAAATTCCTATATGCTGCAAAATTGTACTGTTTATGAGGGCGGAGTAAAAATATTCTCTTTTCTGAGATAATTATTACTTGCAAGTATACCAAAATGTGATTTTTCGATACCTGGGGCACTGCCAAACATAGTCAGGATCACATACGTTGCGTAGGAACACAACAGTCACTGGTATCCATGGACATACAATAGGGAGTAATCTTGAGCTCGTAAGGCATGCGAAGGGTCGCAGTGAATGGTCCCTTTGTTTGCTAAGAGGTATGTGGTAGGTAGATATATGCGACTGATTGAAAATTGATATGTTGAACCTCTGTAATCAATCACCAAACGCTGACATCGTACATTAGCGCTTTTGTAACTGGCTAGAATTAGGATAGAGCATGCGAAATAACTTCAAATATACTTACAAATAATCTAGTGTGGTATTAATTAAATAATAGACCCCTGTCCATTTAGGTTTGCGTTTTCCGAAAGTAAATGGAAAGTTTTTATATTCGACTTATTTATACTCGCCAGCATAAAACCCCTTTTCTCTTTCTTCACAGTTCCTGCTTCTGCGTGTGTACAGCTACATATAAGAACTTTTCCCCATAGGTATAAAAATACAGTAGTTTCCAATGGCATGGAATAGTATACTGAGCAACACATTACTCTTGCACAGATTTGATTCCTCCCTCGCGCTTACACAAAAATTAAAATGTTACACGTTTTAGCCACTCAAGTAACACCGCCTGCTCTACCGTCCGTAAAATAGCGTTTCCGCTTCCCACCATTTCCAAAATGCCCGTTATTGTTATCCAATGATGCCAAAAAGTAGGGAGTGTAGTTAGCTACTATAAACGTCAAGTTTAATATGTGAATTAGTCCTGACTGTCTTAAATGGCGATTTAAATATTTTAATTATAGTGTTTTACTGAAACCATTTGAAAGAGTTAGTGGTGGGGGGAACCTAAACTAAAAATTACACTTTGGTAAAGTCATCATTAGGCAACAGATTTTTATGTGCTAAAGATTATTTTTTTGTTTCAATTAATTATTGTAAATAAGGGAATATTAAATGCCTTAGAATATCAGGTCAAAACTGATTACAGTTACTGCAGAAGGTTTTGTAAAGAGCTACTAGGCTTACCAGTAGAATTAAAGAAATGGAATAATAATGCAAGGAATAATAGCATTCTTGTATAGGTATCTGACCAAATAAGAAGGGAAAATTATAAAATTATGCATGAGATAGCATAAAAAATAGAGATATCAAATAGTTGGTGGGCAGAGATAGGAGGAATTATGGGAAAAAATAGGAATGGGAGATATATGGAGATTAGGAGAAAGGAATACACGCGATGTAGGTAAATTGCAGAATATAAGATATAGAAAGACAGGAAATGCGGGTAAGTCTAGAAAATATGAAATCATTACAATTTTACAAACAAATAAAAAGAAACTGGGGACGAGAAGCATATGTAGATTACTGCAAAAGGCAAGAGCGAGAAGGGCTAGCTTGGATGAGAACAGGAATAACATTCCTAGGAGGGATAAGAGGTAGGGAAAACGGAATTTGTGAATTCTGTGGTGGAAAAGAAAGTGTAGAACACTATGAACAGAATGCAAGAAGGTTGCAATGTTTGGGAGGAAAAATGGGAGAAAGTAGAGAAGAGGATAGTAGCTATAAACATGTTAACAGAAAAGGAGGGAAAGAAGGTAGGAAGTATTGGTGAGTTCTTACAGAAAGTAAAAGAAAATTGGTCCAGAAATGTAAAGAATATAAGAAAGGAAGATGAAAGGGGGGAGAAATGGTCTAATTAAGTAACAAGGAGATATGGAGTTTAAGAGCTACGTGGCAGAGCAGAAGACCAGGGTGTCATGTAATTCAAGGTAGCAACAAGGTAAAGACAAATAATGTTGGAATATGCACAATAAATAAATCGTTCATTCATTCATTCTTACTTACTATTTATTTTTATGCTTTAAAAATCAAGAAAATATTTGCTAAAATGTTCAAAATATGTACTAAAGCAAATAAATATTTTCTTTCATTTTACATAATAGAAAAACATTTAATAGAAAAGAACTGTTTCGATAACTCACCAGTGATAGATTATTATTGTCACATGTCAATCGATGGAAATTGTTAGGAGTTACAGTTCACAACACATGTCTTAGCTGGCCCTGTAGCTCAGTCGGTAGAGCACCTGCCTGCCGAGCTGGGGGGCCCCGGGTTCGATTCCCGGCAGTGGTGGTGGAGATTTTTCTCCGACCAAGATAATTCCTAATTTTCCCGGAATCTGGAAGTATGAATGAGAGTGCGAATATGTGTGTGTGATCTAATGATTAAAACCCAATGAATACGAGTTAACACCTTCGATATATTCCAAAGGAGAACGGCCGCCGATATGACCATTGGAGTTAAAGGCGGGGTATAAATGGAACAAAGAACGGAAAAAAAACACATGTCTTCTCTACATTGTCCATTAGAAATCTCTTTACTTAAAAGCTCCTGCTTTATAGAAGAACGTCCGCAAACCGCATATCTTATATGGGAGCGTTGATTAGCTGTTATAGACCTTCCACAAGACTGACAGTATAGAAGTTTTCCATCTGTTTTGAATGTATCTGAAAATTCTTTTAATGTACTGCTGCAACCGAAAACTAACACTAAATTTTACCTTCGGCATTTCAGTATGCACACGAATCACTCAACATGTATGTTAAACATTACCCGGCACTTCTGAACTCGAACAGGTACAGAGGAAGGCAGGGCTGTCTGTTATCGTAACATAAACTATTCATTGACCTGTTTATTAAGGGTAGGACTTCGCAGACTTTAGGCATTTATGTCGCACCGTTTTTTGGTCTTGTTTACTTTAGGTGCTGGATGTGTTTCCACTTCGTATTTGATTCTAGTGTTGGTGTGACTTGACGCTGCTGCTGAACTTAAAGCAACATTGTTCACATGTATTTTAAGAAAGAAAAGAAAATGTTAAATATGTAGTAATGCAGTGTTAACAATTTCCCCATGGGTCTCGACCATAAACTTCGCCTCTTTTATTGTATTTTTGCAATGTTGTAATACTAATGACTTAATTTTAATTAATTTGAAGCCCGTTTTTAAGAATTTCTGTGTCCGCTAATGTATCAATTTAGCAAATGAATTAAAATATATTTGTTCCACGCCCTTGTTTGAAACAATAGGAAAGAAGAGAGAAGTAAATTGGAAAAGCTTTTTAAAAGTAGATCCTAAAAGCGGTTATCAGCAACTCTTATGTGTTCTTATATTCTGCGACATTAATTTTTTTAATACAACATTGATAGTGGATGAAGAGAATTTCATAGCCTATGACGATGACATCCCAACTGTACACATTCATCATCTTCTTCCTTCATGCTTCAGGCATTGCTACCTGTTGCAGTCTACATAAGTTATTTTATTGGTTCCACCGGTTTCTTGGTCTTCCCATGCTCCTCTTTCCTACTGGTCTATAGTTCATAAAATAGCGTGGCAATCTTTCTTTCTCCACCTTTTGTAAATGGGTTACCCACTTACTTCTATATTCTTGTACTCTGTCATTCAGGTCGAATACCTCTAGCTCTTCACGTAGGTATATCTCCATTTCGTTTGTGGTCGATTTTTCTATATCCCGTAATGCTTCTTAGAAATTTCATTTCATTTGCCTGAAGTTTTCTTTTATCTTTTTCAGTTATGCCCATACTTCGTTGCCATACAGTATTTTAAGTACTGACATTACTTTGTAAAATTTTAGAATGGCATTTGTACTTGGTTTATTTTTAGACTTCTTTATAACGTAAAAGGGAAATCGTGAGTTGCCTCATTCATCACTATAAACATACCCCCTTTTCTGCAAATAGTTTTCCCTGTATTCATAAGCAGCTCTTTCCAGATTAACCGTAAAATATGAATGTGACCCACCACAAAAAAAGAAGGGAAAAAAACATGAATAAGAGATATTCAAAGTTACTTTTATTTCTAAGTTGAATGGTGAAATGTATGTATTTGAGAAGTTATGCTTATAACAATATAAAACTAGTTGGATAACCATTATAAAAGCAAGAAAATGTCTAAATAAAAATACAAAGGAAAGAAAATTACAAAAAATCTAAAATTGATAAAAAATTAAATATAGCACAGAATGACCTTAAAAAGGAATTCTCAAAATCTGGAGCTCATTGATGAAGATTTGTGCACATGTTACAATTGTTATCATTAGGCACAGACATAGGCTCTCGATTATTTTGTCAGGTACACACAATGCGTGGTCTATTAGTGAGATATGCAACAGTTAAACCGACAAGCTTTGAATGCTTCCTTTAGCAAAGTATGAAAACAGATAATGCGTTGTGCACCTGCTGTACCTATTTGACGTATATTATTCTAATCGGAATTCGGGAGCAATCCATTATTATTCATTACTATACGTTTGCATATTTTCGGTCTCATTTTTCTAATTCTTATTTTTAGTTTGTTTATTATTTTCGTCCACTAATTTAGTAATAAGTGTACATTGAAGCCCCTTCTCGAATGCAGTTGCAATTTGTGTAGGCAACATATATACTATTTATTTTGTTTTCGTTCTTACACTACATCGCCCATTACGATATAAAATTTAAAATTTACTGTCAGTTGTCAACCACAGAATGTCAAAACTAGATTACACATTTTATTTGCAAATATTTCACCTCTTAAATTACAGTGCCAATGAATATTTAGTGCAAAGGCGAAACAAAGTTCAGAGATATGGCATAACAATGATTTACACGAGTTGTATGTAATGCTTTATGTACTCTTTATGCAATTCTAAAAAGGTGGTGTACTTCTTATAATGGGTGCCTGCACGAATGCTAAAATATTTTAAATGAAAAGTTGATCTCCAAATCAACAGAAAATGATATTGCTTTGTAACATTATTGCTTTTGAAGGCAAGGAAAAACGAATTCAAGTTCCATTTGTAAGGCTGTCCAAAGCGCTTCTGACGTAAGCGACAGAGTTGGAACGTCACGAGTTGAAACGTGGTCATAATGAAATTGAACTGACTGAAGCATTTGTATGGAACCTTATACACAATTCCGTTAAAGAATGAGTAGTATAGTTTTAATGTCCTGTGCCGTGGCGTAGCGGGCTAAGGCTGCATGCCTTGGTCCCTGGCAATGGAAAGCGGTCCGTGTTCGATCCCACCCATGTGGTACGGATTTTACGTCCTGGGTATAGGACCGGTGCCCACTCAGCATCGTGAGGAAAGTGAGGAGCTTGCGATAGGTAAGCGGCCCTGGTCACGAAAACCAACTTTCCGGCTGGGGAATGCCGAGATGTTGACCACATCTCCCCGTATCGGTTGGATGATCGCCCACCTCTGTCGTGCGTAAGTGGGCGTGAGGCCGGCAGTAGGGTTGGTAGGCCTTGGCCCTCTAAGGGCTGTCGCGCCATGGGTTATTATATTGTAGTATAGTTTTAATAAAATAAATTTTCGTGTCGCTCCTTGGAAAACTCTGATCTAAAACCAAGTTCAGTTTCGAACCAACTTATCGTTTTTAGTTGTTTTATCCGGAATTGCTAAGATATATTCTGTTAACATTAAATAATCATGGGTGACTTGAAAGTGTGAATGGTTCGCAATGTCGTTTATTACTTACAGCTTAAAATTCCATTCCCCCATCTCAATTGGCCAAATAGTGCACGTGTATATTTTGAATATATAAGGTATTCTATAATTGTCATTTAATTGATGGAAATCAGAAAAATGGAGAAAAGACTCGAATTCAAATTGACAGAGAAAACAGAGAGGCTCTCAAGGACAATAAGAGAATTCAAAGAAAAATACAAAAAGGAGCTGGGAATAGTACATCGAGGAATAACAATATGGGAGAGGAGAAAAGACTGAGGAAGTTAAATATCAATCTTTTTAGTAAGAGATGAGGAGCATAAAAGGCATGACAGTAAGTAAAAGAGGTGACAGAAAGGAAAAGAAATCTAATGCTCCAAGGTTATGAATCAGTCGACCCATTTGGATTAGGGAAAAGGAATTTCATTCCTAGTGAAGCTTAAAGACTATGAATTTGGAAATGTTAGTCCATGCAAACGAAAGAAAACTTAAAGCTACCAAAATACGAGTATGTATTTATGAGAGTGTTTTCACCAAACGAAATGAGGAGGGCCAAAGAAGGAGAAAAAGCATAGCACGTCAGAGGTTAAAGCTTTGGATCGACGAAAACAAATATGTTACAACTCAGCTAAGAGAGGGCATTGAAGGACAAGAATTCGGCAGTACAGAACCCGACTGCTGAGCAGAAGAACATAAATATGACAAGAAGCTATATGTCACAAAAAAGTGTCATTTCTAGCAATTACCTAAAGTATGCTGGAAAAAAAATGGCGATGGCAGCATTATCAGATTTACTAGTTCAAGACTAGGCAACAGTCATCAGCCGGTGCAGTATAGGAGGGCAGACAGGAATATGCGAAGGACAATGTAAAGAGGAAGAACAGATATGGTAGATCAGGAGCCTTATAGAAGACAATGTTCTCGATGGGTGTATAGGTCGTAGCGGCACTGTAAAAGAAAATTGGCAACGGCAAAATATTCCAAGTGTTAAAAGTGGTGGAGTAATGGCATTGGTGGAAACTTGGTTAATAAAGAGGTAAAGATGGCTATTAGTGATCGATTTGTGTGGCAAAGGAGGAGTGAGGGAAAACGAGAAAGGGGGGTGTTGGAAAGAATTGGTATATTCGTGAAGAAGTGTAAGAAAATAAAAGTGAAGGCACTAGATGGAATTGGAAAAGGGATGCAAGTGGGTACATAATGGAAATGTGAACAAAGAAAAATGTGCCTTGCAGCAATGTACGTCTACCTGGTGTTTCAAAACTCGGTGACCAAAATATGTTCAATAAAGTGCAACACACTGAACAGTATAATTTGATGTAATAGTGGTAAGACTTTTATGCAAGGATATGTGAACAGAAAATCAGAATATATAAGAAAAAAATTATAAGGAATACAACAGCTATAGCAAATAGCGATAATCAAATTGATCAACAATGATATGATTATGCAGTTGATTAAAATGTTCACATTTACAAATAGAAATGGGCGAAATATTCAGCAGTGTTAGATTTGCATTGTCATTTCTCAAACATTATGAATGATGTTTTACTGATTGTCACTTTTCATTAAAAGAAAGAAGTGAGGGGGAAAGAGTGGAATCAGATAAAACCACCAAGGGAATCAGAACATACAGACGGAGAGATAAATATAGGGAAAGCTGTTATTAAGAATTATAGAAGGTAGTGGTAATGGTAGCTTTAGCATATCTGGAAAATTTGATACAAAAGGAACAGATAGAGGAAGCTATGTAGAAAAAGGAGCTCGAAACCAGAAAGTCAGGGGGCAGTAAATAAGAGAGTAATACTTGGTATGATCACGAATGTTACGAAACGGAGAGAACTGGAAAGAGAATGACAGGAGAGTAACAACATAAAGAAAAGCCTTTAATACAAAATTATGTCGGAATCATTCCAATAATACGAGGTAAAAATTGTACCAGAGGGGAAAGTTTGATTATGTGAACAAATGTAACTTCCTCGACTCCAATAACTCAACTTTTAAATAGTTTAAGTATTGACATTTATCCAGTGGGCTAGACGTTATTAAAACATTGGTCGTGTTCAGAATAAAGTATTACAATTATGGTGTTAACATTCAAAGAAGCAGAATCAAAGATGGTCATCATATAATTTTAATACTTAAAATGTCCTTTTATAAGCAAATTGCTTTCGAATGGAGGAAAGACTGTCAAAGTTGATTGTTTCTTAGATATCTCGTTTTAAACATGTAACTGTAACTACAAACAATATGTCAGATAAATACTAAAGTTACTCAAAAATATCTTCTTTTACTGTATAAGGAAAGCTATTAATTCACTGATTTAACTACAATTAATTAATTAGTGGATATCATTTTGATATTAAATTGTATTTTTGTACTAATTTCAGCATAAATGTATTGAAGGTATATTAACCGCAAACGCTTAATGAAGTGTTGATTAAATACGCAAACGAAAACGGCTGTAACTTGGATAAAATAATCCATCATATCTAATTTAGGTATAAGATAATTAAAAACAGCAAAAACAGTATTCCTTTCCGACATTAACTTTTAGAACATACCTTTGTTTGCAAAATCTGACTAACGGAAGACATTCAATGTTGTTTTCTGCTTGATCAATTTTGTAGTGTCTACCATATATTTCCTTAAGAGGTTATTGTCACATTGATGTTTCAGATCGACCTAGGATTTATTTTTCATTATCAAAAGTAGATCGATCGAAAATATTAAAACGCGTTTCGGTATACCCTCCTATATGCCCACGTTTAACAGTAAAAAAGTGTATGCAAATTAGAATGATTCACTATTAATATCTAATTTCTGCATACATTGGTACTTAAAAGTGTTAAACGAGAGAACTTACAACTTATCTCTTAATTTCCTCCCCACAGCATTGGAAGTATCTCTCTCTCTTTCTTTCTCTCTCTCTCTCTCTTTCTCTCTCTCTCTTTCTCTCTCTCTCAGGAAGACGAACTGTGACTGCGACCGATTTTCTCTTCGCTACATGCAATCTTGATAATAAGGTTCCTTCTGTGCGGTGTAGCGCGCAGTTGCTTGTAGTCTCGGTGCGGACAAAGTTCATTATCCGGTTTCGGGCAGCTGATATTTTGGCGGGAGACAGACTTAAGTCGGCGTTCTCGATAATTTTTTCTCGTCGTATAGGCGTTTTTGATACATTTTCATTACAAAAATTCGCAGCACAATCTGCGACATCAGAAGGACATTGGCCCCATGTTAGTGATTATTTTTCATGTTACACACTGGGTTATCTCATCACTTTCCTTAAGTGATTCACCTTCTTCAGCGGTTTCTGGAAATAAATGCAAAGTTTGCTATTTATCCAAATTTATATTTATGAGTTACGATTCGCCCGCACGCGCATACTCTTTTAAATACATTTCCTGGGGTTAATGGACCAAAAGAGTTTAATTTTTTTTTCATGTTGAATTTTTGGTGGAATGCAATATCTTTCCTGCGTAATATGAGGTTAGTGAAAATAATAAAAAGATAAGATCAGCCCTTTTAAGCGAGCACAGAGGCCACATTAGTTACCTATATACATGCAATACGCTGAAACGTGACATGCACTTTGGGAATTCAGGAATTAAAATAGTTTTCATACATCCTCTTTAAGGTTGCTCCTGGACAATGCTGATAAGCTCTTAATTACGTTTATACAGCCTCCTTCCCTTTATGTTTATTCAACTCTCGTGTCACACATTTCATGCGGCCCTAATATCTATTGTGTTGCGACCTTTTGTTTCGTTGGGTGCAGCAGATACGAACGGCTAACGTTCTCTTTTGCACATTGTCGTTAGAATCGCTCATGGAAATCCATCAGTAATTTGGTCTGTTTAACACATAATGTACTTACACAAAACAACCTGCTTTTAGAGTTGATCCAGCAAATCAAACCTTAATCGTGTAATGGACCACATCTCGAATGAAGTTCTAGTACACCAGAAACTACTGCTTCATATTTTCTTTTATTTTTACTACAATCTACTTATGCTAGATTTAGAAAGTGTGATCTTCTACCTTATATGGACATTTTTCTGGTTGCCATTTTAAGTCGCACGAAGCATAGATCAGAAGGTGATCTATTAGGAGGACAGAAAAGGATAATTTACTCCGAAAATCCGTAAAGCTATTTTGTTTCTTCATGTTTTATTGCTTCTATTACGTATAGTAAGCAAGTAGTGCATTCCATCTAAAAATCAGATTTCAAGATTTCATGAAAACGCATATTTCGAGACCCCCTGATTAAAAAAAGAAATAAAAGATCTTCCATATGTATGTGTCTCCAAAAACAGTCACCAAGCAACCAATTTGGTTCTAAAATTCAAGAATTTCCAAGGATGATATGAACATTATCAACCAACTCCCACGGCAACAAAATACCTTTACATGGAAACATTTTTGTAAATATTAATGTCCAATTTGTCTAAAATATTTTTATGATAAACGAAACATATGTCTTCAGTTTTCTGGGAATAACCTCTATAGGACCTCTTCAATCTAAATGAATTTTGTATATTTGTTAAACCATAGGAGAAAGACAAAATCTCTCACACAAAAGATGTAGATCTCGTTAAAAGGTACAATTTGTTATATATATTTGAAAATAATTTTGAGATCTCTTGTTATCGGTTTGAATTGTTTAATATGTGTACCCAATCCCCCCTTTTGCCTCCTGGTCATGCAAAAGAAACATTTCGAAGCGAGCAGTTCTTGAAAATTTGACTACCCCTTAGTTCTACTATAAGTTTTGATGTAGTGCGTAGCTTTAGCTACCTTGGATCAGAAGTTAACTCAAATATAAAGTTTTAGTAAAGCCTGTATTAACATATGGTGCTGAGACCTGAACACTCTCAAAATCTGATGAAAGACAGCTTGGTATATTTGAAAGAAGCATTTTGAGACAAATTTTTGGGCCAGCGGAGGAAAACGGTGTCTGGAGAAGATATTGTAACTGTTAGGGTTACCTAGAAACAAGTGTCTGGTTTGTAGAAATTTAGAACGCTCTTTATTGCAGTAAAAAGACGTGGAACTGACAATCGGCTGTCTTCAAGGTCGACTCAGTGCTCCGCCGCACGTAAGCAAATGAAAGAACTCACTGCGGTACACTTCAAACGTCCACTGTCGCAATAACCATCACACAACTACTGGCGCTTCTAACACCTTGCCGGTATTTATACCTCCAGTCATTGTTTCTAGAATGTCGTAGACCTTCCGAGAACATTCGCGGCGGCAAGAGAAAGACAGAAAATTCCGGAGCCTCTCTCTGTCTGTTTCTCTTGGCAAGTGTGCAGCTCTACTACCCGCGCGCCCGGCTACCGCTTGTCTCGGCAGCACAACAATGACATATAATCAGGAATTGTATAATTTATATAGCGAACCAAAGATTGTTAATTGCATAAAGATCAGAATGTTGGAGTGGGCAGGACACGTGCTGCATGCTAATGACAATGATAAAGAAGATATTTAATAGGAAAGAATGGGGAACACTTCTTCAGAAGGTCAAGGCCCACAAAGGGCTGTCGTGCTGCTGCTGCTGCTGCTGCTGATGATGATGATGATACTTAGTTCTACTGTATCCCCGTGTTCACATCATACCTACAAGAACATTTGTAGTTAAACCGTTTCAGCAAATGTCTAACTCGATTAACATGAAATAGAAGAATAAGCTTTTTGAAAAATATCTTGTGGAGGAATAGATGACAAAGTTAGGTGACTGTGAAACATATTTTTTCTTTTCAAAAGTGACAAATAACTTTCATTCAAATATAAAATTGTTATCAAATAACGTTTCTTTGATGTTAGAATCTAGAAAATATTCGATGTTGGGTTGTTCTTTCCGCAACAACCCATCTGGTTTGCGATTTTTCTTTTTTTAATGTCCTGTCTTGTCATCTGTGATCAATCAGGAGCTCTAAACCAAGTGTCAGATAAACAGAAAACGTCGTGTTTTCAAGTTCAGCACCTTTAAAGGCTGATAGGCGGAGAGTTTGAAGAAAATCCCCCACACTAAAATATTCTTTGCATGGAAACATTTTCCTTATTTTGAGTCCCTTCAAAAAAGCGCCCTTAATTAGACTAAACTACTAAATATTTAATATATTAACATGACTAATAATAGTTTATGCTTTCTGTGAATAAATTAGCCCTTTACTGCATGATGTATTTTGCTACTTGGCGCTCTTGCTGTAATTTCTAAAACAGTTCTCATACCGCTTTTTGCGGTGCCTCAACACAGTCGATTCGTATAGCCATGGTCATCAAAGCGATATGTAATGGACTTGCCACTAAACGTCGTGAGTTCTAATCTCGGCAACTGCAGTCAAATGTGCCTGTGTTAAAGGAAAGGGGGGGGGGCAAGCAAAGCAATCGGTGTGATGGCATTCGTGGATGTTCAGGGTCTATCATTTGACCGCAGTTGCGTGGATTTTGCCGTTATACAGTATTAAAAGCACTACAACGTAATTGTAAAAATAGTATATTTCCAATTCAAAGGTCTTAAAAATTGTGTGTGTGTGTGTGTGTGTGTGTGTGTGTGTGTGTGTGTGTGTGTGTGTGTGTGTGGTGTGGGTGGGTGGGTGGGTGGGTGGGTGTGGGTGTGGGTGTGGGTGTGGGGGTGTGGGGGTGGGGGTGGGGGTGTGGGTGTGGGTGTGGGTGTGTGTGTGGGTGTGTGTGTGTGTGTGTGTGTGTGTGTGTGTGTGTAATTGACAAAGTACAGCTCAGTATTATAATAACAAAAGAACCACAGTAAACATTACTCAAGGTGAATGCAGCCTAATGTTGCCTCAAGGAACCACCATGCATTAAAGGGTTAAACAGTAATCTTTAAGAACAGACAGATAAAAGCTTACTATAGAAATAATAATAATAATAATAATAATAATAATAATAATAATAATAATAATAATAATAATAATAATAATAATAATAATAATAATAATAATAATAATAATAATAATAATAATAATAATAAATTTATTAAAATACATGTTATATCAACATTTCCGAGATATTCATTGTTGTTGGTTTCAAGTTTTCAGTACATTGTGCTTTTTTGAAGTGTTCCGTTTTTTTTTTTTTTCGTAATGTCGTAAGAAATCTGAGAACGACTAGATTTCTGTATGCTTGAGAATGGCTTCATCCTCTCGAATCGTACTTGCACACAAGTGTGTAAAAAAACCTTATTTGTAAATATTTCAATGAACGCAAGTTCATAGAAAAATAAATTGTAAAAGAATGATTCTTAGACATTATGTAAAAATAAACCTAAAATATAGCCTAGAAAAGTGATGTAAACGTCTACAAAAATCTACCTTTAATATAATCCTGCTTATTATGTTCATTTTATCCAAATCTAAGAACTAAGCATAAAAAATGGAAATTGTATACACTCTGTATACAAAAGAAGTTTATATCCTTAAAACAACCTTTAGACAGTCTGCACATATTTCGCGGTATTTTCAGTGTAATAACTGGCAGCACTGCGCATTGAAACTCTGGCCAAACGCATTTGCACAGCCCTTTCTATTGTAACCATATTGAGGACAAATCGTCTTTCATTATATTAAATGTACTTTTGACTAGGATAATTGTAATGTGTGTCAATTCTTGCTGTACTGTCTTTGTGGGAGGAAAATCCATTCATTTTCCGTTTTAAGTTTTCGTAGCAGTAAGCAATTTATAAAAATTTGGACAACGTTTTTCTCTTGTGTTTTCTCTTATCCTGAAAGATGAATGTCGGAAAACTCTAAGCTCTAAGGATATCATTTCACCCATTTCATTTTTGTCCATATGACCTACCCTAGAGGACGTTAATTAAATAAATAAAAAAAAAATGTCCTTAACGAGAGACTTCGTGTTGCTATATCTATTTTTACCGAGGGCGCTCTCCATTGATTGGTTCCGGATGCTGGACTGGTGGAAGGAGGGTGTCTTCATCAATGGTGTTGCTCCTTTCTTTTCTTCTGTTATGTAATGCTTTTTGCCTTCGATGATTGGATACCATTTGCTGTTGAGTTTTAGTGCCTCCCCTATCCTATTGAAATTGTTTGGATGTTTGTAAATTGCAATAGCTTCGAGTTGTAGACGCGCACGGTGGTGTGTGTAATGAATAAAAAATGCTTCTGTCCTGGAAATGATACTTTCGCCCTCCGTTTCAGTGGCGTATTCAGTGACTGCATTCGCAACGCAATCTTCTTCGAGGAGACTCCGATGTCCACGGCAGTTGTGGATGAAATATCTGGAACACCTACATATATGCAGCAGACGTGGCATAACAGCCCAAAAGTAACTTTGTTAAATTGACTCCGGCCGTGAAACCTACGTTCTCTAAAGATAGTGAAGTATATGAAAATTGAAACCAACAACTCCACACACTCACTCACTAACAACAAAGAATATGTTGGAAATAGTTAATGCTAACATGCACTTTAAACGAACCGTGAGCTATATTTTCTTGTAGTGAGACTTATCTATATCTTATGGTTTACCAGTTATACAAAAGTCATTCAAAATAAAGAGGATTTTATAGGCTACTCCGGAAAAATACAAAATACACATTTTATTTATCACGTAAACATATTTAATATACGAATTTGAATAATAACTGTTAAACCCTATTTCAGATGTGCCATCGAGTGTCACTGAGGGTGACTCCCCTCCTTTTCCCCTTCAACTTTTCGCTTAGCGTCGCGGGTGTGCTGGGAACAACTGACTGGCATTGGCTATTCCGGTACGTCTATACCACTTCGTATTCTAAAAGAAATGCAAGTAAGCAGCGGACCGTCAACATGTCCCGTTACAGAGCCCGACATCGACAAATTAATAGTCAAGAACATTAAGAAATCCACTTAAATTATGAACTAATAATTATTAACATGTAGCTAGAAAAGTGTAATTCATGTTATTCAATGCACATTATGCACTTAAAAATAAGAACAAATACGATAGTTTAACAACTCGCCACTAATCTTCCGCACGCTCTTCCTCACCCCAATATTTATTACGTCACCTGCGAAGGTTAACTAGGAGGGGGGAAAGGTAACTACCATGTTTCCCCTCAATGACACCACTGCCCTGATTGGATATCATTAAAAGTGTGAGACTGTGTTAATGTAAAAGGCAGTTTGCGGTGGAAGATATTTCATTTTGTTCTTCGCATCACATCTTGGGATGTCACTGAACTTAAATAGTTTGGTATTTGTCAAGCATTTCGTTTTAAGAGTCATGTTGCTTACACACATACATACACACAAACACCTTTTCTGCAATACATATTTAATTTAATAATTGTTATTCAAAAGCCCTCATATCTAACATGCAGTTCTGGTGGACTCTCAGCATTGAATTTTAGAATGGAATGCATATCTGGATGGCGGAGGAATTGAAAATTCACTACCGTACTGAAAACATCCTGTATGTAAAATTAACACTTTATTTCATTTAGGGATAAAATGGAAACGGGAATGAAATAGGAATTTGCCTTTCTTTTCTCTTCCTTTTAGGTTTAGCTTCTGCTGGTTTTGAAATAACGTGCTGTTTGCATGACTATGAAGAGAGAGAGAGAGAGAGAGAGAGAGAGAGAGAGAGAGAGAGAGAGAGAGGGGGGGGAGAATAAATACTTAGGATCTGAAAAAAGCATCAGTGTTCGAAAATTCGAATCGTTAATAAAGAGTATCTTGGAAGTGATTAATGTCGCAAAGTTTGATATAAACGTGTGCGCTAACAAGAAGTTCATTTTTTGTATACGAAATATTTGCCTCTCTCCCTCTCCGCATCTCTTTTTCTCTTATGATTTAATGTTGCGCGAAATTGCACAATTCATTCCGAATGAAGTGTTCCTCGCAAGCTTTCTGTAGAAAATTGAATAGCGTTATATAATATATTTGGCATGCAGTTAATTATAAAAGCATATGATAGCAATCTTAAACAAAATCAGAAGTAACGAAAAACATTCCGTGTGAAGCGTGGTTTAAGGTTGTTCGCGGTACCTAAACTTTAGATTCCCTAGCTATTTAACATTAAATAGTTTCAAATACGAGTTTCCAGTTTCTTGAAGTACCAGAGAGCAATCTACCATGGTTTATGTGACCTCCATCGTTGCTGGAACATTCCGATATCGTTTAGGGAAACTCAACCAGTCATAGTGGTTACTTGGACAATAGATGTTTATTATCCTTACTACTCTCTTAATGAATTGTTCTCTAGTGCGTGGTCTGTCTAAAACTTGTCTGGTAATCTATCCCACTGAAGCAATTTTGTATGTGGCGAACAAAGAGTACTACGTTGCGGCGCCAATTTGTAACTAAAATGTTTCTGGGTACACACAATTATTCCACGTTGTGACGCCAATTTGTAACTATAAGATTGGCGAACGATGACAAATATGATTGGCGAGCAATGAGGTTTCTCTCAGGGTATGCGTGGATGTGTGAGAAGGAGATTTTAATAACACTGGAATGCCCGTCTCCAAATTATTTATTCACTGCTTCTTCTTTTGAAACCTCAAAATGAAAGTTGCCGACCGAGGACTACCAATCTCTGCTTAGAGTTACTGACTGCAGAATGTTTATTACTCGATAAATTTATTCGTTCCTTATATATCTACGAACCGACAATTATCAAACACAGAACAGGTTGACCGCCCTAATAGGCTTCACGCCTCGGACCGCTCTAATCGGCCTCACGCCGAAGACACTTCTGATCGGCTTCACGCCGAAGACTGTTTTACTGAGCACAGCTGCGCGTGTCTCAAAACTCCTTTTCAACCAAAATCCCTTTGTGGCTGTTTTGTCGCCATTGTAAAAGATCCAAAGAATCCCTATTCATACACGTCAAGTGCGCTACTTTAGAAATCTTCTAAGGACACTGCTTCTTTCATTGCTTTGTTATAACACTTTCCCCCAACTCAACTGGCCTTACCCTTGTCGTAACAAAGAACCAACATTCCTTTGACATCTATCATGATTCTTTGCTTCTGGCAAACCATAATTTCGGTATCACCACATTCAATGTTATGGCCTGGAAGCTTTTCAGTCGGCCTAAAAGTCATGCTGCTCGCACACTGCAGTGACGTTACAAACATATTCTATGATACTTTTGCCATCAGTGACATTTATCAGCGTTAATTTATCAGAACAACGCGAAAACGTATATTTTAAACTACTGATAAATTTCATTGGCTAAATTTGCATATGGAGTGAGCAAGTTCTCGGATTATTCTGTGTATTGATATATTGACTGATTGATTGTAGGAGGGAATTCTGCATAATTCCACCTCAAAAGACAGTTTATCTGTAATATAAATCAATAAGGATGATGGTAATTGCATGCAATGTTAACAAATAAATTGGCCATTAAAATCACCGCTTTACATATAATTACTGGCAGTATTACCAACGCAATATTATATCCAAAGGAGTGACTGATTTCAGTTGAACTGTTACTATAAAGGGAAATAATTAAAATGTGTTAATTGTAATTAGTTCCTTCTAATTCAATTCGTATTATTGAAGCCAAATGGAGATTTTCGGCAAGAGTTTCAGCTAAATGCTTTAAAACCATCCCCTGTCATAGCGCTATAAAAGAATATTGACAATTTTGGGATTAAGTTCCTGAAAATATCCAGGTGTCCAGACTTTCTCTACCTTTACCCCCCCCCCCCCCCTCCCGCCTCGTTAGCGTAGATGGTAACGTGTCTGCCTCACGTTCAAGAGTTCCCGAGTTCGAATCTCGGTCAGGGTGAATTACCTGGATAAGGTTTTTACCTGGAGTTTCCCTTATCCTGAAAGACAAATGTCAGGTAACTCTTTAGCTCTATGAACCCTGGTCTCATTTGAGCACCATTTCACCCATTCCATTCATCGTCCGATATGACTTAACGTTGGAGGATGTAAATTACACACATACTCTACCTTTTCCGAGCTTTCGGCGGGAAAAACATGCTTATTACAGTGTTACTCTCAAGATCTCTCTTGCACCCACATATAGTTACAATGCGTTCTGTGCAGTCCGAAGGTAATTGAAATTGTTTTATTTACAACTAAGTGATTTTTGGCATTATGACTCGGTTTATTACAACGTATCTGTTTCGATTAGTGACGTAAATACAGAGCTATCATTTTATTCTATTTTCTTTGTAATTCATCCATTTCCTCAATATCAGTTATTAAATCATGAAATTTGGAGTTATAAATTCACTCCCTTCAGTTGCTAGATGGCAAACCCAAATAGTAGTGGAGACTTTACCAAACATAAGAGCATTTTATAAGGTTCCCTGTACATGTTTTTCACGTATTTTAATGACTTTAATTATAATTTATACAATAACATTTAAAATACATATTGAATTCGAATAATTTAATGCAAAAGGCGCTAAGGATGGAAAATGGTTGATTATTCTCACCTCCTGTGTCGATATTGAGGAAATACGCCTCGGAATTTATTCTAATAAAACCATTATATCCTATCACAATGTTAAGTTCTGTAGATTATATCCTTTTATAAAATACTCAATACTGAATCCTTGTAGATTAAGATTCTGCAAATTTGCAGATCGGCACTGCAGATAACACATATTTACAGTTCAATGACCTGACAAAGACTGAAGCCAAAACTATTTCTTTCTTACACACACGCTATTTGTTCATGTTAAATGCACACTCAAAATAAATCACACAACCTCGTAGACACAAATGTACGTCTTTCTCCTACGACGTTCTTAAGCAGAAGAAAGATCTTTAAAACTTTTAACATGTTCCGCTCATTTGAGGTTGTCATGGTTACACATAACCTACCTTACATTTTATCCATTTCATTAAACATTACAATTTCTCCAACTATTCCTCTCAAATAACATGAAATATCTGAAATAACTGCTTCAATCTTAAATATAAATTCTATATATTTTTAAAAATTGACATTAATTTTCAGGTAAAAACTGGGTGTTTGGAAAAGTGAAAATGCTTAAAAGCTAAGATATGTGTGTGGAGGGGGGAGGGTTGTATCGTATTCAATGTGTTCCTAATAAAACCCTAACAATAACACTATTTTAAGTATGATTAGAAGCCAATATACCTAAATATTTGATTGTTCGAAGAATTTGGGCTGACAGTTTCCAAGAGATTGGATGAAAACTCCATGTGTAACACGAAAAATCGATTTAAATTTTAAGTGTATCAGCTACTGAACATTTATAACATGCTGAAGAGCTTTTATGAATTAATAAGCCCGGAATGTCGCATTAAGGGCAAGGGTCTCCTACAAAAGGAGAGCTTAGTAGTGTCCCTCATGCGGGGAGCTATGTCGTGTAGAGGGTTCCAATCAGATACTTGGTATGAGTGAGAGGAGATAGAATGAGAGCGAAACGAGTGAAAGGAAAAACGATTATAAAGCAGTTGGTGAAATAATGGCTGGGAAACCAGATATTCTGGAGGAAATGTGCTCCTGCGCCGTGTGTTGGGATCGAACCCAAGTCGCCTTGGTGAGAGTCAAGCGGTCTATCCGCTCGACCATGGCGCGGCCTGAAGAACTTTCATACTTAAAGATATATAACAAAATTGGATTATGGTTACAAGATTGAAATTTTTTAATGAAACCAAGAAAATAGCTTTTCTTATACTGTCTTTACTCCTTACCTGCTTGTAGTAAGTAGAGGAAAAGATACACTTATCTAACGTTTGATATCAAGTACATCAGAGAAACACGTTCTGACAGTTCTTGAATCCAAGAAGTACGTTTTTTATGTATGTGTGTCTGCATGTGTGTGAATAATGTAACTAAAAGATTAATTTCGCATAATTATTATTCACGTTCAATATCTTCCTAGGATTTTCAAGGAAACCTGCGAGCCGATCTACAATTTAAATGGAATTCTTTTTTTGTTAATTTTGATTGAAGTATAATTTTTTTAAAGTCTATAAAGAGGAAGTAAAATGTATATCTTAAATGTTTTTGCAAATAGCATGTGAAGTTCTTTTCATTCTGAATGGACTATATGATTTTAAACTATAAGTATTCCAAAATTCAATATACAAAGGGTGTAGAACATACAGCGTTTTGAGATAATCCTTTTCGAGTGTATACTTTAACTTTCATATACTTTATATTTATTTCGTGTGCTAAGTTCCTATATCGTTTTATTTTCTTTACCCTTTTTTTTTCTCGTCAGGCTAACAATGAGTGATTTTAGTGTATTAATGAAATATATATATATATATATATATATATATATATATATATATATATATATATATATATATATATATATATATATATATATTTTCTTTGACTACCAAAATGTTGGATGTTGGATGCTGGATGCAAAATCTTCTGTAAGGAGAGTAGATAGACAATGCCATGTGAACCTAACATGTATTGTCAAAATATTAGTGAAGGCTTCCTTTAAGAATGTGCTTGCAGCTTTAGTAACCAAGGAGAAATTTGGAAAGCTGTATATATGCCTCTGTTGTACCTGAGAACAGGTGTTCATTTTATTGTTAACAAAGACAGTATTTAAAGTACGCTATATTGGATTGTTAGTGAAATACTCGGAATGACTTCTCGGGCAGACAGACCTTCATTACCCTGTCGCTCGTGTTTTTTCTTTGCTCTCTGTTGCAGCAACGCCCTTGTTACAACCTTTACGTTGATATTAACCCCAAAAGAAACTGCAGCGAGCCTTAAGCATGCAATTATTGCATTCTAAGGTCAGCTTTCGTGCACTAATGAGGTGAACATGTTTCTTACCAAAGACCACAAAGTTGTGTACAGAAACTTCTAAATGAGCATTGAGGAAAGTAGAATTTAAGAACGCTAACTTACTGTTAGAACATATTTTTCAAAACGGACATTTAAATCCCCAATATTTCAAACACACCCATTTGGCTTTTGTTTTTCTTTCTAATATTGATATCGATTGCTGCATGAAGTTCACGAAGAATCTTAAAAAAAATTTCTGCAATGGCTCTCTGTGATCAAACCACAAAGCATGATACAAGATATATTTATGTACAAGAAATAACAGTTAGCCTATTTTCCATTAAATCACGCGTTCTATGTCAAACCATTTGTGACATTAACCATCTCTTGGACATTCCTTTTAATTGCTTCGAATTTTCAAAGATTTCATTTTACTAAAGTGCTAGATCGATACTTATTATTTCTGGTGGTCATGCAACGAGTGGAATTTCAAATCGTTGTTTCCCCTAAGCCTCCTGTAACTCTTTCGCCCCCCCCCCCGCACCGCTCTGTAGCGTAGGTGGTAACGTGTCTGCCTAAGTTTCAAGAGGTTTCTCGTAGATTACGGAAGTAATCTAACTCTACCACTCTCGGTCAGGGTGAGTTGTCTGCATGAGTTACTTTTTTTTTCTGGAGTCTTCCTCTTCCCTTATCCTGAAAGGTGAAAGTCAGGTAATCCTAAGCCATATGGACCCCGGGCTCATTTGAGCATCATTTCACCCATTTCACTTAACATTGGAGGCCATATTAAAAAAAAACAACTTAAGTTACAACAAAACGTATAATAAAAGCATTTTATAATCAGCTATCTTAATTAACCAAAAGTAGACTGAAGAATAAACTTTTATCAATAGTTGATAGAAAAGTCACGTGAATCTGTTTCTGTGAATCTAACACATTACGTAGTAACAAAAAAATCTAAGCTATATTTTCCTGCTTCCTTTCTTTTGTTAAAGAGTGTATTCCTTTTAATAAATTTATCTACCGCATATATGAACATTTTGTTGGAAAAATAGGCGTTATTGCTTTGTAGAAACTAATAGTTACCATTTCCCTAAATGTATCCCAAGATTACGAAAAATTTCTCTGTGAGGCGCACGAAAAACGGGAAATTTGTGTATAACTCTGCAATAGTTAGTTATCACATTGTAATAACGCTCGAAGATTCAATGTGCTAAAGTATATATATTTCTTGGCACAATAGCAGCATTAGCACACTAAAAACACTGAAACACATACGGCATAGACCTCGCGTCAGCTGTACGCGAAGAAGAGTGGAGGAGAAACAGAATCGGTTATACGAACATTGCATTGCAGTGCAGGACAAGCAATTACTCGTAGTGTGGCCACATTCAGAGGAAAGTTTTAATGAAGCACGAGATTATAAAATAGTAGGTGACTCAAATAGAAATACTTCCATACTATTTCAGAACTACACACTAAAAGAATAGAGAACCCTAGGACATTTTTATTAAACGGTGACGTGCAAAATATGCCGACTGTCCCAGAAAATAATCTCAGTAGCATGATGGAAAAAGAAGTAGTTCCAGTTTTATTAAATAGGGATGAAAATGCTTCTTATTCTGTGACATCTTTTTACACGGTCAGGATCTGAGAATATTAGCTCTTTTTCCTGCTTCCACAAATATCTTTTTAGAGGTACGTTACTGTCATTGTATTCAGGAGAATAGAAACCGTAACAAAAGACCGAGATAAGAGTTATTCTTTGGCACAGAGACAAGTCATAAAGTTTTATGTGCTCGAGACGGGTGTCTTGGGGCGGCGGAGGGGGGGGGGATGATCGGGTGGATCTCACTTCAAATGGACGTATGATTAGATGATACGTCCTTAATATTGTTCAAAGAGCCTATGAGCAGAGTCTTTTTATTTACTTATATATTTTAACAGTAAATTTGAAGAATGTTTTACAACTTGACTACGTTTCACAGATTTAAACCCGTATTTTTTCGCTAATTTCTCGTTTTCGTGCCAAAGGCTTTATTTTCGGGATAAAAAAGAACTATTTTTAAAATTATTTTTAAAATGTTGCAAGTTGAAAGTATAAATGTAATCGAAGCGCTTGACTTTATTTTTGATGCATTCAATTACAAAATCTTACATGAATCTCGTTTTGATAAAAGTTACGTTTACTGCTTGAATTTAAAAATGAAAATAATACCTATGTACTTGTGTCTAATATTGAACTTTGTATTCTTTCCAAATTTGTATAATGTTAGTAGGCAATGAAGCTGATGTACTGCATGCTTGGTTGAAATTTAAAGATGATTTAACCAGTTTGTTTTTATTTTGATTTTATGAGAATTGTAACCAAGCCTTATAACCACTATTAAAAGCAGATAGGAAAGATTCTTACCCCATTTTAGTTACAAACGAAATCTTTCAAACCTGGGGAAAAGGAAAAGAAAAAACATTGTAACATGTATGTGAATGGGATATTTCCTACCAAACATGAATAGCTTTTCAAAACTAACTTGCATTTCTGTTGAACCTTATATTGGTAATATTAATAGTTCAAATTTACGGAGTCTTTTTTGTGTAGATGAATTCTACATTCAGTTAATATATCTACCACACACACACACACACACACACACACACACACACACAGACACACAGACACACAGACACACACACACACACACACACGCACACGCACACGCGCATGCACACGCACACGCACACACATTGTGAAATTGTAGTAAACGTTTTCAGTATTGTTAACACAAAATCATGTAAAGTTATAAAAGAAAATCCAATTGTTTAAAAACTTATTATCAATAAAACATGTCCCTGCATATAAGACATGAATGCATTTTCAACATGGCTGTATAATTGACGTCAATTACCTTGATAGTATTCAAAATGTATTGTTCAAGTATTTAATTTATGAAGAGAATGTTTATTAGGAGGAAGTGCGTGCTGTTATATCAAAGTAGTCTCTAAATGAGGTTACTTTTGTGTTTGTTTATAATTTGCTTTTTGTGCTGCAACTAAGTTATATTCAAGAAGAAAATAGGTATGTATGCCTTGAAAATAAACATGGTAATTGGTTATTTGCTCATATGTTTGAAAAGGAGAAAGTGTGAGAAATTCAGATCACCAGCAGAATCCTTGGATTTACTGCTTTCCTTATCGGCGCTGCTTTATAAGTTGAGATAATGCGGCGGTCTCCCTGGAAACAAAGACGAGAGATCCCCTGGGGCGATATTCCTTTAAACAGACAGCTCTCAGATAAAAGGAATACGTGTTACTCCTGTGAAACGTACCTATCCCTTTAGCATGAATTGCGGTTTTATTTACGATTCATGCTTGTTTGATTTAAAACCGTCCTAACCTTTAGCTTCACCTAACAGTTATAATTGTAGCTACTTTGTATTAATGGTTACAAATAACTATAATCATAATCCTAGTGTACGATTAAATCGGGATTACGATGAACTTATAACGCGACGTAATATGCAAGTGTAACACGTCCTATTTAAACAAATATCCTGGGATATATAAGTGGCTTTAGAACATTAAAAATGCTAAATCTGTTAAATTTATGTCACATTATCTCGGAAACTGTTTACTAAATGTAGATGCATGCCCTTTCTGATCTACTTTCCAAGGGTGCACAACAGTTGGGCACATTAGCAATTGGGCACACAGATAAGTTATGTGTTCCACCCTCTCAGTAAATGCACTGACGGGCTTGGTCGCTTTTCTAATACATTCTGTTGTGAACAAAATCCATGTTATCAGAATGAACTTAATTAAGCAAAAATTACGAATTCTTATTAAATGTGTTTCCAAATAAATAAAGGGTTCATTAACCATGAAGAAAAAGCAAACCCAATGACAAGTTCTTACAGAATGGTGGTGGTGGTGGCGGCGGCGGCGGAGGCGGTGGCGGTGGCGGTGGCGGTGGCGGCGGCGGCGGTGGCGGCGGCGGCGGTGGCGGTGGCGGTGGCGGTGGCGGTGGCGGTGGTGGTGGTGGTGGTGGTGGTGGTGGTGGTGGTGGTGGTGGCGGCGGCGGCGGCGGCGGCGGCGGCGGCGGCGGCAGTCTCCGAAAACACTATGCTTTAAATACCTTAGCTATCTAAGAATTTTTTAAAAACAGTTTTCAACAGAATAATAAAAAAGATTTTAAACAATTTACACTTAAATTGCCCCTCTCTTAATTCCCATTACCTGTAACCAGTTTTGCTGGTAGCCTGAGCCATGTGCCCAATTGCTATAGATTCCTCTCCAATACGTTTATTTATTAACGAAGTTAGATTTTCTTAATTTAACGTTTTTTAAGTGATAGCCAACCAAAGTGGATTGGCAGCATTTGTCAGGGGTGGTTTTTATCATCTTAAAATTCAATCTAATCTACTTTAAATAGTCAACCTGAAAAATTCAATGCCATGGTCGGGATTTGAACCACGGATCTCCTGGTTTCCATCCAGTCTCTCTTATCCATTGAGCTACCATGGCCAACATGCCGTTCTGACATTAAGGTAAGTCGCCACAAACGGTGTATCTCGAATACGAGAGCCCCTAGTCGTTTACCGGGGAAACATATGAGTCAATTGGAGAGTTTAATGTCACGACGGGACGTCGGCCATGGTAGTTCAATGGGTAAGAGCAACTGGATGGAAACCAGGAGATCCGTGGTTCAAACCTCGGCCATGGCATTGAATTTTTGAGGTTGACTCTAACACCTTAGCCTATATACGGCTAGTGAGAAGAAATGATTAATTTCCATCAGTTAACCACCTGCGATAGTTTAATTGATATACCAGATAATGAAGAATCTATTCAACACAAAAGATCGTAGCCCGCCTCGGTAGCGTAGATGGTAGCGTGTCTGCCTCACGTTCAAGAGGTTCCGAGTTCGAATCTCGGTCAGGGCATGTTACCTGGATAAGGTTTTTTCTGGGGTTTTCCCTTATCCTTACAGACGAATGTCGGGTAACTCTAAACTCTATGGACCCTAGGCTCATTTGAGCTTCATTTCACCAATTTCATTCATCGTCCGATATGACGACGTTGGAGGATGTAAATTATTTAAAAAAAAAAAAAAAGGATCGTATAGGCACTATTTAATATCTCGTGTATATTTGCAAAGAAAGAAACTATATGGCCTGAAAAGAAAGAAGCTACTGCCATATTTAACAGTAGCGTGAGTGAGTGAGTGAGTGAGTGAGTGAGTGAGTGAGTGAGTGAGTGAGTGAGTGAGTGGGTGAGTGAGTGAGTGTGTGGTGTTTTAGGGCCCGTCGACAACAAGGTCATTTGGGCCTTAGATACCACTTTCTGGAATAAACCTTCCCCTATTAGATGGGGTACAGTTGACCTCACTGGTCCAGTGTCAGGCATTGTATATTTGTTTCTGTACTACTTGTCTATAGTAAGTAGACGAAGTATTGTTTTACATATCGCGATTTCACTGCAAATATCGCTCTGAACTCAGTAATTGCGTTTAAAAACGCCTTTAGAACGCCGCGCGCCCTTGTGTGTGTGTGTGTGTGTGTGTGTGTGTGTGTGTGTGTGTGTGTGTGTGTGTGTGTGTGTGTGTGTGTGTGTGTGTGTGTGTGTGTGTGTGTGTTTGTGTGTTTGTGTGTGTGGGTGTGGGGGGTTGGTGGATGCGTGCGCGTGCGTGCGTGTGAACATTATAAGTAAAAAATGAGTCAGTTATATAATAAATTTGGTATTTGAATTCAGCATGTTCTAAGGATGCAACACAAAACACTTCTATTTATTCCGCCTTTAACTGCAATGGTCATATCGGCGGCCGTTCTCCTTTGGAACATATCGAAGGTGTTAACTCGTATTCGTTGGATTTTAATCATTAGATCACACACACACACACACACACACACACACACACACACACACACACACACACACACACACACACACACACACACACGCGCACATTCGCACTCTCATTCATACTTCCAGACTCTGGGGAAGATGAGGGATTATCTTGGTCGGAGAAAGATCCCCAGCCCCACGGCCAGCAATCGAACCCGTAACCACGAAACATTTTGAGAGAATTCCCTTTCTTAAAAATGGAGAAATGCTCGTTATTTTCGATTTTGTTAAATCAGCCTGACAATTTTTATTAAATATAAAATGGTTGTGGTATCTTAAGACAAATGTAACATGGACCTTAAATTTTTGGAAAAAGCAAACCATTAATAAAGAATATTCGAAAATAGTTATTGCTACAAAAAGGATATTTCAGATAAATCGTGTTCTTTATCGAGGTCAGGATTTTTGTATATCAAGGCAATAATATTTGGTCAGTTTACCAATTATTTAAAACAAATTCAGAATAAGAATTTGAGACTATTCCCAAAAAGTTCTAGATAAACATTTTGTCATCCGAATATCTTACATGCATGCCATTTTTGAGCAGATATAAAGTAATGGAACTTTTTCATTGTAAAAGGTAGTTTAAGATGGGACGATTTTATTGAAGATCTTCATGTCACTTGCTTGGAAAACGAACTTAAAATGCCATAATTGGTAGCCAATGATCATTTCGCTTTTTAGTTATACGTGCTCATACATGTACACCCCACAACGTTTCATATAATCAGGGGACATGTACCTATTTCTCGCTATCGAATTTTTGTGTGTAATGTTATGTATCTTCCAGCTAGTATAGGTAAGTAATGGATAAAGTAGAAGTGCATTTCAAGTATAACCTCTGTACGGTATAATATGATCGTATCTACTAGCAGCTGGGCGGTCCGGTTAAATGTAAAACTTCAGCATAACACATAGCTTAATCTATGATTCTTAAACATCCTTATGTAAAATCTTAATGAGTAGGTTCAGGTGAATTGATAATTACAAAATCAAGACTAACTGCTAAGATTACGTTCTCGCTGATTAGCAGTTTTGTACCCCCCCCCCCCCTTCTCACAGTATTGTGAATATTGGTGGCTCCTATTGAAATGAATATTTTCGTATACTTTATTAGCTAGAGCAGAGTTCGGTGCCACATCATTTTCACCCGGTAAGAATCGATTTATATCTTAAATTTAGCCAATCAGAAGTATCTTCCCCAGGTGGAGTAAATTGCGTGATAGGAGCTGTTTCCCTTTACCGTTCTGAACACCTTAATCTAATTATAAACTCCTGAACTGGACCTACAGTGCGAGAAGCCCTGGCAAATGTGGATCTTGCAGCTGCTTGCCTTTATAATGTTCACATAAATTCAAAATTTGAATATCTAGTATTAACGTGATAATGTTGAGTCAGTTCAGATATTGCCCACAATACTGAAATGGGGGTAATTATGGAGCAGAAATAATAATTGGCCTAATCATCGAGTTCAAACCCAGCCCAAACCGATGTTTTCTTTTTAAGTGTGCTTAAAAACGACAGCCCCATATCAGACAAGCACGTAAAAAGAACTGCGGAAAGAAATTCAGGTCGTTGATATGATCCTGTCAATTGACAACGTCGTTAACAAACAAAACCTACAGTTACTTAGTGATGCTTACCAATCTTCTTTCACTTGTTTATTTGTCAATACTTCATCGGCTGTATCAGGTTAACTTGGTAGTTAAGATCATAGAGGCTTCTTTTTCATTCTTTCGGGTAATGCCACTCGCACGTTGTGTAATACTGTATGGCATTTAAGGTGTCATTTTGTATTTTAAATACTTAACATCATCTAATGTTTCGAGGTAGGGAGTGAAAGGCAACATGGAGTATAATAACTTGAGGTGACAGTTACCTCGCAGTTGCTTTCATGCACAATGCAATTTAATACTGTCCGGCCGCTGTATCTCCGGCTCTGACATTTAGTGGCTGCAGGAGGTGGAGGGGGAAGGTTACTAGTACCAACATATAATAATGAGTAATTGAAAACATATCGTCAGAATTATCTTTATAATGAGAGTATAGGAATCTATTAGCTTCAAAACATTGAAATACAACTTGTAATTTCATTATCGTGCAAGATATTCTTTACAACATCACTCTATTCAAATATTTCGTTCACACCTTTCACGCACACCAACTGCTTCTGTTGGTGATACTGGGAGTCTGTACATCCGGTGTCGTGGTCAGGAAGCTAAAACTGTCTGCTAGCGCCAATCAGCGTTGTCGCTGCTGGGTGTGGCTTGCAAATCCAGTACCGTGTTGCCGCTGCAATTTTGTGTGGACCACGTGTCTTTTAGTTGCTTTTGGAATCCGCGCTGGTGGTTTCTTTAAGTTTTTGTGTGTGCGTGAATTCCGATTTCTAGCGTCTGTAAGTCTTATTATTGCTATTATAGTAATATGGCTACTGGTTCGTCAGAATCCAGGAAAAGAATCGGCTCTTATAAGAGCCAAAGCCGTGAATTTATATTCAGGCTACGTGAGTACTTCGAGAAGGAGCGGGACAATGGTGGACCTCTACTACCTGTTACCAAGGTGCTGGACAGAGTTTGTGATGCCTTGAAGGTGGGAAAAACCACCGTGAAGAATGTGACCAAGGAAAAGTGCCCAGCCGATTTAAGTTCGCCGTCTGCAGTTCTGCGTACATCGGGAAAGCAAAGGCAACGAGTCAGCCTTAAATCTTCACTTGATGCTTTTCAAAAGGATGCTATAAGGCGACATGTATATCAATATTATATGAGAAAGGAATTTCCCACTCGTGCGAAGTTGCTGTGTTCTTTAAAGGAAGCTGGCTTATTCGATGGCGGAAAAACCAGCCTAAGTAAAGTACTGAAAGAACTAGGTTTTCAGTTTAAAACTTTTTCTGGGAGGAAAGCTGTAATGGAAAGAAGTGACATAGTTGCATGGAGAGGCAGATTTTTGCGGGAAATTCTAAAAAGCAATCCCGAAAAGGTGGTATGGCTTGATGAAACGTGGGTAAATGCAGGACACACTAAGACAAAGGCATGGACAGATGACACTATTGCAGGCACAATGAAAGTGCCAGTTGGAAAAGGAAGCAGATTGATTTTGCTTCATGCTGGTGGTGTACGTGGTTTTATTTCAGGAGCAATGCTCTTATTCAGATCAAAGAGCACGCGTGATTATCACGAAGAAATGAATGGAGATACATTCAAGAACTGGTTCCAAGAATCTCTTCTGCCAAATATCAGTGCCAATTCAATTATTGTTATGGACAATGCGCCATACCATTCAGTTCAATTAAACAAAGCACCGACAATGTGCGACAGGAAAAGCGTCATTTTACGGTGGTTGGAGAACAAAAACATACCTGGAGCGTCCGCAGAAATGACGAAAGCAGAACTCCTGCAAATTGTAAAACTTTCCAAGCCACGTTTCTGCACTCATGAAATAGACAGTATTGCTGCTGCTCACGGTCACATTGTAATCAGGCTCCCTCCCTATCACTGTCATTTCAATGCCATCGAACTGATTTGGGCACAAGTGAAAGGTTATGTTGCAGAACATAACACAACATTCCGCATTTCTGATGTTCAGCTATTAGTGCAAAATGGTGTTAAACAAGTGACCCAGGATAACTGGAAAAGTGCCGTGGATCATACTTGGAAACTTTTAAGACAAGCCAAGGAAGACGACGGTATAGTGGAAACACGTGTGGAGGAGCTGATAATTTCATTCAGTGAAGATGACGTCAGCAGCGACTCCAGTGATGAAGCCGCGATGAGTGAAGGTGATGAAGATATGGATATTTACGAGGATTGCGGCGTCTTCCCACTGGACTGAATGTAAGTTGTTTAATAGCCAATTTCAGTAAACGTAGCTTTTTGTTATTTCTTTTCCAGTAAATGGTATGGTACATTGTCTCCATATGCAACTATTCTGGGATCATGTATATACACATTATCCACGTTCATTTACGAAGTTACGATCTGCAAATGCGTGAAATATTTAAAATACACATGTTCCTCTGCTTGAAATTCCCGCTAAAGAACTGGCAACAGCGCACTTCCCCCCTCGAGAACTGTCAGAGCCGGAGAAAGAACGGCCCGACTGTAGTTGTAAAAACTGTTGGAGTCTTCTTAATTTCCTGCTTGCTGAAAGAAAAATTAGTTGCTTAATGTCATAGAATGTCACAAAACCTGTTCAATAATGAAACGCAGTCATTGGGTTGAGATCTATAGGATGTGAATGATGAATTGGTGACTTTGTCTTGAAAAACATGGGGAAAGACGTCTCTGGCTTGTTAGTTAGACTAGATATACAATAACATTAAACGCTAGAACAACGGATTCTGCTCTTAAGTAGAATATTGATATATTTATGATTAAAATTTTAAAACACCTTTAGTAGGAGCCCATAGTTATTTTATAGCGACAAAAACAACACAGAAAAAATTAAGTAAAAAAGAGCGCTAATGCACAAACGTATATTAGAAAACATATTCTGTGCTCTTAGATAAACAATTGCAAAGGAGCATCGCAGATGGAGTTATAGCAGTCCTTTCAGGACACAGAAATAGAGAAAGTAGTATACTATTACAGTAAAGTCGAACATGAGCTTTAGCATCTTTGGGTGTGTTAAAATTCTTTATAAGATGATAAATGACTCCATAAATACTGATATTTATTTTGCTGGCATTCAACAGATGGCGTTATGACAATCCTCTCTTAGAAGCAGAGATAATCCTAGTTAAATTGAATAGAGTAAGAATGTGTTTCAGCAGGAGTATTGCTTTGTTTCTGAAGAAGTATACATTCACTCGTATAATCAGTTTCTGGCATTTATATCGTCATTTTCGACATTTCTTGTAGACATAGTATTTATCTTGCTTAAAGAGATTCTTCAGAATCCAGCTATATTAATATTTCGTCATGCAATGATTTACATTTATTATGGCGCGTGGCTCTTGAATATGGTTCCGCTGCCTGTCGGTGGATGGCATACTGGCATAGATAGACCAAATATCTCTGCCTGGCATACCCTCTGGCGGCAGTAATGCACACTGCGTGCAGTAAGAGTATGGCGGCTAGTACAAAATGACGCAGTAGTATCGTAGCAAGATTATTTTTAAACTTTATTTTCTTTTTCCTCATAGAGAAAATTTGGGTACAAAACACGATGTAAAGTTCAACGAACACACACGCACCCATGCGCGTACACGTAAGAGAAACCTTTTACCAAGAAGTTATCAATTTCCAATAATAAAGCAAAGCAGTTTCAGAAGTTCTCATGTGATTTTCAGTATATAAATATCATTGCATGGAAAGATATAGATTAGATATAGATATAGATTACACTGAATGAAAAACCAATAAAGTAAATTAAGAATTTTAATTATCGAGATGTTCACCTGTAGGCGTTGATAGCAAAACCTTTATTTTCCAACATATTTGTCTCGATTCTCCCGCGGAAACGATTACCATTATGTTTTATGACATGTGCGAACTCCCTCCCTCAAACGAAAGGCGAGATTCCTGAGAACGTTGGTAGTTTATAAAGTAATAGGCAAGAAAAGGCTGTATTACGGGACCTTTGAAGAAAATGTGTGATGAAGTTCAAACAGACGTACTTGTGGGAGTATTGTATGGGTGCGTCTGTTCTAGAGCACGAAACCCAATTGTCCTTATTTTAAGACGTTTATTTGATAACTGAATAATTGCGAAATGATAAACATGTCGATTTTCTCGCTATTGATCGTCGTAATGGCTACTGCTAAGCTAAACGAGAATCCAAATTCGCTGAATTAGCAAAGTTTGATTTCTTGTGTTCTTGTTCGATTCCCAAGTATGTGCAAGTGTAGACGTAGTAAATTAAAGGAAGAAACATAGTCATAATAAAGAAGAGCACAATAGTCAGACTCGTTTGCATCCAATGCTGTTTGTGATACGCGGCGTGTATAAATTATTGGAGATTTCATAAACGCTTATTAATAGATGCTTAACCTAAATAAATTATCATACCACTTTTTGAAGGAGTAAATTTGTGGTTTTGTGCTGTACCTACAGCTGTTCTTCATTTGTCATGTAATGAGAAACATCTACATTCTTTTTTTTGGGGGGGGGGGGGGAATGCCTGATTTACCAATCGACCACAGTTTGAATTTGCGAGAACAGCATTGAAGCGGTTCGCGTAACATGAAGACAACAATTTGGAAGCTATGCACATCTGGCTTTGTCAATTCAAAGATCGTGTGAATGATTTCACGACAGAAGATTTGACATCAATGGAAAGAATGGGAAGTGTAAAGAAACAATTGACAAGTGTCCTGTAGAAGCTTTAAACGGGGTCCTAAAAATTAGTATGGAGAGCCAGTCAACAGTTGATGATCTGCCCAGGTCGGCAAGGGTGTTCCCTTGGAACAAATCATTATGAATAGAGCTGGGATTTTTATGTAGTATCAGTTGAAAAATATGTACATAAATATGTAGTGAAAATTGCGAAAATATGTAGAAAAATATGTAAACTCTTTAAAATATGTGATATAAGATATTGAATAATTGAATGAAAATTTCTAATGTTATACTCAAGAGAAATTCATATATTTCTCAGTACAGTGAACAATTATTATTTGAGAAAATGTAACCTACAAACCACATTATATTAATCTAATTACGAAAATTAACTTTCAGTTTTATCAAGTAAAAATATTATAATATGGGTAAATGTAAATGCAAATTCCATAACTAGAGACATTCATTCGTTAATTAAATTTTGCAGCACAGTGAACAATTAAATATTTTTCTAAGTTCTCTGGGGTCATTGATAGCCGTTTGTCAGATAGAATGTTCTTATAAGTGAGCGGAAAATGAATGCTCAACATCACATGATGTGTCTGGGGCAAATTTTAACAAAGGAATTTTTCCTGGGGAAATGTTCTCAGGACAATCTATAATGTCCCCTTTTAGAATTTGATAAACACTGTGAAATGTTGAATATCCAGGATTTTTATTTAAAACTGTTTTTAATTTATTCCATGCACTCTTACCCTTCTCTCCATGCACTACACATAGTTTTTCAACTGCATCTTCCACAAAACCAATAGAAGCTTCAAATTGGAAGTTCTGAAGTTTCCAAATGGGTGATACTCTCCGGGAGCCAGCTGAAGTTACTTCTGATGTAGGAGACAAAACAAACCACTTTGGAATCACTGAAGGCATGCTGAGATTCACGAATAGCTGCAGCACTTTCAGGGTCAAAAGGATCTACAACAGTCTTAATGTCATCGAAATGTTCACCATAAAAGTTCACTGCTTCAGTCCACATTCTCCACCTAGTAACACTGGTTCTGATGTCATTCGTGTCCCTGGAGAGTTCACTTGCTGCGGAGCTTTTAGAAACACTTTCTTTGCTGAAATTAATGTGTTCACTTCTGGAAACTTAACTCTTATATCCTCGGCAACATGTTGCAAACCATGAGCTAAGTTGTCAAATGGAGTAAAACTCCTTCAGAGCGATTGCAGCTTTAAGCATGTATGGTGCTACATCAGAATATAGCACTAACATTTTCTCTTTTTGAGTTCTGGTAGGCCACAACACTTTTAGCCCATCATTCACAAATCTTGCAATAGTTAAATGATTTGTATGGTCCAGCTCTTTGCAGTTAAACACAAGTTAGAAGCACTGCCAAATTTCAACTTTTCTACCATGAGATTTGCTATGTTACATCTCTTAAAATCAGTTGTTTCATCAACTGCAACTCATATGAAAGAATCTCCAATGTACTCTCTTATGCTATCCATTATCTCATAGTAACAGACTGGCAGATAGCTTTTGCATAATGTTGAATGGTCGTATATGTTGCTTGCAGTATTTTTCCAAGAAAGATCTGAATTTAGGCACTTGAATCTTGTACCATGAAATATTAGCAGCAATCATTGCACTGCACAAATGCTTATAGAAAGAATTAACTGAAGTTGAAGAATTTTTCACCTGGTTAGAAGCACTTGCTTTGTCGGTTGACGTAACTGTTTATTTTTTCTATGCAGTGCACTTCTTATATGCTGTTCAAGCTGGGATTTCATAGAGCATCCTATATGTTTGTTGCAATCTTATTTTTTCTATGCAGTGCACTTCTTATATGCTGTTCAAGCTGGGATTTCATAGAGCATCCTATATGTTTGTTGCAATCTTGACAAATGACTATTTTTCTGTCAGTCATAAAGCACTCATCAATTGCAGTCCATCATTTTAATTTTGAAGACATTGAAGATAAGACAGGTGTCATATTCACACTAGAGAGAACTGAAGTACACTGTTCACTTACCCACTTTAATTCTGAATGAAACTAAGTACCAGAAGTGAAAAGTATTGAGTACAAAATTTACAGCAGTTTCATGGTATAAGTTGCGTGTTAGTTCTTGACGAATAACCTTCAGCAGAAATACAATAAGCTGGCCTACCCTTAATCAACAGGTCAGCAAACTGGTAGTTTATAGTGCACTAACAGACAGCTCTGCTTTCCTCTGTTGTGTTTGCGTACACAGTCAACTGCAAAAGTTTTGTTTGGTACAGATGTATGCATACAAATGTTTTAACGAGGCTGGTTATTTACTGTTAGTTACTAATGTGACAGTGATAATTACTTGTTCTTCAATACCTGTCAGTCATCTTAATCTCCCTATTGTGACAAGAGGCAGTATCCAAATAGCTTCAGTGTAGAATTTATTGAGAAATTTACACATGTGAACACAATAAAATATAGAAATATGTAATTTCATTTAATATTGCAAGAATATGTACAAAATATGTATTTACATAGAAATCCCAGCTCTACATATGAGCCATGAAGCGAGTTTTCATGTACCTGCAAAAGTCAATAGAGAGAATATCCAGATGTAGGAATCTGAGAACCCCCAGTTGTGATTAAGATAAAACGTGAAAATTCAAAGGTAAACATGTTTTATGCCTTCACTAAAATGCTTGGTTTTGCTGTCTCCCCTCTTAAGAATGCTATCAACGGAAAGATACACCTGGACATTTTGCAAAATTGGTTAATAGCACAACTTGCAGACAAAGAGTAACAGGGATTCCTTTTTGCAACAAGGCCGGACATTGGCTTACAAATGTCTGTGAGTTCCTCAGTCGATACCTTCCAGGATTGGTCATCAAACAGCCGCAGACATATTTTACACATGGTAACCCTGCGCCTGACCTTACAGTGTGTGATTTCTTCCTGTGGAGGTTACATTAAGAATAGCATTTACATCCCCCAACTTCCAGGTCATCAGCAGAACTGAGAAGATGCAGCCTAATGCAGAGTATCACCCAAGAAAGTTTTGAGGCTCATTGTCTGGACATGATGCTCACTTCAAGTGCTCCTAACACGAATACAAAATTTCAAAATTTCCTCTTTCAAGTAGTGGTATTTCAATTATAAAGTATTGTTGAAAATTCAGCCTTAATACATTAACAATCAAGTTTAGGTATTTTTTTACTAATCAAAAGGTGAATAAAAATAAATGGTTTCTGCTTATATACTCTGAGGCTACAGAATTCTAGTAAAACCTGATGTTTACAATAATATCTAAAACAGTCTGTACCAGTCATTATCACCAGTTTCATTACACTTTCCTTTTATAGTTCGAATTTAGATTATTATTGTTGTTATTATTGTTATTATTATTGTTGTTATTGTTATTTTAGTTTGTTTTTTTTAGTCTTTTTAGTTTGTTCCCTACTTGTGTTAACAGCATTTGTGATACCTTCATTTCTTTCTGCTTTGATGCTTATAGTTTGGAAGCACTTCCCTGATAAATCATTCTGAAGTTCACTTTTAGATCTTATCTGTAACATAATAAGAGCCAGATACTACAATTGACATTTAGTATCACCTAACAAATATAATTTTCAGACTTATACCAGGCAGCAAGAGATGAAATCATTTTTATGCATTGCTTGAACGAGATTAATCTTAAGTAATTGCAATATCACAAATTACACCCTAACTTAAAAAAAATTAATAACAAAAAAGGAAAAACGGGTGCAACAGCCTGATGCCCTGCAGCTGAAATGCAGTATCCCTTCTCCTGTTGCAATAAGTGTCATGAACCAGTTGCAGTACCGTGGGGAGGGAAATGCCTAGTGGGTATGTATACCAACACACCCTATATGGTAACTATGGCCTTCGGGGCAACCTTGCTCCACTACATGATGACCAGACCCATTTCTCAGGTGACGGCACCCAGAGGGCGGTGTCCATTACCTCCAGTGATAGCGAAGATGATGGTAAGGCGAGAGAACCTACAGTTTATACCGTGGACTCCAAACCACTTTGGCCATAGGGGACATTTCACATGAGCTAGACAGAGGTGAAGGTGCGGATAGGGCTGGCTTAAAATTGCCACCCCAGAGCCGGGAATCGAACTTGGACCTGAAGCACGAGAGTTGCGAACAAAACCACTGTGCGCTACCCCGGCGCCCTCTGTTAGACTTAAAAGTTTATGCTAATAAAACATTTGGGTTAGAACTAAAAAATGTCTATCATAGCATGCACACTATTAAACTCTGAGAGTGCACAAAATTATAATAGGCAAAGACTTATTTAGTTGAGATGTGAGAGAAAAGTAAAGTAACATGGAAAGCATACAGTCAAACTGTCCATAGAGTGCTTTAATTACAGGCAAAATAGACCGAATAGATTTGTAAAAGATGGCTGGAGTCCAGGGGCTAGAACAGGCAAATATAATTAATTCTTGGTAGAAAAGGAAAAGTTGTGCTCCTTCCCTGCTACCATGATGTATTCATGTGCTTTGTTTTTATATTATGATGGCAATCCAAAATTGCTACACAGAGAAATAAATTATTGTTCCAATGAATAAATTAATTACAAAATTTAGATTCACTTGGCATAGAGGAATTTAGATATCAGCTAAAAATTTATTAGGCAAGAAGAATGTGAGATAATTTTGTTGGTGTGTAAGTTGACCATATGAAGAGTTGTGTGCTAGATTTTGCATGTGACAGAATTTTGTGATTACAAATTATGTATTTTTTTGCTTTACTTTGGTTTTCTTTTGTCCTCTAAAATGGATAAATGTAACTATACATTTGAAATTTGGAATATTGAAAACAATGTCTCTAAATTAAACATTTAATCAATTACTTTAAACATTTGTATTGTTTACATAAGTGAAATCCAAACAAGTTGAAATGGAGGCTCCTGTATGTCTAAATTCTATAAAATGAAAATGTTAATTCCTTAATTATTTTTGCTACAGGGAAATCCAGGCAGCCAGTGGTGAATGGATGAATGAATATGTGCGCCGTCCAAGTCGTCGCCGTGACAATAGAATGTATGTCCCTGCTGCTGATCTCATTAAACGCAGCATAAGGAAATCTTGGACAATATCAAGTAAGCATGCTTGTATTTTATTATCAAACTAAAATATTAGAGGCACGGATAATGTAATGCAGAGTTCTGTCTGTTCACCATGTGTGTGTTTTTTATTTATTTATTTATTTATTTATTTATTTATTTATTTATTTATTTATTTATTTATTTATTTATTTATTTATTTATTTATTTATTTATTTATTTATTTATTTATTTATTTATTTATTTATTTATTTATTTATTTATTTATTTATTTATTTATTTATTTATTTATTTATTTATTTATTTATTTATTTATTTATTAATTTATTTATTTATTTATTAATTTATTAATTTAATTTATTTATTTATTTATTTATTTATTTATTTATTTATTTATTTATTTATTTATTTATTTATTTATTTATTTAATATTTATTTACTTTTTTACTTTTATTTTTTTAAACATCGGGTAGGATGACAGTTTTGGTTAATAAATTCAGTAGTCAACCTATTACTGCCTGCCTCAGTAGCATAGATTGTAGCATTTCTGCCTCATGTTAAAGAGGTCCTGAGTTCAAATCTTGATCAGGGTGAGTTATCTAGATAAGTTGAAAAAAACTATTTGTAGTTGGTTTTTAGCACTTTGCCACTTACATTGTTATATTATTGAGGGACTAGTTTCGGAAACAGCATAATATCAATAAGGTTTTTTGAGGGTTTTCCTTATCCTGAAAGTTGAATATCTGTTATAGCTAAGCTCTAAGGACCCTGGGCTCATTTGAGCATTTTCCATTTCAGTCATCATCTGATATGACTTAAAGTTGGAGGACGTGAATTTAAAAGATATATAATTTCTTTTACTTTACTTCCTTTCTATTTGATAGGTCGTTTTTACTGCCTCTGTTCCATACATAGTAGGGGAAAAAAGGATTTTATTCCATCCAAAAATTTGATGCCAAGATTACACTGGAAATATACATGTTGTTGTTGTTGTTGTTGTTGTTGTTGTTGTTTTCAAATGCTAGGCTTTGGCAATGAAGCCATTAGCTCTCTTGCTCTCCAATATTTCTGTGTAGTGGGTCCGGCAGGTAGGGCTTCACAGTTTTAAAGATGTTCTTCAGTCATTTTCTCTTCTTTGTTGCACAGAGGACAATTTGGACTTGTATAAATTCCTATTCTGTGTAAGTGTTTGGCCAAAAAATCATGTTCCGTAAATAATCTAAAATTTGCTACTGCAGCTTTACGTGGGATTTCTGGAATAATTTCTGGATTTTTAATTAAAATGTTCCATTTTTTATCTTTGGCTTTGTTAGATATTGATTGGTTTTGTTTGTTTTTATATTGGCTTATGATTAATCTTTTTATGGATGTAAAGGGTACGTTTTTACTTTTGTTCTGAATTAAATTTGCACCTTTTTTGGCAAGGAAAACAGCTAATTCACTTCCAGCAATTCCACAATGTGCAGGTATCCACTGTAATATAATTCTTTTCTGTAGTTTTTGAAGTTGTTGGATCATTTTGTGACATTCTTTAATTTGGATTGACCTCATTTTATATGAACTTATTGCACATAATGCTGCTTTAGAATCAGAAAGTATGACAGCATTTTTGAATTTATCTATTCTGTATAGAAGGTGTTGAAGTGAAATATGAATAGCCGTTACTTCTGCATCAAAATATGTTGTGTGGTATCCTGCTGGTTGATAGAATGAGAACAGTACACACTTAATTCATATATACATGTTGAAATATACATGTTGAATCCAGAAACAAAGCCTTTTTAGAACAAAGTCAGTATGTACGAGTATTTACAGCCATGTGCCTCTGTAAACAGCATAACTCAAAAACAAAAAGTCAGTTTAATACCAAACTTGGTATTGAAGCTCAACATGTTCCAACAATGCAACACAAGAATATCCCCTCCCTTCAAACTACCTTTTACATAGAAAAAATTATGATAATTTTGGGGTTTTTAAAAAATGTCTCTTCATAGTTTTTATTAAAATACTACATATTTAAGGCAGTTATTTTGATGACAGATGAAATATAAATGTTGAATTTTTTATGAATAGCCTCTGAAGACCTGTTCCTTCTGAATGAATTTTGCATAACTGATAAAGATAGACAAAATTATGCCACACAAAGCACCCCACCACCACATGCACTTGGAGGAAAACAAGTCACAAAAGCCTTAAAGTCAAAAAAGCCTTACAAAAAGGGAGTTTGCAAAGAAACCAGTATGATTTTCCGTGAATGTGAAGATGTATGTTTCTGTGTATTTCTATGTCTTGTGACATGCATTAAAAAAGAAGTCTTTAAAGGTACGCTTTTTCTCTTATAGAATTTATTTAAATTTATTGTAAAAGAGAAATATTAAAATAATTGGCGTTAAATAAGCATTACATGCATGTGTGCACAGGAGTCTGTACACATCTATATTGGTTCTGTGGCATTATATGATGTCCATATTGGTGAAAGCACTAAGAGATATTCAAATCTTATATGTAATGATTCTGAAATTCTGTTCTCTTTGTGTGGCCAAGAGATAAAAAATAACAAATAACATATTCCTATTTGAGAAAGCAATAATTAATGACATACTCAACTAAATAAAGATAATGGTTCACTCACTGCACAAAAGAATGTATTTGACATCAATTATGTCTTAATAAATCTATTTTTTGTGTAATAAGACTGTCTTTCTCTTACAATTTACTAGTTATTCAGTTTACAAGTCATTCACAATGAAGAGGACTTCAGTGTACATTTCAAGAAAATTCAAGATATATATTTCATTTTTCATGAAAATATCTTAAACTTGTGGTATTTTAATCAAAATCTTTTGAGCCATTTTTGAAAAAAATTAAAATGTTTGAAAAATGTTGCATGTTAAGGGGTAGTTTCTTGAAAATCATAGTCTTTCATTGTAGAAAGACTTATTTCAAGTTTGACATTTAATCAACTTCTCATTTTTTATGTTCCTATACAGAAGCATAATATTGTAACGGGAGCGCTGGAACACCCTGTGAACCAGCTGGGAACGGAAGGCAGGGGGAGGACCGCGTTAGCCACACCTCCTCCTCGTTTGTCTTGTGGTGGTGACAGACTGTGGTCAGGGAAAAAACATGACTGTGTCACCTGTTTTCTCTACACCTGTTTCTCGATCTTTCTGTTACTAGAACAATCCTGTAAACACGAGAAACCGGCGATATTCCTATATAAAGAGAGTTACAGACAGACAGAGTTAGTTAGTTAGTGAGTTGAGTTGGTTTTGGCTTAGTCAGTCAGTGAGTTGGTTTTGTCAGTGAGTGAGGAGACAGTCGCAGTTCTTGGTGTAAGAGTTAGTCAGTGACGTGTTAATGAACGAAAGGATTGTGCAACGGAAGACTGTACGTAACTTTGAATGTGTACCGGAGCTTACGTAACCGCGAGTACAGTGAAATTGTAACGGACGGACTGGTGAATTGTAACTGTGTGCAGCAAGTAATTCTGTGTAATTGGCAAGTGTTAAACTGTAAGTCGGTGGAAATAAAGAACATTGTTGAGTGGTGTAATTGGACTTTTCATTTCACGAACCCACAAAGTCACAATATACACACCCACAGATATATAGTATTATAGGTATGTAATAAATCAAATATTGTATTTGTTAATACTGACAATACTGCCAGGGTTATATCAGCTACAAGTATGACAAAATGTTATTTGACAGGAGTACTTTTACATGTCAGTAAATCTACTGACATGGGGGCTGTTGCTTTTATGCACAGTTAAAAACCATCAATCTGGGCTACCTTACAACCCATGACTTCAGAATCAGTAGCTCAAAGGTCAAGCTTTTCATGCTGTTGAAAATCGATGTTATACTGCTCACTTACTGTTGGATCTTACAAAAGCATTTGTGTTGAGCAGATTAAAAAAGATCTCAAAAAGTTTAAAAGGTGCCCAGAATGAACAAACGATATATTCAGCAAAGAAATCACCATAAGGGATGTCATCCATGAGTTGAAAGATAAAAAGTCTCCTGGACCAGATAAAATACATGCTGAATTTGTGTAACACCTAGGACCAAAGGGAAGAAAGGTACTACTGAAATTATTTAATATATCATGGACCTCTACTGTACCTACAGAGTGGAAAAAACAATAATTACTCCTATTCTAAAAAAAGACAAAGCACCCGACAAAATAAATAATTACAGACCAGTACAAAATTGAATCGAGAATATATTGACACATTGCTTCACTCACACTGTTTATTCACAGGACATGTTTCAAGAGCTCTTGCTCCTATCCTCAGCTGATACTCGACTAGTGCAAGTTGTAGTGGTTTCTTCTTTCTCCGTATTGTCAATAGATGGCGTGATGTATTTGTCAAAGATGTCCGGTGGTGGAGTTCATGACTATGACGATTTTTGTTAATGAAGATTTTTTCCCATACGGAAAGGTCTATGGGGTGATTAACGTATTTTATTAGAGATGTTTCCAAATTGATGTCATCTAGTATTCAAAAAATGAAAAGCCACTGCTGATTTTTCTGTTTCACCATTTTTAATGTTTCTCATATGTTCTTTAGTTCTGATGTTAATATTTCTTTTTGTTTTTCCTATATAAATTTCAGGGCAAGTTTCACATTTGATCTCATAGATTCCTGGTTTTTCTTTGGTATTGATTGAATTTTTGGGAGGGCCTTTTAACAAATTTCTGATATTAAACCTGTTTCTAATATCAGAAATTTGTTAAAAGGCCCTCCCAAAAATTCAATCAATACCAAAGAAAAACCAGGAATCTATGAGATCAAATGTGAAACTTGCCCTAAAATTTATATAGGAAAAACAAAAAGAAATATTAACATCAGAACTAAAGAACATATGAGAAACATTAAAAATGGTGAAACAGAAAAATCAGCAGTGGCTTTTCATTTTTTGAATACTAGACATGACATCAATTTGGAAACATCTCTAATAAAATACGTTAATCACCCCATAGACCTTTCCGTATGGGAAAAAATCTTCATTAACAAAAATCGTCATAGAGTCATGAATTTTGAAACTCCACCACCGGACATCTTTGACAAATACATCACGCCATCTATTGACAATACGGAGAAAGAAGAAACCACTACAACTTGCACTAGTCGAGTATCAGCTGAGGATAGGAGCAAGAGCTCTTGAAACATGTCCTGTGAATAAACAGTGTGAGTGAAGCAATGTGTCAATATATTCTCGATTCAATTTTGTACTAGTTTGTGCTTCACTGTCCCTACGCTTCTTTCAAGTTTATACTTTGAATTACAGACCAATTTCCTTAACAAGTGTCATTGCAAAAACAGCAGAATGTATGATTTCACCAAGGCTAAATTGGTTCTTAGAAAGTAATAACATATTAACAACTGCTCAAACAGGATAAACAGGATTCAGACAACACTTATCTACTAAAGAAAATACAATTCAACTATCCCAAGATGTCAAAGAATCTTTCAACTGTCAGTTTTCATTGATTTTGAAAAAGCATACGATTCCGTATGGAGGCATAAACTTCTTGAGAAACGTTCAAAACTAGGCATTCAAGATAACATGTTAAATTGGATCACTCAGTTTCTCTCTCAACGTTTCTGTGCTACAAAATACAATGACAGTACATCCAAATTCCGACAAATAAAAATGGGCCTACCACAAGGTGCAGTACTGAGTACAACCTTGTTCAACATCTACATCAGTGATTTTCCCGCGGCTGTATCAAACACAGAATTAAAGACAGCACTTTTTGCAGATGACATGATCATGTGGACATCTTCCCCACAAATAGAGAACTCCAAAACTTCAATGGAAAAGGCTCTGATACTATTGGAAAAGTGGACTGACATTTGATGAAAATAAATACTGATAAAACAACATTCCAAATATTTAGCTTAAAAAAGAAAATCTCTAAACTAAATCTGCAGTACAAGAAAACAAACCTGAAACAAACATATGAAACAAAATATTTAGGAACAATTTTTTATTCAAAATTATCTTGGAGACATCATATTGAAGCAGTAGTAAATAAATCAACAAAAAAATTTCAATTTTGAAAAGATTAGCTGGAGTCAAGTGGGGCAGTAATCGGGAGACACTGAACACCACATACAAAACTTTCATCAAGCCAGTACTTCTTTATAATGCAGAGGTAATAATTACAGCAAACAGTTCTAACATAAATCACCTAGAAGTATGCCAAAATCTGGTTCTGTGACTAATAACCGGTGCAGCAAAATCAACTCCAATCACGGCAATCTAATTTTAGAGGAGCAGGCACTAATACAACATGAAAAAATGTTGTGGTTAAAAACAACAAAATGGGAGAAAAGATTACTACAACCAATCAAGATGAAGACACAAACAAGTTTCCTACACAAAGTTATGGAATTAAAAATAGATCTGAATCTTCCTAATTCTAAAGAAAACATTTTAATCAAAGAAAACCCACTGACTTTTGAACCAATCTAATATTCAATTAGATGTAGAACAAATAGTTACAAAATCTGAAACTTCCAAACCAAATATCGTCAACTACACCAATGAGAACCAGTCGATGGCCGGCTGAGGATAGAGGCAAAGTCTCTGTTACATGTTCCGGAAAAATTTAAAAGTAAGTGTTGTTTAGTGTCATTAATCGACTCCCTTTAAATTTAATTCAAAACCTGTACTAAAAGCATTAGCATTAGTAACTGTGAACAATAGATACCCACCGGAAGAATGGTTACATATCTACACTGATGGATCTAACTTGGACAACAACTCAGGAGCAGGAATTAAGTGTGCACTGTTCTCATTCTATCAACCAGCAGGATACCATACAACAAATTTTGATGCAGAAGTAATGGCTATTCATACTTCACTCCAACACCTTCTATGCAGAATAGATAAATTCAAAAATGCTGTCATACTTTCTGATTCTAAAGCAGCATTATGTGCAATAAGTTCATATAAAATGAGGTCAATCCAAATTAAAGAATGTCACAAAATGATCCAACAACTTCAAAAACTACAGGAAAGAATTATATTACAATGGATACCTGCACATTGTGGAATTGCTGGAAATGAATCAGCTGATTTTCTTGTGAAAAAAGGTGCAAATTTAATTCAGAACAAAAATAAAAACTTACCCTTTACATCCATAAAAAGATTAATTAAAAGCAAATATAAAAACAAATAAAACCAATCAATATCTAACAAAGCCAAAGATAAAAAATGGAACATTTTAATTAAAAATCCAAAAATTAATCCAGAAATCCAACGTAAATTGCAGTAGCAAATTTTAGATTACTTACGGAACATGATTTTTTGGCCAAACACTTACACAGAATAGGAATTTATACAAGTCCAAGTTGTCCTCTGTGCAACAAAGAAAAGGAAATGACTGAAGAACATCTTTTAACCTGTAAATCCATACCTGCCGGACCCACTACACAGAAATATTGGAGAGCACGAGAGCTAATGGCTTCATTGCCAAAGCCTAGCATTTGAAAACAACAACAACATTTGATTGTGTTGATAAAACAATTTTACTTAATAAACTATTGTATATCACCTCTGATTTAGACGTATTGCGTATGATCTAATAAGCTCATATATGACTAATAGAACTCAGTTCACAGATACTACCCAGGGAATCTTTACATCACATAGTAAAAACATTGTATCGGGAGTTCCTCAGGGCTCCATTTTGGGACCACTATGTTTATTTTGTACATAAATGACATTGCCAATGTAATTCCTAATAATGTTAGTTTAAATGTCTATGCTGGTGACACAATGATGGCATTTCAGAATAAATACCCTAATAACCTAGAAATACAAATGAATGAAATTGTAAATAGTATAACTTAATATTTTAATAACTCTAAATTATGTGTTAATGCAAACAAAAAGTGAATTATTAATTTTCAATTTGAAAACTACTCATTTTGAGCCTCATATATACTTGGACAGTGATATTATTCTGCCTATCGATAATGTGGATGTTCTCGGTTTAATAGTTGACAGTAAACTAACATGGAATGAACATATTAATAAAATTGAAAAGAAATTATCATCAGCCCTTTTTGTTGTACATAGTATATCAAAATTTGTATCAGCTGAAACTGCCAAGATAGTCTATTTCGCTTTCATTCATTCAATTATTACATGTGCCATAGAGCTGTGGGGATCAACATCTAAAGCCAATCTCAAAAAAATCTTTACATTACAAAAACGTGCCATCAGATACAAGCCAACCTGCCAATGTATAGTCCTTGTAAGGAAGCATTCAAAACTCTTTCAATACTAACCCTTCCCAGTATCTTTATATTAAAATCCATATTGTATATACGAAATAGGTCTTTATCTCAATATTCAGCTATTCATAACTACAACACTAGAGGAAAACAGAACTTGATAACTCAATCACATAGATTAAAATTATATGAAAGGAAGATTGATTATATTGGCAGTATTTTATTTAATAAATTACCAATACATTTTAGAAATATTACTCCATTACCTAACTTTAAACATATATTAACTCATTTTCTTAAATCAAAAGCTTACTATGACGTGGGAGAATTTCTGAATGATAATTATATTGTAATTGACCTACAGTAACTTTTTATCAATGTATTTGTATTACAATCATCTTTATGTATTACTTTAGCACTTTAACTGTTATTACTTGTAATTGTATTGATTGTCTTTATTTACTTTTAACTGGACTATGATCTTAAACAAGTTTTCAATTGTGTATACTATTGTACTTGTTATAAAGAGCAACCAACTGAGGCACCAAGGTCAACACATACACAATGGGAGTAATATTTTAGCGCAGCTAGTAATAAGTCAGGGTTGATATTAGTTGTGCAGAATGATCAGATATTAATGTGTGTATTACCTCTGTTTTGAAACACTGCCTTGGAAAATTGGTTGCTATATTATCAATGGTAGTCTGGGTAACATTTGTTATTCTAGTTGGTTCAGTAATTGTTAGACCAATATTGAAAGACAACAGCAAATTGCTAAACTTGCACGATGTAGCTGTATCTTTATGCATATCTATATTAAAGTCACCCAAAATTATAATGTATTTATTCGATTTTATCATTTTGTGAAGAATTAATTCAAATTTGTTAAAAAAAATTATCAATACTTCCACTAGGAAGACAATTCAATATCTTTTTCAATGCTGTGTTCTGTAAGTTTATCTATAATGAAGTCAATATTATTTTTTACAAAAATTACTGTTCCACCACTTTTACAAAGCTTTCTACAAAAATATGCAGCCCGTTTATATCCATGAAACACTTAGCTTTTAATGTCTGTATCTTTTAACCCATGCTCAGTTATATATATTACATCAGGATTGTTTTCAGCAATAGGGATTTCAAATGTAAGGACTTTGTTTGAGACATACTGTACATTTTTATGTAAAACTTTTAGTACTTTACCCTGCATTAACTTTTCTATATCATTCTTTTATGTATCATTCTGAGAAGTATTTGCTGGAATTACATCCTCCCCGATGATACTAATGTAAATCTGACTTGCACTATAGTAGTTATAATGTAAAATCTGTAAAAAAAGATCTATGTATAATAGGATTACAAATGTACCATAGACTTCCAGCCTATGTTAAAAGAAAAAACAATGCTGTTAAATTTAAGCAATGTGTTAAAAATACATTTTAAATAATCTTGTATATAATATAAATGAATTTTTGCAAGCTATATAATGTTTTAAATTTTAATATTGTAAATGTTATACTGTAAGTTGTATTTTAATATTGTAAATTATATTTCAATGTTGTAAATTATATTTTATATATTGACAATGCTCGATACTTGTATTAGTCTATGGGCAGTAAATAAATTACTATATTACTTTAAAAAAAATTCTTATGTTGCCATAGTTACCCACTCATTTATCTTTTATTGGTCAATGTCACTATATTATGCAACAACACTCTGAAAACTGCCAATCCTGATAGTATTACATTAAATCTAGCTTGTGTTGCATCATTCTATAGCCTACCTAATTTCACATTTCTATTTTCACTTAAATTACCATTGCCATAACTATTCATAATACATTTTTTGTTTAGAAAAATAAGTTAAACCAAAATAAGAAATAACTGCCACAAACTTCTAAAAATTTAATATTAGTTTCACTAGAAATACATGTTTCAAAGTCCACAAAACCCAAAAGAAATATTTTTAAAGAGTGTATAAGTCTTATCGTTTAATAGCATAGCTCAGAAAGGAAATTGTCAATAATACCAAATTTCTTACCTGAATCTGAGATTGTTTAAGCATACCATGCAAATATTTTCAAGAAAATTTCCAGATTGTAAAAATGTTTTTAATTTTCAATTTTTAAACTGGCAGTAACAGTTTTGATGAAAATGTGAGCTATTTAAAATATCAATGTGACAAAATAAACATCATTTCTGAAGTTTATGTGAATAAGAGTTCATGGTTTTTGAATTTTGCATCACTGGAAAATCATAAACAAAATAAATGCATGAAAATTATGTCATATATTTCTTACAGTTTTTTAAGGTTATTTTTTATGCTTGCAATTCTTTATATATATCTTGAGGTGCTCTTTACCATATCCAATATGTAATGCTGTTTCAGCTTATTGTTTATAAGTGAATGTATACAACTCACTTTACTTAAAAATCTTTCCTAGGCAAAAATACTTTCTAATGAAGTTCCTATATAGGAAACCAAGGCGATGATATTGGTGATACATGAAATAAAATTATAATTATAATAATTTGGGAAGAAAATGTCATAAACCTAAACTTAGAGTACCTCCTGGCCATTATCAGTTATGAAGGTTGGGGAAAACCTGGAAGAAGTCTAAGTCAGGGGTCAGCAGAATTTGAACAACAGAACTCCCATTTCCTAATCTCTCCATTAATAACATTGGCAACACATGTTTGAAACAAAAATGTATCATAAATAATGAAATGTGGATAGAAGAATTTGCTTTTATTTGAATATTATTGTGGTTTGTTGTGGATATAGAACAGATGTGAGTGAATCACATATTAACTAATATTTCCATTGCATGCATGTATAGAATACATTGTCTATTTCGTGACATGAAAAATATTCAAGAAATAAGTTCATTATATTAAGTGCAGTCTCATATTGCTGCTATTTTAAAAACTGTAGTTTCTTTTTAATCAAAAATTTCCAAAATAAACGAGTCCTTTGCTGCAAAAGATAGCTTAAGAATACTCTGTGAGCTATCTATGGAGTTATCTATCTAATTAGCTGTGGATATATCTTAGTTTATTAATGAGAAAATTTGCCCCAATTTTTTGTGATAACCAAAACTGTTATATTTCGATTATCAAAAGAAAATAGAAATGGTATTTGTGTCTGATTTTTGTAGTCTGTAGTTGTGTTAGTTTTAAGAGTTACTAGTTTTATACATAATATGAATATGCCAGAATATACAAATTTTTAATTACAGAACCTGTGTGGATGAGAGATTTCCCCATCATTTGTAGGAACTCCTAACCTTCTAATGCAGTGCTAAGACATTCATAGATTTGTCATTTAAACAGAGCACAAATATGGATATGATGCTAAAAATTTTACTTTAAAATGTCAGGTTATCAATTAGTTCAGCTGGCATTGAGTATGAATGTATTGTTCCATATAGTTAGTGCATATTTTAAAGTTATAGTTGTCTCTTGGTATTTGTTGATATGCAGTAGATTTCTTATTATTAAGGACAATAAGAAGAAAGTTTGCAAACTCATAGAGATTTGATTATATGTTGAAACTTTGTTGCAGATCCATCACCAAGATGGTCTGCCCTGCGGGGTTCGGCAGAACTGCGAGCTTACAACAGCCTTCCTAGACATCAAGACTGCTCCTATGCCTATCTTAGGCATAGTGAAAACCACCTTCCACTATGTACTCTACCATTACAAGGAAAGGAAAAGCTGGATGATAAAGATAAAGAAAAACTTTTCGTCAATGATGCTTATAGAACATTTAGAAATAGAGCTTCCAAATCTGAATCTGATCAGCAGAAGGGCCCTATGGTCAGCACTCCTCGTACAGGCTACAGTGTACATGATGGCTATTCATCTTCTCCAACTTACCATAGAAGAGAGTTACTTAAACAGCGTAGGTTTGATAGTGACGTTCATCCGCAGTCTTCACCACCATTTGTGCCTCACATAAAGAGATTCTCCAGCCTAAGACAGTCATTCAGTGATGACTCTAATCCTTCATTAGATCGTAGCAGTGATGCCCTCTTTGATCAAGAAGATCAAGCTTTAAAATGCAAGACTGTGAGAGATTCTGTATTCATTGAACCTCTTATAAAAGATAAGAGAGTATCTGCCGACAAAGAAGTAGTTGCTGATGAAGTAGATTCTGTTACTACCCAGATATCCAGCCTTATAAATGGAAAGAAAGAAAGTATCTCAAAAAAGCAACATCATCACCCCTTCATCAGCCAAGCAGAGGCCCATGGACGATGGACAGTTTCCAGAACAGTTAGTCATGGTGATGCATACCACGGTGGAGGTCTCCTGTTAGAACACAGTGGTAACAGTGACAGTGGAGGGGAAATTATGGCTACTCCTCCAATGCATACTCGAAGATTCAGCAGCAATTCTGGGAAGAGGAGCGATGATGGAGGTGTTCTGGAAGAATCTCCTGGTCCTGGAGGGTCTTCACCTGCATCCATTAGGGCAAGTTCTGGGGAGGATTTAATGGATGTAGAACCTCTCTTCCGTAGAGTGACAATAAAGAAGAAGCGTCAGGAAACACGTCGGCTCTTAGATAGTGCTGGTAAGTGCTAATTAGCTGAAAACACTATGCAATATAATCTTAAGCTTAACCTCTTGGTAATTTCAGCACTGAAATAAAATATTTTCCTTTCTTTCATCTACTTCTATGGCTTAATAAAACAAGATGGCATTTCTGAGCACAGCTGTAACGTCCAGGCATGTTTTTTCATAGCAGAGTAAAGAGTGAAAATTGTTAAATTTGTGCTTTGTGGAATTCTGTTCAAAATTATTGATGTCCACATTCCAAAATACTTTTATTATAATGCTTCCTTTCCTGTTAACACTTAAAGATAACCATTGCTGACCATTGTTATGGGTGTAATGGTTAAGACTGGAAATATTTGCATCTTTCAAATATATTTTATTATTAGTAAGAAAGAAATGTAAGATAAAAAAGCTTGCATAATAAACAAGATGAACTATCGAGATTTAAAACCAACTTATGAACTTTGAAATCCCGCCAGAAGAGAATCCCACATTTAAGTTCATCACTAAATCAACAGATGGCAGCAGCAACCCCAGAATTACCCACACCGCTGGATCAAGTTTTAGTCGCATAAGAGCCGTAGATGCAAACGATGATTTGCGAAACATGTCCTCAAAATAGGTACGAAAGTGAAGCAGTTGTGTAATAAATACGACTCATCTAAAAATTAATAAGATGAACTATGTTGATTTGAGCCAGTAAAAATATTCACATACTCAAATAAATTGGGTATGTGTTACGTTCATAAATTTCAGATTTTTTCAACATCCTTAAGTTTCAGTTAACACACTATTCAAATTACCGATCTTTAATGATGTGAGTAAAACAATAGTGTCAATAAATTTTGCTGTGATTTGCAACTGATTAAAACTTTTGGATGTTATTTTGGGCCATATAAAGTTATTAACAATGTCATGTGTGGTTTATACACATCTTCATAAATAAAAATGGGCCAGAACTTGATGCCAGTATGTGATGAAAGACCTGTAGAACTTAGGACGTGCATTTGACATTTCATGAACATAGAAATTGCTTCTCAGCAGCTGCTCAGCTATTTACTATTGAGAGCTCAAGAAATAGCCATTATTGGCATTTCTACCTATATTTATTCATATATTTCACTGCACCAGCACCAGGTACTGAAGAAATACATATACCTATACTTGTTAAACTACGTGTACTTATTCAAAAGCAGATGTAAAAATGAAATGAAACAAATATTTTATTTTACAAATGTTTGTGTTATTTGAAATCATTGAGCAATAGCACAATACAGCAATCAAAAGAGAGAAAGCCTGACTACAAGTTGATCAAAAAATGGCTTTGCAATGTTTAAGGTTTGGTACTGATGAGTTTCCAAGAAACTCATATCACAAAGGCATTTCCACTAATTTTCAAACATTAGTATATTCTTTTGGTTTATTACAATATTAAAAATTAAAAATTGTATTTAATTTGTTAACCTCTTAGTTTTATAAATGGGGATGACATCTGCGCAATAGTAAATGAGAAACAGGTGGATGATGTGTTACTACTTAATTTGCAGAGTCCCCCACTAAAATTTTCCATAAAAAAGAGAAAAATAACAAAATCCCTTTCTTAGACTTGAAACTAGTCAGGAAACAAAAGGACTAGAATTTGGCATATTTAAGAAAAACATGCACATAAAATTTCATAAAATCAGATGGATACAACCCAAGACAACACAAGCATGCTGTAACTTACAGGATTGTCTATGTTGCCTTAAACAAGATGGAATATATCAAAGAGTTCAAGCATATAGTTGACATTGTTGAATTGGTCAAAAAGAAAATTGATAAATTCAAAATACAACAGAGCTGCAGACAAATTACTACTCTTACACAACATTTACATACCACTCCAAAGCTACATACCTTTTAGTCTTGTTCAACATTACTTTGGCTCCACAGAACAAACTCAGTATACATTCCAATGTGTAAGGACTATGATACAATGAAGCATAAAGTTAATATATTTTTGAGTTGAACTAGTACTCAATGCTACACTTATTGCATTTCGTTAGGATCTTCCTAACATCATCAGCTGCTGTCGACTAATGGATGTTGGTTTGGTGCTGAACGCCTTGCTGAACTTCAGCACCAAACCAACATCCATTAATCGACAGCAGCTGATGATGTTAAGAAGATCCTAACGAAATGCATCCAGGTAAATACTAGCAACAAGTGGACCATTAAGTACTAGTTTGACTCAAAATTATATCAGTATACATCTTTTGAAATCACGTAATATAAAGAGAAAGCCACAAACATAAACTCAGGTGTGTTCCAGATAAATTGCAAAGGCTGTGGCAGCTTTTAAATTGGCAAAACAAAAAGGAATTTGAACATTAGATTTAAAGAGTATTTTAGGAACATCAAGAACAAAGAAATGGACAAATTGAATAGCTTACCATTTTTGGCATGAGAATCATGATATAGAACAAGAAATCTATTTATTTAAGTGTTCAAGGTCCAATTGCATTAACCACATGGGAAAATATATTCATAAAGAAATACAAAGGAAAACTCTTCAGTTGAATAGAACCCGAAAGTTCATCAAGACAACAACAGAGGTGCCTCTATTGACTCCAAGGAGTTCACAAAATCAGAATTCAGTAGTCGGCATTAGCTGAGGAGGTTAGGTGGTTTCTAACAAAATGCATTCTGGAGAAGACTAGCAATATATAGAGCATATATTGCCTAGTACTAGTTTGACATAGAGTACTAGTAGGCTCAAAATTATATTAATTTGTAGTCAGGTTTTTTCACATTTCACTTATCCTTTAATTTTTGGAGTCATCACTTCCGTTTTCAACCTCAAAGGTTTCAATGAAAATAGGAACAACAGCTACTGAAACTAATACCCCAAAAATTAAAAAGTAAATGATGTAGTGTGAAAAAACTGACTATATATATTTATTGATTAATTTGGATGTCACTGTTATTCCTCCAAACGTCAGTTAATATTTCATATACCTATATTTTTAATTTAAAAAGGCTTAATTTGAAAAGGCAAATTGGAATTAACATTGAAGTAATGTAATCATTAAAAATTATATATGAGTCAAAGCAACCTTATATACAACAAATTTTCTTTCAACATTAAACAGAAAATGAAGCTAGTTACAGTGGAGTAATAAATATTATACAAATAAAAATATTTGCTAATTAACTTCCACTTATCTTAAGAAGTTGATATTAATACTTCTATCTTCTTTATACAAAATCGATTTCATGGACATTTGCCCACATCTTCAATCAACACACTTTGTTGTCAAGGATACCATGTATTTACGTATTACCAACATCTGAAGATGAAACCAACCTAAAAACAGAATTAATTAATGGCATGTCAAAATTCATTACATGACTTTTATTTTTTAAAATAAATATTTTTTCCCACACTATTATATCTATGGGAACATTTAATTGTTTTAATAATTTAACTTCGGGATTCATTTCATTGTTAAATGGCCAAAAATGATCTGCTACGGCCAATTTATCAATTTGTTTGTATTTAATGTAACGAAAATGTTCTTTCTTTCTGGTTTCCAAACTACGTTTCGTCTTTCCAATATAAACCTGATCACAATCTAAACAATTAAATTGATAAATACCAGATTTTTATTATTAGGAATTTTATCTGTTTTAGAAAATTGTAATAAATTTTTAATACTATATTTATTTTGAGGAATTAAAGTTATACCAACTTCTTTAAAAATAATAAAAATAATAATAAAATAATATAAAAAAATATAAAACGATTGATAGTATTGTATTATCTAAAACTAATAAACTTATTTCTTTTGATGTAACTGCCTTATTTCCTAGTATTCCTAGAGAAAAACTTTTAATTTATTTAAAAAGTGGTTGAATTCAATAAATTTACATGAGGACGTAATATTTGATTTTGTTAAACTTACTGATTTTTGTTTTGATCAAAATTTTTTCACTTTTAATGGTGACTTTTTTCAACAAACTTCTGGCTTAGCAATGGGTATTCCTCTTTCACCTTTTCTTGCTGATCTTTTTATGAGTTTTTTCGAAATTCAAGTCACTAAAGCTTTTCCTTTGATTTTTAAAACATGGTATTGATATGTTGACGATATTTTTGCTATTGTTCCTGAAAAACAAATTAATGATGCTTTAAAAGACCAAATTTACAAGATAAAGCAATAAAATTCACATTAGAAACTCAAATTAATGTATTTCTTCCTTTTCTAGATTTGAAAATATAAGAAATATTAGATTTCGGTATCTATAGGAAATCTACTCATACTGATAGTTACATAAAAAAATAAAAGTTTTGACCCTTTTTCACATAAATTTGCTGTTTTTAATAGTTTTATTTATAGATTAATAAATATACCCCTGAATAAAGAAGAATTTAATAAAGAATGTAAACATATTATTAATACTGCTTTAATTAATGGTTTTAATAAAGATTTTATACAAAAGAAGTTTGAAAAATTTAAATATCAAAAAAGTATTAATGGTATTTCTACTCTTAAAAAATAAAAGATGATTATAAAATTAAAAAAATTTGCTTACCATCCTTGGGTTAATAAACATTTTCAAAAAATCTTTAAAGAAGTTGGTATAACTTTAGTTCCTCAAAATAAATAGATAGATAGATATAATAGATATAATAGTGCCATAGAATATTGCCATAGATATAATACTGTGGGAAAAAATATTAATTTTAAAAAATAAAAATCGCATAATGAATTTTGACATACTGGCAATTGATTCTGTCCTTAGGTTTGTTTCGTCTTCAAATGTTGGTAATACATATGTTGATAATAAGTGTGTTGACTGAAGATGTGGGCAAATGTCCATGAAATCGATTTTGTATAAAGAAGATAGAAGTATTAGCATCAACTTCTTAAGATAAGTGGAAGTTAATTAGCAAATATTTTTATTTGTATAATATTTCTTTAAACATGTTTGGCCTCCACTTGAAGGCATTATCAAGAAGTTGTTGACTGGCTAGTACTTTGGTGCTCCAGCTGATGATGGTTCTTCAGAGGTGAGACATCTGGCGGTATTTCATGAGGCTGAGTAAAATATTTCCTTCTGATGGAATTTCAAAATTCATTAAATAAGTTTCGAGTTTCTTTACTTAAATGTTTTCCCATGATTCATGTGAACTGATTTTAGTAGTTGGGTTTTTTGTTCTATTATGTATGATTAGAGGAATTTGGAAATATTAAAACTGACATCAAAATTAATTGAAAAAACTATTTGTAGCCAGTTTTGCAACATTTCTTTACTTAGATCTGTATATTATTGAGGGACTAGTTTTAGAGGCGACAGCTTCTGACAAAGTGTTAAAAAAAACGATTACAAATAGTTTTTCCAATTTATTTTTTTCTATGTTTTGCTTGTGATCCCAGGAATGTGCTGTTATTGCAGATTTATCTGTTTCTTTTTGTTCAATGTTCCTAAGGTGCTCTTTTAATCTGGTTCCAATATTAGATTTTGTCTAGAATGAGATAAAAAGAACACTGGAGCAATAATAGAATATGGGTAGAATACTCTATAAAAAGTTGCCAAGTGTTATTAAAGCTCTAAGAGGCAATGTATTTCAAAGAAGACTAAAAATGTACCTAATACTGAAGTGCCTATATAGAATAGATGAAATGTAAATATTTTATGCTTCTTGACAATGCTTAAAACTTGTATGTCTATAAGCAAATAAATAAATAAAAAAATTACAAAAGAGGTTCTAGCCAGTCAAAAAACCTGTATGCTTCTTTTACAAATTAAGAGTAATCCTATATGCCAGATTGTCCCCAAAAATTGGAGAATGGGAATAGTATCCTCCAGGACACATGCGAAAGGTAAAGGAGACATGCAAAATCTGGCAAACTGCAGAGGAATTAGTTTACTTTCAATATTCGGTTAAGTATTCACAGGAGTGTTAGCAAAAAGATTACAAAATTGGACAGAGAAAAAAGGATGGAAAACAGGGAAGACTAATGTGAACAATTACAAAAATTAGTATAAGGTATATAGGGAAACAAGTCTAGATCCCAAGTTTTAAAATGCTCCATTTTATACACAACCCGGGCTAACTATAATGGGGCATGGAAAAATGCAGTGAGGAGTATACAATATTTTGTATTTTTATATACCATATGTTATATATGTATTTGTATATTCTAAATATTGCAATAAGAAATAGGAAATAAATCAACTATACCAAACTGTCACAGAATACTATGACCATATTGTCTCTGATTGAAAACAAACATGCCTGAGATTTTAATGCCATGTTGTTTAAACTGTACTCAGTAATTGGTGCTCATAATGCTCATTTAAGATGTTCCATGTGTAATGACAGTCTGTACCTAGTAATTGGCGACCAGATCAATTTTTGTCCCTCAGTAAAATATTGTATGAGACTGAAACAGATATTTGGTCTAATTAAATATTGTGGTAATTTTCATTCAAACAATGTAAGTGATATTCTACCAAGAGGGATGGCCTTAGATGTACCTCAGCTTTTTGTTTGTACCAGTGCTTTTATTTATATACATAAGGTTTTAGTTCTCCTACATGCTGCAGAACCATTTAAAAAATATATTTTATAATTATTTTTGACAATTCAGTATGTTATCCAAAAAATAAATAACTCACGTATTTATAATATTGTTGCTTCACATAAAATCTATAAAAGTAATAGCAAAAACTCTTCTTTGTAATTGGCAACACAACCATTTGAATTTTATATGCTGTCATTTAGCTGTGTTGAATACGTTAATGGTATAATGGTGACGTTAAAATTAATCGTAGAAACTATTTGTAGTCAGTTTATTGACACTCGTCATTTACTTTTAAAAGTAACTGTTAATGAAGCTTGTTTTATTTGTCCTAGGCTGATAATAAATGAAAACCTTAACACCAGTGATCAACTCCAGCAATGGTTGTAGTAATTCTTTTTATTTACTGAAACACCTTGTGGCACATAATCTGTACAAATATCCAACAGAATATAAGAATATGTCTAATAGGATAATTGCTTCTTAATTGTGTTAGATTTAAACAAAAACTTATTATTCAATGAATCAGACTTACTGCTACTAAATCCTTTGATTGTTCCTTCTTCTTAGTTACTAGACAAATTGAATTTCAGTTTACTTTAAAACTTTAAGCTTTTAATGTCAGTTAACTTTTAGTTTGAAAGCATGGTTTTCGCTGGTTGAAATTGTCAATATACTCTGTGATGTGCATGTTATGGTGTAATTTATTTTCTTGTGACTATTTTCTTGATAGTTCTTTCAAACTTTCTCATAAGTCCTTACACAATACACCACCCATTTTCTAGTGCTCTGAGTAAGTTTCACTTCCATTTCCCCCCCCCCCCTCTCTCTCTCTCTCTCCCCTTCTTCTTCTTGTTCTTCTTCTTCATTTTTTAATGGGGAGAACTACAGAAAATTTTTTGTTTGATTCTGTTTTGTTTAAGTGAGAGCCACCTTTAATTAGATCAGAATGTATCTGAGGCAAATACTTAGTTGTTTCTGAAGATGTTTCATATTTTGATACTACTATGAGTGTTGAAGACTTTTAATTTATTAAATATGAATGACTAAGTATCAACCTTTATTAATTAATTTTTTACTAAATTCCTCCAAACATCAGTCAACCAAAATCTGTACCGACTTTTCATGCTAGTTGGTTTATCTCATGGAAAACAATGTACATTCAAAAGAGTTTTCGCTATTACATATATGAACTATTTTAATAAGTGCTTAAAATGAATTAATTATATTAATGATATTGCTTATTTTCATTTGGCAATATTTATATATACCTATAATTTTCAATGTTTAATTATTAACTTTTGTACATAAGCATGCTGAACTATAAACAGTATTGGTGGCATAATATTGTTGGAATTCATCAAAGGACATAACTCTGCATGATTTTGGGGATTAAATAAAACAGTAATTAGAAACTAGAGTTATATTACAGAAGCTGAAGTTTCTAACATAGTAACATGTTTAACTGCTTTCATTCTGGGTGCATGATTAAAATTAATCACTTTTACCACTGAAACCTAATCCATTGTTGTAAACTGAAGGAGAACTATACAAAATTAGGATCTTGATATAATAAACACATTTAAATTTATTGCAAATAATTTTTTAGATTTGTATTTTTTAAACATAAATAATGGTTATTTAAATTACAGTATATATGCATAAATATGGTGCAAATAACAATAAATATGAAATACATAAAACTTTTCAACTTTTCAGCCTTTGTGCAAGCTAAGACATAATAAATGAGCAGAAATCAGAGAGGGAGTTTGATTGAAGACATATCAGAAGTATTTTGTAATGCGTTCAAAATTTAATACACCCTTCATTCATTTCAAAACTATGTGACAAGTAGGACGATTTCTTCCATTTGGTTATGTGGAGTTTAAATGCAAGTGTCTTGTAATTAAAACAACTTGAGTTTGAATCCTTGATGTATGTTTCCTTTTGTTATTCTAATTTGTTAAGTATGTGCCAATGCTGAAAGCTTCATAATTTGCATGTATAAAAATGCAAACAAATTATTGCTTTTGTTTTCAAAAATATTAATATATTAGTAAATACAGCCCCAACACAACACAAGTATGCAAACTATTCAATGCATTTGTGCCACATACTTTGTATAGTAACATTTTCCTCTGTGGTGGTAAGCAATTACTTTCTCCATAATTGTAGATGAAAATGTCACCTCATAATCCTATTCCAGTTATGATTGACGTTTCATTCTGCAAATGCAAGGTGACATAATATCTGATCATATGTAAAATACTGCTTTTTAGCTGCCAACGCTGAATGTTTCCTATGAGTTAAACATCCTTAACTCACAAAAATACAAAACAAATTTCTCTTTTATTTTTCAAAATAAATACCATATTAGTAACAATTCTAAAAGGAAAAATAAAACCAAATATTTACATAAATGACTTAATGATGAGTGTACAAACTCCTTATCTCATTCTGAAATGTTGAATATTGCTGATATAATCATGTGCATGCCTTACAGTCTTGGAATACAAGATGACCTCTGCTCTGTTTCAGGCTGCAAAACACAACCCTTATATATATTTTACAAGGTTAATATTATTAACTGCAAAACCTTGTATCATTTGATTACAGCTCTTTGTTTGATCGGCAGCTTAAAGGCAGAGAGTCTTGCATTATAGATATCATTTCACATTTACAGAGCAAAACATCAATCACAATGTAATGGGGCTGTTTTTGATGGCACATTAATAAGCCAGTGTAAAGATATCCTCAAATATTCATGGTTCCTTATGCAACTGCTAGATTTCCATGGAATGATAAAATACCAACCAGATAACCATCCTGTCCACACAAGTCAAGAAGCTTAAAACTGGTTCTTTAAAGATAAGATATAAAATGATTGATTGTCTTCCATACTATCCATATTTGAATGCTATTGAAAAATTGTGATCAGAAGTCAATACAGTTTTGGAGTTACATTGGCATGCAAGATAAGAGATTTTGTGGTATCAAATACTTACACTATGCCTGAGAATAAAATTTTGACTAGACATTTTACTTATACCTATTCCACAGTATGAGGGTAGTAATAGAAGTGAGGATTTACATGGCTGATATTAAGTTATTTCTATTTTGTTTTATTTTTTATTTAGTAATATAATATTTACTTCTTTACACTTAGTTTGAAAACGAAAAGAAGAGTGTCTCAGATTTTTATGTTTAAGCATAATACCTTGAATTCAAATAAGCCTTAGGAATTTAAATTATGATATGCATAATAAACAATGCATTTTTTGCCAGAATAAAAAAGCCCCTTTTGATGTGACCTTGGTAGATCTAATGGCTACCTCCTTATAAACTTGTTTGTCAGCATATTCATTAGCTGGGATAGTAATAGAATGAAGTTAAAGGCACATGTCCTAAAAGCCATTATAAACCTACCATGGAATGATTTGAACTGTAGCAAATGCTGTTCCTTTTTTTAATTTTCTCCTTAGGGTCTATAGTTGACATTCTTAAGTACGAGAGTTAGTGTGTAGATTCTAGTTACTACCTGCAGGTAGTGGTGATTGAACAGTGTATCAGCTAACAGATTGTGTAACATGTATTATTCTGAACTTTGATGTAAGGATATATAAGAAGAGTTGATCTTACCATAAACAGAAATCGAGTCATGAAGTCATTCATGTACCTTATCTTTTAAAATTATCCAAGCATTTTCTCCTCTTCAGAAATGTACAACCATAGAAAGTTGGAGCTTAGTAATATTTATATACTTTGTTTTTAAAACCCTACTAAACCAAATTTTTATAAGAACGTTTAGTGTCACATTATAAGAAGAAAATCAAAAAAATGTTAAACAGTAATTTGCTACAAAGAATAAAGTAAGTAAATTATTTTGTTTCAAACCAATGTGAACTAAATACTTTTTATGGTATACTAATTTAAAGTAGATATTGTGACTTGTATATTGGTCTTAATAAGTCAATAAATGTGAGAATGTTGCAAATTTTATGCAATAAATGAGTAGTCTTAAAAATTTTGTAAGCATGACTAAATAGAACATTTTTTTTTTTTTTTTTGTCAGAGCATTAATAAAACTAAAAGAAGTAAAATAACTGATGTTTAGAGCATAAAAAAATCAATAAATAGTAGTTTTCTTTTCATGTAGCAAACAATTTCTAAATTATGTGCTTCACATGTAAGTTGCAACTATGAACAGGTAATATACTTGCCCAACCATGGCATTCCATAACCATGGTGCTGTTAAAAGTAGGTCATAGAGTAATTTTGCATGTTGAATCACAAAGGCAATATGAAGAGAAGCTGGAAGTTCTCTGTCAGGATTACAGTACAGTAATTCTAGTGGATATCTAGAATTTTGCATGTTGAATCAGGAAGGCAATATGAAGAGAAGCTGGAAGTTCTCTGTCAGGATTACAGTACAGTAATTCCAGTGGATATCTAGAATTTTGCATGTTGAATCAGGAAGGCAATATGAAGAGAAGCTGGAAGTTCTCTGTCAGGATTACAGTACAGTAATTCCAGTGGATATCTAGAATTTTGCATGTTGAATCAGAAAGGCAATATGAAGAGAAGCTGGAAGTTCTCTGTCAGGATTACAGTACAGTAATTTCAGTGGATATCTAGAATTTTGCATGTTGAATCAGAAAGGCAATATGAAGAGAAGCTGGAAGTTCTCTGTCAGGATTACAGTACAGTAATTCCAGTGGATATCTAGAATTTTGCATGTTGAATCAGAAAGGCAATATGAAGAGAAGCTGGAAGTTCTCTGTCAGGATTACAGTACAGTAATTCCAGTGGATATCTAGAATTTTGCATGTTGAATCAGAAAGGCAATATGAAGAGAAGCTGGAAGTTCTCTGTCAGGATTACAGTACAGTAATTCCAGTGGATATCTAGAATTTTGCATGTTGAATCAGAAAGGCAATATGAAGAGAAGCTGGAAGTTCTCTGTCAGGATTACAGTACAGTAATTCCAGTGGATATCTAGAATTTTGCATGTTGAATCAGAAAGGCAATATGAAGAGAAGCTGGAAGTTCTCTGTCAGGATTACAGTACAGTAATTCCAGTGGATATCTAGAATTTTGCATGTTGAATCAGAAAGGCAATATGAAGAGAAGCTGGAAGTTCTCTGTCAGGATTACAGTACAGTAATTCCAGTGGATATCTAGAATTTTGCATGTTGAATCAGAAAGGCAATATGAAGAGAAGCTGGAAGTTCTCTGTCAGGATTACAGTACAGTAATTCCAGTGGATATCTAGAATTTTGCATGTTGAATCAGAAAGGCAATATGAAGAGAAGCTGGAAGTTCTCTGTCAGGATTACAGTACAGTAATTCCAGTGGATATCTAGAATTTTGCATGTTGAATCAGAAAGGCAATATGAAGAGAAGCTGGAAGTTCTCTGTCAGGATTACAGTACAGTAATTCCAGTGGATATCTAGAATTTTGCATGTTGAATCAGAAAGGCAATATGAAGAGAAGCTGGAAGTTCTCTGTCAGGATTACAGTACAGTAATTCCAGTGGATATCTAGAATTTTGCATGTTGAATCAGGAAGGCAATATGAAGAGAAGCTGGAAGTTCTCTGTCAGGATTACAGTACAGTAATTCCAGTGGATATCTAGAATTTTGCATGTTGAATCAGAAAGGCAATATGAAGAGAAGCTGGAAGTTCTCTGTCAGGATTACAGTACAGTAATTCCAGTGGATATCTAGAATTTTGCATGTTGAATCAGAAAGGCAATATGAAGAGAAGCTGGAGGTTCTCTGTCAGGATTACAGTACAGTAATTCCAGTGGATATCTAGAATTTTGCATGTTGAATCAGAAAGGCAATATGAAGAGAAGCTGGAAGTTCTCTGTCAGGATTACAGTACAGTAATTCCAGTGGATATCTAGAATTTTGCATGTTGAATCAGAAAGGCAATATGAAGAGAAGCTGGAAGTTCTCTGTCAGGATTACAGTACAGTAATTCCAGTGGATATCTAGAATTTTGCATGTTGAATCAGAAAGGCAATATGAAGAGAAGCTGGAAGTTCTCTGTCAGGATTACAGTACAGTAATTCCAGTGGATATCTAGAATTTTGCATGTTGAATCAGAAAGGCAATATGAAGAGAAGCTGGAAGTTCTCTGTCAGGATTACAGTACAGTAATTCCAGTGGATATCTAGAATTTTGCATGTTGAATCAGAAAGGCAATATGAAGAGAAGCTGGAAGTTCTCTGTCAGGATTACAGTACAGTAATTCCAGTGGATATCTAGAATTTTGCATGTTGAATCAGAAAGGCAATATGAAGAGAAGCTGGAAGTTCTCTGTCAGGATTACAGTACAGTAATTCCAGTGGATATCTAGAATTTTGCATGTTGAATCAGAAAGGCAATATGAAGAGAAGCTGGAAGTTCTCTGTCAGGATTACAGTACAGTAATTCCAGTGGATATCTAGAATTTTGCATGTTGAATCAGAAAGGCAATATGAAGAGAAGCTGGAAGTTCTCTGTCAGGATTACAGTACAGTAATTCCAGTGGATATCTAGAATTTTGCATGTTGAATCAGGAAGGCAATATGAAGAGAAGCTGGAAGTTCTCTGTCAGGATTACAGTACAGTAATTCCAGTGGATATCTAGAATTTTGCATGTTGAATCAGAAAGGCAATATGAAGAGAAGCTGGAAGTTCTCTGTCAGGATTACAGTACAGTAATTCCAGTGGATATCTAGAATTTTGCATGTTGAATCAGAAAGGCAATATGAAGAGAAGCTGGAAGTTCTCTGTCAGGATTACAGTACAGTAATTCCAGTGGATATCTAGAATTTTGCATGTTGAATCAGAAAGGCAATATGAAGAGAAGCTGGAAGTTCTCTGTCAGGATTACAGTACAGTAATTCCAGTGGATATCTAGAATTTTGCATGTTGAATCAGAAAGGCAATATGAAGAGAAGCTGGAAGTTCTCTGTCAGGATTACAGTACAGTAATTCCAGTGGATATCTAGAATTTTGCATGTTGAATCAGAAAGGCAATATGAAGAGAAGCTGGAAGTTCTCTGTCAGGATTACAGTACAGTAACTCCAGTGGATATCTAGAATTTTGCATGTTGAATCAGGAAGGCAATATGAAGAGAAGCTGGAAGTTCTCTGTCAGGATTACAGTACAGTAATTCCAGTGGATATCTAGAATTTTGCATGTTGAATCAGAAAGGCAATATGAAGAGAAGCTGGAAGTTCTCTGTCAGGATTACAGTACAGTAACTCCAGTGGATATCTAGAATTTTGCATGTTGAATCAGGAAGGCAATATGAAGAGAAGCTGGAAGTTCTCTGTCAGGATTACAGTACAGTAATTCCAGTGGATATCTAGAATTTTGCATGTTGAATCAGAAAGGCAATATGAAGAGAAGCTGGAAGTTCTCTGTCAGGATTACAGTACAGTAATTCCAGTGGATATCTAGAATTTTGCATGTTGAATCAGGAAGGCAATATGAAGAGAAGCTGGAAGTTCTCTGTCAGGATTACAGTACAGTAATTCCAGTGGATATCTAGAATTTTGCATGTTGAATCAGAAAGGCAATATGAAGAGAAGCTGGAAGTTCTCTGTCAGGATTACAGTCCTTGTACCTCACAACATTCATATCATTGACTGCAGTGATATTTTCCTTTCTGTTTTTACCAGCATGTCAAACACTGACACCTGTGCTAGTTCAATTTTTTGTGACACATTCCTTCCTATTTATTGTGCTGCAATTGATTATTATTGGTATAATTTAAAAATAAGCAGTGCTTATATGTAGCATTGATAAGTTAAGGTAAATGAAAAATCTGAAAAACAAATCTGTTCAAACAAATTCATCAGCCTTTGCCCACCTCGGTAGCCTGGTGGTAGCGTATCTCTCACGTTCAAGAGGTACCAAGTTCGAATCTCAGTCAGGGTGAGTTACCTGGATAAGGTTTTTTGCCGGGGTTTTCCCTTATCCTGAAAGACGAATGTCAGGTAACTCTAAGCTCTATGGACCCTAGGCTCATTTGAGCATCATTTCACCCATTCCATTCATCTTCCGATATGACTTAAAGTTGGAGGATGTAAATTACAAAAAAAAGCAAAAAAAAAAAAAAAAACAACTCATCAACCATATTGGGCTTTACAGTAAAGAGCATGAATGACTGAAGTACTTTAAGAATAAACTGGCTTGCCTTGCCTCTAATTAGAGTATATAAAGAGTTCTTCTGCAGAATTGTATGAAATCTTGTATGTCCCTTCATGAGTATAAATTTATATTTTCAGTTTTGTAATTCACTTGGCCCCTAGGAATTAGAATGAGTAGCTGCTAGAACTAACATTTGATGAGTACCTATATCACATTACAGATTGATCTTGCAATTTTGGCAGAGAGAACATAACTGATCAAAGAGGTTGTAAATACTTTAACACAATAATTAACTAATTACTAATTCTTAAGCGGACAGCATAGCTGTCCAGCATAGCTGTCCAGCATAAAACCTGATGTTAAAAATATTGAAAGCTTTCTTAACTAACTGAATGTGAGGCACAATGACAGCATTCTGCATTAAAAATCAACTACACATATATTTAAACTTCTTTAGTGTAATCAAGCATATTTTGCTATTGTAGACCACTTGGAAGTTTTAAAGCTTTTTATAAATATTTCTTCTCTAAAAATATGTGGCAGTGTAGTTCTAATTCTTATTTGAAAATTAATATTAATTACTTTAAAACCTTTTGCTTCAAATAATATCAATAATATTCATCCGATTTTGAGTTTTATTTATGCTTTGAAATTTTAAAAGGTTTTTGAAGTTGATCCAAATTTTAAATCCTTTCGATTCTATTTAATCTACATTAAAATTAATTTATAGGGTTAAATAAAATATGTGTAGAAAAATTCAAGATTTAATGATATTCTGTAAAGCTGTGCAAACTGCTTCACATGATTCCATCATTTTATTTTGCAATAAGAAAAAGAAATAGTTCTGCAAAAACAGAATTAAGTTACTTCATGTTTCTTATTTTGTCAGACCAGATTTTGAATACAGGTTGGGTTAAGCTGTCTTATGGGCTTCTGTTTCAGAATTTCACATACTTCTTAGAATACATATACAGAATTAGTGATTTAGATCCCCTAAACGTATTTATGTGTCCAATTCATTATTGCGGTCATTGTTGGAATATTCTTTATAAAAATTGTGTGCTGCATTTAAATGATTTCCTCTACCATCAGTTGTATATTAGCGGGTATACAATTTTTTCTTATAAAACTTATCACTTTATCTGCTTCATTTTAATTGAAAAAACATTTGCAGAAATAGCTTCATTACACATTTAGTTACATAAAGGAAATACTGAGACATTTGAAAACTGAATGGTATGTGCAGACCTGTAGAGGGCACTGTTGTGATATCAGGAGGCAGTGTAAAATGTAGATAGTAAAAAATGAACAATTGAAAAAGAGATTAAGAAATATCTTGTAAACATATTTTATTATAATTTGGTGTTATATATTATATATATATAATTAATAAATATTAATACAAGAAAGCAACAGACCTTACAATTCCATACACTTTCCATGACATTGCAAGAAACAATGAACATCAAAAGGACTTTAACGATAAAGTATTGAACAATTCAAACCATTAATAATGGATATTTCAGAAAGGGCTTATGCCACAGAAAGTTGAATGGATTTTTTTTTTTTTTTTTTTTTTTTTTTTTTTTTTTTTTTTTTTGGCAGTTCAAAATTTGGCCGATTGATGTAGATTCTACAGACTATTCCCAGAAATTTTCAATGTATGCGTTTTATTTGTCATGTAAATATCTTAAATATATGGCATTTAAACAAAATTATCAGAGCCGTTTGGGGGAAAATAATAACGAAATATTTTCCGTGTAAATAACCTAAAAGTTCATTTACAGGTGAAAACTAATTCAAATAGAAGATATTTAGAGATTAATTTGTGCGAAAACCCCAGGTTTTCTACGTTTATCCGTGCACCAGCAATTAAACCTTAAAGTTGGGTAATATTTCGATTTGACGTCATGGATCCCTCTTCACTACAAGTGTGCATGGGAATGCCAAGCATGTACACACCAGCCTGTACTTAGTAATTCATTGTTGGTTTCCTATCATACCTTAACATTATTATAACATTTATCAGTTACTCGAACCATGTTTGGAATCTTAACATATCAGTGTGACCCAAAAGAAAGTTTAACTATAAGACCAAAAGAATAAGCGAATGACAAGGCGAGCAAGCCTGGCTGCTGCAGTGAAACTGCTTTCGTGCTGTTGTGAAAATGTTCTTGCATGCTGTTGTAATAAACGGAGGTACATTGAGTTGATGGTGAGTGCAGAACCCAACTTTGAAAGGGAGAAGAGTTATGACTTGTGATCAATACGAATATGCGATATGTTGCTTATAGACAATTCGTTTATGATGGTCGGAAAGAGAGAATTCATATTTACACCATGTTCAAGTAATCTCAATAGTATAATTTCACCCGTTGGCTTTTCCAAATGCTATCTCCTGTGACTCTATACCAATGTAAATCAAATTGAGGGACACAAGCTAGTTAAACCTTCATTTTATCTAGCAGCGATTCTGCTGTAACAACATAATCTTTATTGCACATAAAGTGCATGTGTTTTATCATTCTGTATGAAGGGACAAACATAAAAGTACAGTCTCGGCGAAAGAATTGTAAACACTAAAACAAACTTATCACATGGTTACATCCTGCTGATTTAACAGAAAGAGATAATTGTTTCGTTATGTTCTGGGACCGCCATATAACCTTTAGGCTACGCAAAAGTTAAGTTTTGATGCATTTACAACAAAAGTAAACAACATTAAACATCCCCACAAGACAAAAAAGTGTCCTGGAATCTTTATGAATTTTGTTTCTGTGAAACTTTTTGTTGTAAGAACCAATAGAATCACGAAATCACACATGTATGTAATTTTCCAATTCATTGTCATTAGTTTCTATCCCTAAGAACTGCCCTGACAATTCTGCTGTTGATATCCGCGCGCGCACACACACACACATTTTGACGAATCTGTTACTGCTTTTTCCTTACATAGCCACCGAGCGCTCTTAGACTTGTACTGCTATTCTGGTCAGTTTATAAAAGAGAAAAGGAATTTCTTTAAATTCAGCTTACCTGTATTGATAGCCAGTTTTAAGCCCTAGGGTAGTCATTTCGAAGTCGCCTGGAATGAAAACCTTATAAGAATCGACGGAATATCAGGTAATTATTCTATCCAGCCACACTTTGCATCTATATGGTGACCTATCTCAATTTGGAAGCATATGTCAATTTATTCCTGAATATATAATTGTGGTGTGTGCGCATTCGAAACCCCAACATCTAGATATTTCCAGCAGATCGGCACTCAACTCGCGCATACGAGACATCAGTAGCCTGTTCATACGATTGTTGCAATGAACGGTGATTTGTAAAGTCACTTCACTTGAAGCTTCATTATTCACCAAAATGCGAGAGCTAAGTGTCATATAAATATGGATTTTCACTGCTCTGTTTTACGGGGGGAAAAATCTGATAGCCATTTCAATTTAGAGTTCTTGCTTTTTAGCTACACAGAGAGCCACAAAGTACTTCCGATAAAAAATAATCGCTAACAAATTTTTAGGTGGAGCACAATACCTTCTTTATTTTAAGGACCGAATAAAAATGCTAAATTAGCAAGAAAATAAGTAAATGCCTATATCTGACGTAAGTCCGATAGAGATTAGATCTCACTTCGATTTTGGTTATGAAGTTAAAGAAGTTTTCCTAATACATCCGTCAACCCCTCTGGAAGTGAAAAATGTCAAAGACATCTGCAAAATTGTGTGCATGGTGTTTCAGACCGAGTGCTATACGTTGAAAAGAGGATGGGCATCTCCCCAATGTTTTACCTATATAAACTTCATTATTTGACCAACACTAATGTATTCTGGGCATCACAAGTTTCGCGAACCCCGTTGTTTGCCTAACATGGATGTTTTTTCTTAACTCAAATATGTTATATGTATTCGGTTAAATGTTTGAACTTGTTTTTGAAGGACCTTGTACATTGCACGTGATATTAGTTACTATAATTACAAACATCTTTTAGATGCTAATAAAGCCAGTGTAATTGTATTTTATTTTTGCACTCTCTAAATCGTGAAGTTGGCGACAGAATTGTTTTGCATAATGTATAACGTCACAGCTATCACTGATCTGACTATGACTAGTTCAGAACCGTAACGTTGGTATTTCCAACGAACTCGTCAATATGCAGGCACATGTTTACATGGGCGCGAGGAAGCCAAACAGTTGAGTTCAGTAATCTGACATATTCAAACCAACCATGTTTATTCTGAAAATGGAATCTGGGATGCCAACCGTAGATTGACCGAAGGGTCTCTCCAAGCAAATTCTTTAGCTGAATAGATAATAATTAGCCTGTGTTCAAGTTTATCGTATTTGAAAAGTGGGATTACGTATTTTTGGGGATGTTTTTTCTCATGAGCCTGGTATCGTATTGTTTAAGTGGACGGGTGAAATAGCATGCTAAATAGATTATTATTATTATTATTATTATTATTATTATTATTATTATTATTATTATTATTATTATTATTATTATTATTATTATTATTATTATTATTATTATTATTATTATTATTATTATTATTATTATTATTATTATTATTATTATTATTATTATTATTATTATTATTATTATTATTATTATTATTATTATTATTATTATTATTATTATTATTATTATTATTATTACTTAATTACTTAATTATTATCAGTATCATCGTTTGTTGCAATTTATGTAGCCAAGAGATATTGATTTTCACAAATTAATATATGTGTACATGCTGGTATATTCATAACCTGAATTATAAATAAGAAGGCGCGATGCCTCAATTACTGCATAGGCGGCGCTTCTCAGAGCGTTTTTTTTGGGGGTGATATGCATACACAGTCTAAGAATAACTTACAATAAAGAACAAAGGGCAAGATTTCGAAATTCGAACTGTTTCACAATAACTTGGGATGTATTAATAGAACAAGAGACCCATAGAAAGAATTCATAAGTCAAAATTACGAAAACCGCTACTTCAGATTCAAAAGTTTTGACCGAAAGTGAAATGTAAATAATCACATAGTTCAATCATACGGTTTGTTTTGATGTACAGATACTCCAAAAAGTATTCATCTAATCATAGCACATAGAATATAACAAGCACAATCACAAAAAATATAGATAAGAAAAGAGCAATAACTATTTCCTTACATCGGTTGATATCTAGATTTAAACATAAAGCACAATTTGGGATCATATATTACTTAATTAGTGAACAGCTCTAGGTTATTTCAAATCATGTCCCATTTGATGTTAAAACAAGTATTCGTCTAGTAAACAAGATCCTAGGTATGGTGCCTCGCTGACACACACCCCTTCCCTTTTTCTAATGCAGTTGTGTTTCATCCACTGTCGTTGACAGTTCCATCTCTGTTTTCAAAGCCGTTGACTGCTATTTAAGTAACATTGGTCGAAAACGCGAAACTATGAAAAAAGGAGACATTTGCATCAGGTTATTTAAAAAGGGAAAAATCTTTTCAAGAAATTGGAGAAACCATTGGAAGACCTACCAGTACAGGTTTGTTCAGAACAAAACTTACGAACATCAATTAAGAGGCGGTCGTCCGAGGAGAAACGACAGTTACTTAGAGAAGTCAGAACAGTCCTAAACTACGTGCTCCAAAACTTGCTGTTGCATTTCAAACACACACAGGAAAGTCCGTTTCAGCACAAACTATAAGAAACGTCCTTTACTATAAAGCTGAGTATGGAGGCCGAACAGCCCGTAGAAACCCATACATCAGTAAAATCAACAGAAAGAAGCGAGTTTCGTTTGCAAAAGAACATAAATAGGTTGGGTTTGATTTCTGGAAGAAGGTTATATTTACAGACGAGAGTCAATTTGAGCTCTTCAAGTCAAAAGGGTGAGTAATAGTGTGGAGAAAAGATAATTGTGAGCTTGAGGAGAAAAATATAACTTCAGTTAAACATGGATGCGGTTCAGTACTTGTCTAGGGCTGCACGAGTGCAAAATGGTGGGGAATTTTGTTTTATTGATGGAATTATGAACCATAATGTTTATATAAGAATCCTAAATACACATCTGTCTAGAAGTGTGAATAGTGTGGGTCTTTATGTGGATTATATTTTCACACAAGATAGTGATCCAAAACACACGGCTCCAGATGCAAGGCTATGGTTGTTGTGTAACACTCCACGATGGATTCCTACACCACCGCAATCCCCAGACATGAATCCAATAGAGAATTTGTGGAGTATACTGGACAAAAATATTAGGAATCATCAGATATGTAATATAAAGGCACTAAAGAACGCTCTGCTAGAGGAATGGCGTAAAATTACAGTGGAAACAACGCAATCTTTGGTGGAATCCATGCCAAGGAAAATGCAAGAGATTATAAAGAGGAATGGAGGGCCTACTAAGTAATAACCGTAACATTCTACACCATTTTCAGTATGTAGACGAATAGTTATTTTGCATCCTATATTCTATCTTTTCTTTTGAATGTTTAACTACGTTTATGCGATTAAGTACTATTTGTGTTTTTTATTGTATTCTCTTTCTCACTAATCAATAAATAAGACAATATCCCTGCTGTACCTCATTCTGATGATTTTCCACTATCCATACATCCTTAAACATAAACTCATGCATTAGGCGAATCTTTTTGAGTAACTGTATATTAATTTGCCAAAGGATTTCAAGAAGCAAGTGTAGTTCAACGGCGCAAAAAGGTAATCATTTTAGGAGCTATTTTAATCAGTTTAAAAGGAAATATTTAAATATTTAATGAAATTCAAGCTTATAACACTAGAAGTAAACACATTTTGCATTCTGATTGTCTTTAATATCAAGGCAGGGTATTGGGGTACAGCTTTTTATTGAAGCTATCAAGAGATATAAAACTCAAGAAAGGAAACTTTTGAGAAGTAAGACGATACACGTTGAACAGTTATTTGTATGAACTGTTTAGTTAAATGTATTTATGATGTTATTCTGAGAATCCCACTACATCACGCACTCAATGTTAAGGAATATCTCGAAAATTCCTAATGCTACCCGAAAAATTACGTGAAACAAATTTTATATGTTAAGAGCTCCACATTTTTGCGTAATCAGTAGTTTTTCAGTTACATAAAATTCAATGATTATGAACATGGATTCACTGCCTGTTCACAGGAAGGATAACATTATTTTTCTCATGTCAAAGGAGTCATATTTTTTATTGAGAAGCTAAAAAAACTAATGACCTCTTTTTGATGCAGTGGATCTCTAGGGGTCTTGAGGAACTTCATGAAAACCTACGCCTTGTGCCCCAGAATCATGGTGAAGTATTGTATCTAAACTTTTCAGTTTTATATTACACTTTCTCTTTCTGTTTTGCGTTCCGGAGACTTCAAAGCAGCTATTTCTGGGGAAATTTTCTATATCAAATTTACGGATGGAATGCATTAACTTCCTCTACCAACTAAAGATAAGCAGTAAGTAAATAAACTAACTAATATATATTTTCAAAATTATGATGCACACGAACTATATTTGGATTATATAAATATATAATCTTAATTTAATTCAGTAATCTATATTCATGGTATGGTTACATACATAGGACTAAAATTAAATTGAAATATTTGAAACACTGGGCACATTTCCGAAAGGCAAAAGTCTTTAAGTCAAGGTACTAATGTAGAAACAGTTTGTTTCATTTACAAATTTGTTTCAGTGCAGCTAACAGCTGTTACAGCGCTACATTGCTCTGTCTTCTTAGTTTCCTGCAGCTGCCACTATAAAACGGAGCGTTGCGAACGCAATTGAAAGAAAAGTGAGGTTAGTGCGCTTGTGGAGCATGAGAATCTCTTCTAATGTATTTAACGTTTGATCAGGGCAAGGCCTTGATAAAAGAACATGTGAGTAGGTGGAGCGTTTGTCAACATATACAGGACAACTCCCTGCCGACTAAAAAAGGACTCTCCGCTCATGGCCGGATCACGTGTTGGTAGAAGGTCGCGTGTTCGACTGGCCTTGTGGCTTGCAGTCGCTACCGAGATTTCTTAAGGTTTCCCTCCGGAATTGTAGCAGCAAACAAAATATTTTGCAGGCTTTGTTATTTCTTATTGTATCTGCTATTTAACCAGAAACTTAGAGGGCAGTAGTGGTTGGAGGTGAGCGGGTTTGTCTCTATATCTAAAAGTCGCGTTTCGACCCTGGTCAAGGTCTGTGAACATATACTTAGATGATCTCTCTGGTCAAATTTCATTCATCCCGGATGTATTTCGCTAACGCTGGTATTGTTACTGGAAAGTAAAACTCACTCCATTTGTACTACCGTTAAAATTACTGCAGTCACTTATACTTTTTACATATGCACTCTCTAAAATTGGTTTGAATTTCTTTTGTGGTAAATATACATTACATTGTAACATTAAACGGCATTACACTGACATTGGTCTTGAGGAAGCTCAAGTGAGCTACCTGACTTTTCTTGGATACGGCTAAGAATGGCTGATTTGACATCCTTTTGCATCCTTAACGTTTCCTAAGCCCTAACGAAAACTTGTTTCTGGTTGCCATAAGACATTTCCTGGCTTCCCCAGCTCAGTTGCGTTTAAGATTATTCTCCCTCCTTCTCACTCTCTCAAAACCCCTTAACTTCTCTCATTCTCCCTCTTTCTTCCCCTCTACATCTTCGTATTTACCCCTCCCTTTCTTTCCCTTTCATCTTCCCCTCTAATTTTGCACATTAGTCTTCATTCCCCCTTATTTTTTAGGGATTCTCGAGTGGTATATATGAAAATGTATATTTACCTAAGACCAAATCTACTTTTTACTGTAACAGCTAGTATGACTCGCAGCTTTACTCACTTTGTGTTAACTAACGAGTTTCTATTTTATCTCCCTCCTTCCTTTCATATTCCTCTGCATTTATATCACATATTACTGGCAGCGGCTATAGGCATTCAAGCTGGGATTATAGACTGTAGGTTGGCAGGTTCAAATCTCGCACAGTAGCTTCACTTTCTAATTTTAATGTTTTCGTTGTTTGTATGATAAACAGGGAGTTTATATCAATTCTAAAATTCATATATTGCTGCTTAAGACATTTCCTCTTTTGCCCAAAAATAATTCTTCTTCAACGCTTTCGATCTCTCATCTGTAATTAAAATGAAGAAACAAAGCAAAAATGGAATAAAAATAAATAGAAATGCTTAATATCAAGTCCAATATCCTTCATAGTATTCTTAAAAGTATATATCAAGGTGCTGTAGTGCCCCTAATTTTGTATGGTGTATCTGCATTCCGGGATGTTCTTAATAAAAATGGGCAGTTAAACTTGCACAAATTCAAAGGGGATTCCTCCTTCGCATAATTCGAGCATATCGTACAATCTCCACTGATGCAGCTCAGATTATAGCTAACATCGAACCTTTGGCTCTCACAACAGCAACAGCAACTATTACGAATTTAAGACATGAACGTGAATGTGCATCTTATCTGTCTCACTTAAAACTACAAATCCCGGAGCATCCTACCACAGCAGGACACCCATCAAGTTTTGTAACCTGTTTAAATGAAATATGTAATTTTCATGATTATTACATATATACAGACGATTCGCGTTACCAATTTGAAGATAATATATCTGCAGTAGGATGTGCTTTTGTTGTTTACGAAAACCAAACGGAACTAACTCACTCCATGTTTAAATTGTCACCTGAATGTTCTGTATTCCAGTCGGAGCTCTTAGCAATTAAAGAAGCTATAAAATGGTGTACTGTTAATGGGAACAGTGCCCGTATTCTTAGTGATTCACAATCAGCTCTACTCGCTATTAATGATAAATACAACTTAAATTCATTAGCACATGAAATCAGAACCTTGCTTCAAAACCATCCAGGACATACTTGCATGGGATGGCTTAAAGGACACAGTGGAATTTTAGGTAACGAAAGAGCCGATTGCTTTGCTAAGAAGGCTGCAGAATCCAATCTTCCTGTGACATACTCTTTATGTCCTATTTCTACTGTAAGGAGAATAATACATCAACATATTCTTGTAGAATGGAACCAACAATGGCTAACAACTCCAAATGGAAGTTTAACAAAAACATTATTTTTTCCTAGTGTATATGACAGAGGAAAATGTGAAACTCTTGTACCAAATTTTGTTTTGACACAATTTTTAAGTGGACATGGTAAATTTGGTGAATACCTATCATGCTTTCACTTAACATCCAACCCCGAGTGCATGTGTGGTGAAGAATTTCAAAGTGTGGTTCATCTCCTTTTCTGTTGACCCATTTTCTGGAGAGAAAGACAAGAATTAATATTCAAGCTAGACTCTCTAGGAACTGAATTTTCTGCTCCGCTCACATCTTTGCTAATGAAGCCACAACAGTATAAGTACTTCATGATGTTCATAAACTCAGTGTTTAAACGCCTGAAATAGTTTAAATTAATATGCATCAGATTAAAACATCATTTCTTCCTTCTAGTATTTAAAATATTTTTGTTAAAATTGTATATTTTTATGTATCAACTCTAACCCTAATATACCACTGTGTAAAATAGGGTTCAATAAATCTGGATAAAAACAATCATTCATGCTGGGAAACCATGTTTAATTTTTTACAGCATAGAGTCTATTAGCCGGTGAAAGTAATTTAGTCTTTCCACGAGGGAATTCTATGTGTCCTCGACCCTGTCGCATAGTTTGGCAGACATCCTGGATTGTGGGTGATGAGAATTTTGAAGAAATTCCTCCATTTCTACATACTATTTTCAATGAGTTCAGATGACTTGGAGGGAAGCTATGAATGAGATATACTGTCGCCCATTAAATCAGCACTGAATTACCCTTGACATATGAACGCTATGGTTGTCCAAAGGATTAGCATTGCTCCATCGGGATATCTTTCTCTGGCACATAGGGCTAAAATGAACTGCAAAACGCCGTGTATGAACTTCCACGTATTCTGGATATCTTGAACGAATACGTGGAAGTAAAAATCCATCAAACGAAATTCATCCAATATGAGACGTTACACAAAGACGAGTAGCCACGTATCGTATCAAATAGGTGACCATGTGGTCGTAAACCATTGTACGACGTCGACTCTTCAACTTCATTCACAAAGATTACTCTCCGCCAATCGATGTTTCTGACGGTTCTCGACAAATGCGTTGTAATAATGCATATTTCTCCTTCGAGGTTTTAACGTTGATTTTACACATTTCTGCTATAAAACACCATAACATTCACTCTCACTTTAGGAAATGATCTCTAGGAAATTATCTAATTAAAGAAAAGTTCCCATATGGAAATTGAATCGGGAACCTCTTGATTGAAGGACGAAGTTTGATTATTCCATTCCAGAGGCAGTCTTTTGGTCTTGTTTAACGTCCCTTCAAAACCTTAATCCACGTCAGCGGCCGCGTAAAGCCAGTGACGTTATGTGCGTAGTTATCTTAAAGTCTGTAAAAATAACTCGTGTATAAAACCTGCGTAAAAGCCAAATTTGTAAGATAATTGTTTGCAATTTCTTTTAATCTTGATTTTCTCAGTACAGTTAGCCGGGATTAAACTCAAGGTGCTATACGAGTTGAAATAGCATCCATTTTGCACTGCAGGTAAGAGCATAGGTATATAATTAATTCAGAATGGAGCCAATATTAAAAACAAAGTCATTAATAAGTTAGTAATCCTTTACGTTCGAAAATTACGTTAACATTTATCTCTGTGTAACAAATACATCAAAAGAACGTCGGCACGCGTAATCATTGGTAAAATCCTTAACCTTTTGTTGGTTAAAAGTTAATGGCTTTGTTGGTGTTGTCCAGGAGTAGGTTGTTGGTGAGTGACCATGTGGGCGCTGGGCTGTGTAATATGGGGCACGGTAACGCCCAATGGGACAGGTGTGTTAGCTGCAGACGCTGGTGGGCAGCAACGCCGTTCTCTGTGGGCGAACAGCTTACGTGCCATGGATTGAACGAATTGGAAAAGCAAAATGCCAATCACCTTCATGCACTTTGCACACTCGTTAGCTTCACTGTCACTTCGGGAAGCTCTTCAACCGTATCTGTAATCATGATCACGTGGACAGTTGACCAAATTCCTCTTCTTCTCACTTCCGGCTGCTCGTTAGAAAACAAGCCAAGTTTCAACTGCCAACATTTGCTATTGACAGCAATGTGGTTCAAATCCACATCTGTGACCTGTTCAAATGTGTGTTTGAGGGGTTGTCGGGTTTCATATTAAGTATCTTAGAAATTGAAAGGCGGTAGCCCAAAATGTTATTTAGGTCTGTTGTCAGCGATCGACCTTTTATTTGGCGCGTGGAACCATTGAGCGACACTTTTCAACCTCTTTGATATCCTAAGTTTCCTCCATAAGACAACTGCTGTAAACTTTAATACCTGGAAAAAGTCCTAAATATTATTTTTGTGCCAGAAACACTTTCAGTTCTTGAAACACTAGTAATGCAACGATTTCTTGTGAAAGCCGAACGAAATTTCGAAAATTCCAGTTTCCAATCAAGTAGACTATTCCTGCAAGCATTTGTTTGCTTCTTAGTATGCCTACTGTTAAAAGGAAATTAAAGACACTTTAGCGTAAACAATAATCTGCCATATGGAGACTTCGCATTATAATGTACTTCTTGTAATGAGTAGGTCTAGGATGGATACGTATGCATTAAAAGTTCGATAAACTTGTCTGTATCTGTACATATATCGGGTAGCAGGAAGGGTATTAACGTAAATATGCATTTTCTTTTGCTTACAATGAATATGCGTAAACCACGAAAACATCTGACAGTTTAAATTATATTCGTGCCTGGCTTTTTACTTTAAATATACAGCAAGTTAAAATGCTTCTTTTGGTTTTTAATTCCGTTTATACAAAGTGTTTCGGCCTAAGCTGCATTTCGCTGAACGTACGAGTACTTATAATTAAATATTACTAAACAGAGTTAATGTATTTCCCGTAATGCAATAAAATACACTGGGCAACAATCAAAATGTTGAATTTACATGTATTTCCATCTGCTGAATTAAAAAATCACCATAAAAATGATAGATCAGCTCTTGTTTTGAAGATAACGTGACATTTCATCTTTTAGAGTGAAGATTTTAAATTTGGGGGAATTTTTTGTGAGTTGGCACACCTGTCAAATAACAAACTACAACCAGAGAGAAATTTTGGAAATTAAGTGATGCAAAAGTTAAGGAAGGCATTTTTGTCGGACCACAAATATGAGAAATTGTAAAGAATCCTGCATTTGACCAAATTTTGGAGGAGAAAGAAAAGGAAGCTTGGGAAGCCTTCAAGGGTGTTGTTCATGGATTTTTAGCCAACAAAAGAGATGACAACTACAAGCATTTGGTGACAGTGCTCCTGCAAAAAATAACCTTGGATGCAGCATGTCCCTTAAGATCCCTTAAGATCCATTTTCTCCCCTCCCACCTAGACCATTTCCCTCCTAGTTGTGGAGCTGTTAGTGATGAACATGGAGAGGGATTCCATCAGGACATTTCTGTTATGGAGCAAAGATATCAGGGCCGTTGGAATGAAGTAATGCTTGCGGATTACTGTTGGTCTTTGTATAAGGACTCTGCGGAACTCCATCACAAGAGGCAAGCTAACAGACGACTAAGTCAGTAAGCCACCACATTATTCTCTTCATACACGACTATCTGCGAAGTATTTTTCCAGCAATTTAGAACTCTTAGCATGTAATTACCAGTTAAAAAAATCAAATGCACTTTCATTAATATGTAATACTTCCACCTTTTTTTTTTTTTTCATTTACGTCCGCCCCAACGTTAAGTTATATCTGACGGTGAATGAATTGGGTGAAATGATGCTCAAATGAGTCCAGGGTCAATTGAGCTTAGAGTTACCCGACATTCGTCTTGAAGGATAAGGGAAAACCCCGGAAAAACCTTATCTAGGTAACTCACCCTGACCGAGATTCGAACTCGGGACCTGTTGAACGTGAGGCAGACATGCTACCATCTACGCTACCGAGGCGGGCATACTTCCACCTTGTGTATATAATAGAAACTAGAGCTAATACAATTTTTTCATTGTCATTTGTTTTTCTCAACGCAAAATTAGTAGGAATTGCCTCATGAAGTGCTCGAAACATTCAAAAATTATTTTTTGCTGCTCAGTGATATTTGCATCATCGAAAAAAGAGCGCTCAATCTACTCTACAAAGATAAGCAGTGTTGCCAAACTGATCTGCGCTCGACACGTTTTTCTACAGATCTATAGAATAGAAGATAGAGTTCAGTGTTTCCATCGAGTTCTATCGCTTGTTTAAATAACGACATCCTATCGCTTCCACACAGATTACTTCTTTGAACATGCAACTAATATCCAAAAAGTGCCTTCAGCTTTTATGTTTCGTTTTCTACTTATTTATTTAATTATTTATTCATTTATTTGCCAATGGACACTGAAGCATTCATGTCGGTTAGATTCCGTTGTACGTACTTTTTTTTTTTTTGTAATTTTAAGTCCTCCAACGTAATGAAATGGGTGAAATGATGCTCAAATGTGTCCAGGGTCCATGGAGCTTAGAGTTACCTGACATTCGTCTATCAGGATAAAGGAAACCCCCGGAAAAAACCTTATGCAGGTAACGCATCCTGACCGAGATTCGAAGTCGGGACCTCTTGAACGTGAGGCAGACATGCTACCATCTACGTTACCGAGGCGGGCTTGTACATACGTACTAGAGCGCCATTTTCAAGTTCAAGTTTTCTCAAGTAGTTGTTTCTGAAATGCTTTGGTTATGCAGAACAATTTCGTGAGATATTTAATTCTTACATTTTCACTTCAAAAAAGTGACTTCGGAATATTTTCGGAAATTAAAGGGATAAACATTAATAGTATCCCAGCATTATTTGTTATTCTTTCGTCCTTTCTTTTTTCCTTCCTTCCTTCCTTCCTTCCTTCCTTCCTTCCTTCCTTCCTTCCTTCCTTCCTTCCTTCATTCCTTCCTTCCTTCCTTCCATCCTTCCTTCCTTCCTTCCTTCCTTCCTTCCTTCATCTCTCCTCTTCTCCTTCACTCTGTCTCTTTGTCTTTATTTTCTTTGTTTCTTTCTTAGCATATTAGACGTGAAGATGTGATTAAATAAGGGAAGATTCCGTCATAAAAACAGAGCGAAATTTATACATGTCACTTTTTTTCTGTCCTTTGGCTTCGAGGTCTTGTGACTTCCACTAAATTACGGCTTCTTTCTTCCAATATTAAGAGGACAGTGTAGCAGCTGTCATGCGAAGTTCCGTTGCCTCTGTAACCCCAGTAAGCCTGTGTCTGTAGCGTAGGTGGTAGCCTGTCTGCCTCTCCTTCAAGAGGTCCCGAGTTCAGAGTGCGTTAACTTTCCGGGAATTTCCCTTATCCTGAAAGCCGAATGTCGGATAACTAAGCTTTATGTAAGCTAAGCTATAACTAAGCTTTTTAAGCAAATTTTGCCCATTTTAGTCATCGATATGATTTAAAGTTGGAGGACATGAAAAAGGACCCTGAAAATAAATATTCCGATATGACTTAACCGTTGGAGGAGTAGAACTTCATAAACAAAATAATCGGAAAGAAAATACATGAAATTTAGTCCAAAACAGTATGGCGTTGTCCAGGGATTTGATGGATTCGGTAAAACATAACTTTTTTCCGAGGTATTTGATTACAATTTGAACTACTGATATTCAATTATTTTAATTTGACCCATGTTCATATCACCAAACTTTCCACTTGTATTGGCAACCCTCCCAGATTGCCTACCAACAAACATTTTTATCACTTTCCCATTATGTCTTGCATCAGCATGCCCAGACGAATGATGTGAGCAACATTTATCCTTTGGTAATTTAGAAAAAAGGTCTATTCGCGCTGAATATTTTCAAAATTGCCACTCGCCAGCATTTCTATACCCCTCTTTCATTGGTGGTTTTTGCAACCACATCAATAGTATATTTATTGCCAGTTTTAATGAATGTGTGCCTGTTTGGTCGAAATCGGTACGGGATGTTTGAGACACGTACATACATACGCACAATAGCGCACATTGACTATATCCGTGTGTGCAGACCTGTGCTGGCAATAAATAAATAAATATTGTAATACGTGAAACATCGAATGTAACTACGGTTTATATTCTAATCTGTTTCATATAACCTTGCCCCGCTGAAATGTATCACTCCGCGTTCAACTACCTTCACCCTCACCCTAATTGGCTAATGCTTTCGCGCCATAGGCTATAGATATGAAGACATGCAAATATACAAGTTTATAATGAACTGAGCAAGTTGAAACTGAATGACTGAGCGATGAAACTTAAAGAGTTTGTAATGAAAGGCAATGGGACTTTTTAAACCAGCACACATACCTTTCAAAAATGCTTGTCTTTCAGTCTTTAAAAGTCGTGTCACACCATACCTTACTTTTCGTGTGTTCTTCGTGTATATTTTGCGATTTGTATCTCGGTACAGTCTGGTTGTCCTTAAATAACGTCTTCCCCACACAACAATATCGCCTCTGTCTTTTAGCACATTTTTCTTGCCTCTTTTTTCATTCACAAACCCCAGCTGTATAAGCAATCTGCTGAAATTTGGTAAATCTGCATCCTCATTTACAGCAGACGAAATGTTACTTATGTTAGGGAGTTCGTTCCTAAAGAAAAAAATATGCACATGACGACGCACAAAAGTTTTCACGTATTTTCTCCGAGCACGAACTTTTGTTTATTCCTGCTTTTGCCTGGAGTGGTAAATTTTCCCGTTTTCTCAATTCCACATCGCAATGTTCCTACGGATCTAACACTCACACCTGTAACTTCAGAGCACAGCTGTTCGACTTCTCTCAATGACAACGACGGATTCTTCTCTGTGAGTACATTAAACACATGCACCACAATTCTTTTTTCGCCTGTTTGTAAAGAATTATCCTTGCGATACTTCAGCGAAAAACTGGCGGTAGACTCTGCCATTATACATATAATAAGTACACGCGCAATAAACGATCAATAAAATAATTTAGCTCTCGCACTGGGCACGACACATTGTCGAATGGCGTCATATATGAAGTCATATAAACAAATGTCACCACTACCGCTAAATCACGTGCTATCGTGTCATGTGCTTGAGAGCAAAGGAACCTCCTCTTTACTTCGTTGAAGAATTAACATGCATTTCAGATAAATCAACTCTGTTGCGTAATATATTTCATTCAAATAGTTACGAAAATATAAATTTGACAATTCTCTTCCAACATATAAAGATAAATAACGAACCATGTTAAATAACGAACTAATTTTTACCGCACGACAGTCATTACCACAACAGCAGCCAATGAGAGGTGATTAGGTCACGTGACCGTTAAGAGATACGGGGCAAGCTTATGTGAAACAAGGATTAAACGATACATTTTGAAAGCAGAATAAGGATCCTTTAACTGGTAACATGCCTTTGACAGGAAGGCGTATTTTCAGTGTCAAGTTTTTCGCTCCCTTACGTTTCATTGTGGTTGGCTGACGATATCCTCGACATGCTAGCGAACGACTTAAGTACTGTAATGCGTTTTCTGTGGTTCATTCAACGCTGCGTTTTAGTTTGTTTCGTTTGGCATTACTTTTTCTTCTTCTTGTACTAGATTGAATTCACATTCAAGTGTTCCTTATTGTATTTTAAATTGGTTTTAATTTTAATATTTTATGCTGTTTTTCCAACGCGGATGTTTTTATAGCGTTCAACCATTTTATTTCATACTGTTACTGCTATTGTATTTCTGGATATATAAAACTGATAAGACAGTGGCTGAATTTAGCAAAATAGGTGAATTTTCATCGACTGGAAGACAAGTGAGTGAAACATTTATGATTATCCCGCTCTTACTCTGTCATAATACTTTTTACCAATATGATGCTAGGAAATGACGTGCTTCAGCCTATTATAATTGTATATTCTACATTTTTATCAGTACTTTAGAATTTAGCTGTTTTATCACCTCCCTAGCATCTGCTAATTTGCCTGCGATCGTAATTTGTCTTTCCTATAGATATTTAAAGTTAAATTCACCAAAACAGTACACCGAATAAAACAGAGGAGAAACATATGCGGCAGCTTTTCGATTAATTAATTCATTAAGTTAAATAATATTTTATATTTATTTCGTAATAATTTCTGTACTAATGTGGGAGAGCCAATTAATCCCTTTTGAGTTTTTATTTTTTCTAGACAAATGCCAAACAACGGCACAAAATTTTGGAAAACAAAGAAAAGAACTTCAGGTTAAGAAAACAGCAGATAAAGAAAATATTTTTTTAAATATACGCACAGCGCACCAAATATCAGATGTTATTTCTTTTATGTCAAGTAATGCTGTATTGCAGATTGTTATATTGAAAAATAATCCTTTTAATTCTTATAACATACATTTCATCTAACATCCAAATTTCTGGAGCCATGCTTCTCAATTAGTGACTTGTTGCGTGAGTTGCTCTATAATATTTGGGCTTGAGTGTTACAATATTTCAGTGATTTTTATCGCTCCGCTGTGTTGTTAATCTTACAAATAACTTCTTTATCTTTACGTTAACGGGCTCTACAGGCCGTTAAATCCCACTTAAATATGCTGAATATTTTCTGCATACCTATTGTTTTGAGACGTTCATTGTTCTTTTTAACACATTTATTATTGAAATCTCCCATCGGTATAAATTTTAATTGGATTTTTTTCGTATGGCTGACTGTGGTCTTTTAATTAGTTAATATTTCGGTTGTTTCACTGCAACAAGGAAGCGTTCACGTAACTAAAGAACATTATTTCGTTAGCCACGAGTGTCCATATGACGATGTGATCAGAGGTAGAAAGGAGGAGTTTGTTTTAACTTGACTTACACCTCATTCACAACGACAATGAACGTTAATCATAAGCGTAATATAAACTTAAAATCTAGATGGTGTTTTGTAATGGAACCATAAAAAATCACGTAAATATAAAACTAAACATTGAATTAAACGTAAATGTAGATGCTTGCGAGGTGAAAGCTTTTAAGTTTATGTCAAACATAAGAAACTAGCCAGTCAGAGAGTGACTGATTCTCATCAAATGATCATTCTGCCATGTGCCCGCCTCGGTAGAGTGGTGGTAGAGTGTCTGCCTCACGTTCAAGAGGTCCCGAGTTCGAATCTCGGCCAGGGTGAGTTACCTGGATAAGGGTTTTCCGGGGTTTTCCCTTATCCTGAAAGGCAAATGTCGGTTAACTCTAAGCTCTATGGACCCTGGGCACATTTGAGCATCATTTCACCCATTCCATTCATCGTCCGATATGACTTAACGTTGGAGGACGTAAAAAAAACTGCCATGTCTCTTCAAATTTTCCTTCGTCATATGTTTACAAGTAAACATACTATGTGAAACATACTATGATAGAGCACGGTAAGGAGTCTTATGTGATATGTATAAATATCACAGCCAAACAAACTGTAAATGTAGGTGATTTTTGTTTCTTTTTTGGTGAGTTTAACGTTCTTTGAAGACTGCATGTGTGGTCTGGTTGTTAGTATGCTAGCTTCCTTACTCACCGGTACCGGGTTCGATTCTCGCTGTAGTATGCAAGAATTACTCTTTATTCTACTTAGAGCTGGCAGTCAGTATAATAGAGCAAGCGTGCGCGCATGTGCATGTTTGTGTGTAACAGGGATACTGCAGCCTGATGGCTAAATGGTCTCTTCTCCTCTCCCAACTGTGGTCACAAACGTTATTTGGAAATAACTTAACCTATTTGTCCATTCGATATAAAACTTGGAACTTTCATACTTCTTTTAATGCTTAAACTACACTTCATATTTAAAGATGAGGTGTATCTTTACATTTCCTTCTCTGCCAGTTATAATTTCAGATAATCTTCATTTAAAACTTCTTCCATTGGTTCGCCTACATCATGATAAAGCCTTTGACTTGAAGTTATTCAAGTTTAATGGGGAAAATTAGTCCTATAAAGGAGAAGACTTACATTTCGGTGTAATTTGTCATGAGTTCATGGACGTTAAAGAAAACAATCGCACATGTTCAGCTTACTGTTGAAATGATACTCTTAAAATTGGTAAATATGTAGCATGAAATACTTCGAACACTGTTGACCTAAGTAGAAGAACTAAATACAATTCTCTAATATTTACTGAATAGCAAAGAGGATTCCAAAGCTATTTACAGAAAATATGTTATAATATCACTGTCGCTACCAATAAGATTTATTATAATGAACATTGTCAGTGACGATTTTGAGAAAAGAAATCATGTGTTCCATTCACATGACTCCCTTATCGGTATAATGAAAATATGATAATATTGTAAGCTTGACCGACTCTCAAATCTGTTAAGAGCCAGCTGCTATGCGATGACCTTGAAATTCCGTTCCTTTTTCCTTCAAAAGTAGAGAAGGAAAAATGAATAATGACTTCCCGTTTGAGAACAGTGGAAGTATTGCAACATTCAGTCCAATAACAAGAAATATTTCGAAAGTAGTGAATTCAAAAGCAAACAGGTCTGAGAAAAACAGAAGTTTTCGAAAAATATTCCAGTAAAGGATAGTTTGGAATAGGATATTTCTTCAAGTTTAGTGTCGCATCCCTGAAAGATGCTGAATCTAAATGCCATATTTGTATTTAACCGACTTTTCGTCTTTGAGTTATGCTGTTCACACACACACGCACGCGCGCACGCACGCACGCACGCACGCGCACATACACACACACGCGCGCGCGCGTTTCCGGTGAAATTTCGGTGTCGAAAAGTTTAGTGGAATGCAATGCCCCTCTACTTATTACACACGTAATAGACAAAGTAAGAAATACAGATGCCTTGCAACAGCAGAATTAAGCATTGCACGCAATCCAGAAATTTGGCAACTGAGATAAGAGTTTTGTGCGTAAGGGGATTGGTGCTGTTGAGATAAAACAAATCTCTCCCATTTATATATATATATATATATATATATATATATATATATATATATATAGTTACACTTATACACAGCCATCTTATATATGTATAAGCCACCCGTGCCAGAGGCTGTACTCTAACCCGCGATCCCTTGCACCACGACGCATCTAGTAGCCAAGAGACCAGTTTCTGGGGCCCAACTATGCGGAAATGTCCTAGATTTGCTTTGTCACAAACCATCATATTAGCTCAGTTGTTTTAACACTTTCCTATTGTTGGACGATGCTTTGGTTTATAGTTTCAGTGTGAATAGAAAATATATCGTATTACAAGTCATAGTGTTGCCGAGGCATTGCTGTATCACTAGCGCAAGGCACAGCCGGCGCGTGGGTGAGCGCTGAACGCTTGCCGAGAGAGAGAAAGGGACAGAGATAGTCTAGAATTTCCCGCTGCATCGTGATTGTTATCGAACGATCGATTGAATTCTTGAACAATGACTGGAAGTACAAAAACCGGCAAAGTTTTAGTTGCGAGTAACTTGCTCGTCAGTTGTTAATTGAGTGTGCAGCTGTGTGGACATTTGTAAGTTACCTCAGTCATTTCTTTCGTTTAAGTGTGGCAGACGACCTTGAAGGTTGCGTTTTGTGTATGTTACGTAATTTTGCTACGGTCAGGGTTGTACAAAGTGTGTTTTTACTCGTGATAAAGAGCATTTTAAATTTATGCAAACAAGACTTTTAATTTTACCAACCCAGCAAAGTCATAATGTGTCATTTTATCAATAGTTGGGTTTCATTGTGAATAGCCCTCAGCTGATACTGAGGCGAGGGTGTGTGCCAACATGATATCGCACGTCACTTCCCCTATTCAATCTGTATATACCGCCTAGCTATAAAAGACAGAGCAGATCGATAAAGAGATTTCACGGGAAGTGAAAGGTTTCAGATCACCTGAATAAAATTTAGAAGAATGTCAGAGAGAGTTTGTTAACGATGCTCTCCGTTTATTCCGATGTGCCGGAATTTCCTTTCGCAGTTCTTATGCATGTCAATAAATTGTTGACGTTGAGGTTGTCGTCTTTAAACACGCATTGGACCGGCTTTGAACTCAAGACCTTGGTAACTTACAGCACTATTATAATTAATACTCGCTTTATTCACACTTATGGAATCCATCATAGTCGTAACGCCTGTGGGGTTATATGCTACTACTATGGGTGTTAAGCACCTCTAAGGGAAAAAATGCTGCAAAAAGGTGTCTTAGTCTGTAGCTTGTATATCGCCAGAGCTCAATAGGATATTTTAATTGTATATAGAAGAATAATTTATTGTGAGCTTTGTTTTAGTGTAACAAGGTTACTTTCGCAACTATTCGTAAAAATGCCCGAACGTTCACTTTGGTTGGAATACGGTTTTGGAGCTGTGTGAACTCATCGGCTGTGTTTGAAACAGTTCCATCTGCGTAACTTTTCCAAAATAACGGTTGTGTTACGTGTCCCCTCTTCTAGTTTCATTGTTACATAATGTTATATAGATTATGTTATAACGCAACATAGCTGCAATATTTCGAGAACGTCGCAATATTATTCGAATGATCGAGTTAATGCAAAGTTAGAGAATTTATTTTGGAGATGTGTAATTGGATTTATTGTTACATTTTGGAACGGTTTCGCCGTAGGAAGCGTTCCAAAATAACGGCTGCATAATGTTTTCTCTGCATTTGATACAAGTATATGGTAGGTATCCTCCCGAAATGTTGTTATACTGTACGACAGTGCTTGTTTTAATCTTTCAATTGTTTAATGTTTTTGTGTTGCAATATCCATGTGGACTGGCCCCATCTGTAGAACTTGTCTTCTGTGCGAAATGTCCCAGGTTCGATTCCCGGCGGAAAATCTCTAAGCAAGATTATTTCCTATCCTCCCCAGAGTCTGTAAGTATGCGTGGTGTATGTGTGTATGAGTTAACACCGTTGCCGATAGACAATATGCTCCAAAGACAAAAGAACTTCGATATGGCCACTTGGCGGGGTATAAATCTGGAAGATATTCAAGAATACACATCTCTTTCTTGCTACCGGCTCCAAAACTGAAGTATAGCTCATTAAAATGGCAAAGGCAAAGGAACGGTAACTGAACATGTTGAAAGAACAGGTATGTCCTTGAACAGTTTGAAATGTAAAACATTCACCTTTAGGTGTTAAGCTACTAAACAGTTGATACCTATGTATAGGAATAGATAGACGCGCTTTGATTTGCAAACAGAGCCACAGTGAGTGAACTGGCTACTAGAATGAAGTTTGCCCTCCCCTCTGGCAAACAGTTCAACCTCCTGGTAAATATTTGGTGTGAGGAACCTGGCCAGAATAATGACTAGGAGATGAATATCTCGTGGATCGTCCGGTTCACCAAATCCAAACTCACGAGTTGTATTTGTACAATAACACCCCAGAGAACTTCTAAATGACATTAATGCTAGGTTGCCTTACGATAAGGAATTAAACACAGAGTTGAACGTCCTTTTGCAAGAAGATCTTGATTCAACACTGTGATTGTAAATAATGTGGCGAGCACTGGACTGGTCCCAGCAGCATTCAGAGGAGTGACTGATTTGTTTGTTCCGCTAGCATCTCGAGATAAAATCCAATGCGGACGGATGTTTGGAGGGTTCCAATTTGAAATGCTTGCTACTGTGTGACTTTTAAAAGACACATGACAGATGACAAGTAAGGGCGGGAGCTATGGAAACTACACAAAGTTTGCAGCATTGGCTACAGTGGTGAATAATATACTCCTTAGGTCGGTTATCTCTAATAGTATGTGGGAAACTGAGCTTACTTGTGATTTGTGTATTGTTAGCTTACATCGTCAAAACTCTGTTAAAATACGTAGTTATGGAAGCAAGACTTGGCCTAAGTGGAGGTAAACCGAGGATTCATACCCAAGACAAAGATCGTCTTTAAATCGTGGTGTTACAATTAAAGAAAGATTTCTTCATGGGATGATGATGTTTATTTTATGATGTGATTTTATGAAGTTGCCCGATGCAGAAGATGACATTTCTCAGACAGTCTTCAGGAACTAGTCCATCAGTTAAATTCACTTAATTATCAATTAAATTATTCAGCTTCTTTAAAATATTTCAATTTTTCATTCTGGATGAAAATTAACAAAATGCGTCATAACAAAGATTGATAAACACCTTTAGAACTGTTCTTCTACTTTAAAATTTTAAATTAAACGTTTTTTTTATAACTTTTCACACTAAAACTTGCAATCGAGTTCTCTCAATATCTATCTTCTCTCACGTTCACACTGGGAATGATTCACCTCCGTCTTCTACAACGTTACAACTTAGAATGAGACACCAAGATTATTGATTTTGCCGTCACTATTGTAACTAAACATTTCCTATTCGCCACGTCATACGCGACGACCAATACAGCCATTCTATTTATTTAATTAATTTTATACCCTCTTATTCAAAACTTAATTTAGTGAATTTAACATTCAAACATTATTCCAAATAATTTTAAACTCGTAACAAAATCGTTAAAGCAAACTAACATTAATGATTCTTCGCCATACATAACTCGCTCTATCACACGTCACTCACACACTTCACAAGCATTTCCAACAGTTCATAGTGATTTCTTTTTAAGTATTTTAAAATAAAGTCAGAATAACAAATATAAAAATAATATTGGGGGGGGGGGCTCAAGTTAAAAACAACTGTTTCACAATGCATAGCCAAGCTGGAGAATTCAACTGTTCTTTTAGCGAATTCTTCTTGCTATACTGCAAGACACAATAAGATAATTAAGACATAAAAAGATAAGACACAATAAGATGAAGTGGAACAGCTCCGAAGGGAAGCTTCAAATGAAGTAATACCTGAAAAGTGGATGAACTGCGTAACGCACGTGTACTGAAAGAGGGTAGACGTTTGGCGGCATCGTCGAAAATTGTGTGGCTAATTTGATTATCCTCCTGCACAATAGCTCCAGCAGCGATTCCAGTAAGGAGGAGGAACAGCATGCTGGCAATGACAGTGCCGATGAGATTGATATGAATGAATATGCTCTCTGTGGATAATTATATATTAATAATATAAGTAGATTGCTCACAATAATCTTAAGAGGAAGAGGGAGGGGAGAGGTTGGAGAGAGATTTAACTGTAAATTAACTTGCTACCTCCTCCTTAGCACATTGCAGCTATGTACGTGCAGAAGCTCATGGCTGTCATGTATCTTCTTTTAAAAATCAGACTACGCATAAAAATACGCGTGGACAAATACACAAACCAGCAAAATCCTAAAATCTGAGTTGAAATGAATTTGCTTTGTTATTCCTTAGAGAATGATAAACATAGTAAATTAAGAGGTCACCAAACTTAAGTAAATTAAAGAAGCGGTAATACAGTATAAAATAACATTTTAGCCAGCTCAAAACAAAGGCGTGATCCAAAACACAATTTTCAAACTAGAAATTGTGTTTTTTAAAACTAACTCTCTTTTATTTTGATGCAAATCTGTGTTCATTAAACCTGCTTAGAAAGATACAAACCGCGCATTTCAAAATGTAACAGACGTTATTATATCGATAATGTATTGATGGATGTTAATAAGTTATTGCTCATGTTATGTAGGTCGTTTGGTAAAACAAAACACTTGATGTATAGTCAGATTTGGCGTTGAATGCATGCTTTATGCATTATAGAAAATATTTAATATAAATTGAGGAATTACTATTTACAGGTAATTTATTTTAAACGTTATAAATTAAGATGTCGTTATTCCCATATATGTTCAAATAACGTAATCAAAAGCTGCGAAAATACAGATATGCTCTGAAGATGATTTGCTGAAAACTACACAATATTTGCACGGTGACCCCACCGAAACTTGTTCTTTTTTCATGTTGATGACAAGAAGCAATAAAATGGGTTTGACTTCAGATATTCACTCATAGCCATCAGGTCCTTCTATTCTTCAGCAGAAATGAGCCACATTTACAACCGACTTATCCTTTTTCTTCTTTAGAAGGGAAGAGCATTGCCAGGGTTGTAACATTGTGACTGGTTCTCACAGAAATAACTTCTGAATCAGCTGAAATAACTTGTAACCTCACAGCTCGCTACTGTGAGTTGAGGATTGCGTTACGTATCTAATTCTATTTTATCTAAGTGCATGAGCTCTGTCTGAACCATTTCCTTAATGAATGGTCTGTTTGTATATGCTTCATTTGTCATATCATGGAATCATTACATTAGCAGCTTTTTAATTTTTTCATATGAGTGTAAAATTGTATCACGGGACAAGGATCTGTACCCTCAATCCAGACATTTCTAGTCGATTTAAGAAAAATGTCCTCCATATAAAATGTAGTTCAATAAACTTACAATAACTTTCAACGAACAGCAAGGGTCTGTATGGATGTAACCTCGGTCATCCCTGGCGATCTAAATACGATAGGCCACCCTGAAGAACCTTTAATCTATTTGGTGTAAGAGAAAACACACCACTCCATATTTTCATGCAAACTTGTACTTTTTTGTGGGCATCTGTATGAAATAGATGGTAGCATTTCTTCTAGAGTTCTCCGGCTGCATGTGGCTGTAATTGTGGTGCTACATTTAGCAGAAATTAAATAACGTGTATTTTGCTGAACTAAAAGTATAACGAGCTTCTCTTGAACGGCTACAGACACTCTCTGAAGTGCAGTAAATCATCGTCTTCAACCTTTCAACAGAATCTTGAAATTTTCTATATTGTGAACAGATGTTATTAATTAATAATATGTAAACTCGTGATTTTTACTTTACATAAACTCTATAAAAAGTATTGAGTAATTTGCAAGAAATATCATTAGCCTTACGAACTGAACTTGTTGTAAGAATATTATTTATGTACAGCATTCTTGAACTGTTTTTGAATGTGATTTTCCCTTAATCGCTCTTTACATCGAGTTACGCATGATTGACGACTGTTGCTTTGTACTCGTCGAATACTATTTTCCATTATTTTAAATAAGTTTACATCTTTTTAGCTCTTTTCATTGTTTAAAATTTCTTGTTAAACTAATCATTCCGCATATTCGCAGCGACATACAGATTTATTTCCACCAACTCGCAAACTCGGTATTACTTCGACTAATATGGAGCAAATAGAATAAGCTGTTGTAAGTTGAAAAATGAGCAGATAAAGTTATATGAATGTAACACAGATTTGTAATACGTGTATAACCCAACTTTGTCAATAAGAGATTTACGTCGTTCATGAAACCCTTCATATCTTTACGGTGTAGTATCGTCTACCATAAAGTGCATGAGACATTGAGGTTAAATGGTATCTCTATTGCCACAAAATATATCTCAAAGCTGAATTATCATATGGCAACGTAACTACAATTATCTATTTTATAATTATGCAATAACTTTCACAGTCATTGTACATTTCCGAAAGGCACTAAAGCTTCTAAGTTGTGTAGAGTGTATAAGTATTACTCATTCATGTCAAACTTTTACATTTAAATATGGCTAAAGTTTTTGTGACATTTCTGGTAATACATTAATACATTTCCTTAAAAGCCAGTGAAGAAGAACAGTTAAAGCCAGTTTAAATAACAAATTATTATATACCGATGGATAATAAGAGAACCTTACTGCAACAAAGCCACTACCCTTCGAATAGATACTGTGAAAGGGCAATAAAAGTGGATAATATGAAACTTCAGTTGGCCATTACTTATGCAGAAATTAAAAACCTTGCGGAGATAACGGACCATTTTAAGAAAACTGCGTTCACTTTCTATGCGAGTAGTTTAATTTAGGAGTTTTATTCATTATGACTCACAAACATAACTGGTGGTTTTATGTTGAAATAAGTGTGAGTTTCATACTTGGTGTTTATAAATACATTTGGTTGGAAGTTTACTCGCTCGACTAGGAAGCACTGTGAGAATATACACGATGTTCATTTGGTTACCAAATTGGATAAGCGTGGGTCAGTTTGGACTAAACAGTTAGGTGAAAAGTGCTGAGCGATTACATTTGGACTTGAGCCATTACAGTCCCATTTCTATTGAACGTGCTGCAGTATGGCGTGATGCACGCTGCTATTTCAATACATCTAAAAACTACGAGGATTCTAGGTCATAAAAGAGCAAACTGTGTAGGGACTTCTCATCTCAGTAAGATGGCTCCATGCCGTGTTTGATTCCCCTTGAGCCTGTCACTCTAGGTGTGCTTTCTTTTCCTTTTTCTCTGATTGGAAACGTTGGGGTGGATTATTATGTCACGGTTTTTACTGTAATTTTCCGTAAGTTTCAGTAGAAATGCTTGCGCTGACGTACGGTGCATGACACGCCTCGAGAGTTCTCCCCACCGACGCAAAATCTGGAGGCGTTGGGTAGATTTTTAGAAGCAGAATAGGCCACTTTGTGCTTAAATGTGGAAATATTCACCTCTTTCCAGTAACCATAAGCGTGGTCCAAGACATGATCCTGTTTTTAAGTTATCAGGCACCAGCCACTGCAGACCTATAGCGTTGTCTTTCTTAGGCGAAAGAGCGTAGGGCGGATTCACCTCCACCTACTATTGGACAAGCTATGACGCATTCATGGGACTAAAAACAAACCACGTTGATCCCCATAACCATGCTCGCTCAAGTGCTTAGCTTTGGTCTACATGGAGCAGGAGACTGCGAATTCGAATCCTGTCTCGGTTATGGGTCTTTGTGTGTTTGTAAATTGATGTCCATCTGTCAATTAAAACGAAACAGATAACCAGGAAAACAAAAGTCAAGCAGATAAAAAATAATCTTAAGTAAAAGAAGGTGGAGTGAAGCAACATGTTGCCGTTATTAACTGATAAGGCTTTGATACTATTAACACATTTCCTAAAATAATTAAAAATTAACAGGAAAACACATTTCAGTTTATAACCAGGCGTGTTCAGAAATAGAATTAGGAAACAATGAATTAAAAAGTATACACGTTATTTTTACCGAAAATATGGTAACATATACATTAGGGAAAGATTCATTGTTTGAAATTAAAATATTTTTAGCAGACAGCCAAAAGTGTGGCGTAAAGTTTTCATGTCCGCATTCTTTTTTGCTATAAAACTAATGTGCCTATCTGTCCTAAATTTATAGCCTCGTTGAATAGTGTTTGACAAAATATTAAAAGATTCTTTTGTTGCAATCACATGCCTTCCTCTACTCACTCTTCTAGCTACTGCTCTTACAAAAGCCTATTCTTTACGAATGAACCTTCATTTACATATTTTGTTCTACGTGTAAGCAGAATATTGTAAGCTAAAGCAATAATCAGATTCTTTAAAGTAGGTGATATTTGATAATTTTGGAATTCCGCTCTCTTTGCATGAATACGAAAGATAAAAGAAGGAAGAAATAGAAAGGAGAGAGAGAGAAATAGCGATTTACGCTTGAGAAAAGTTTAAGGCATGCACTTATAAAGTCAAATCAGTATCAAGGATTATGACGAATGGTTAACATCACAAAAACATTTATTTGACATAATGAGACATATTTTTATGCAACAAAAGTTTGTCTTATCGCTTACGGTTTACCAGTGATACAAAAGTAATTTTGAATGAAAAGGATTCCACACACTATTCTTATAAAAGTGATCGTAAATCTACGTTTTATTTTTCATACAACGTTTGGTGTTTCATCCAGATTTTTCTAGTGAAAGAAGCTATAAGATGTTCGACTGTGGCCATTTTACTAGCCCATCATGAATTAAACATTGCAAGGGATTGCTATATTTTATGTGAAAACTTGTAGATTGGTATGTGCTGTTTGAGAATTCCAAACGTACGATGTACATGTCTCGTACAGTACTTCTTGAGTGAGCTACAGTCCCATAACGAACCATGTATACAAGGCAGTGATTTGTTTACCGTCACACCCATAATCATTTATGCAAATACTCTGATCGTTGATGCTGTCGTTATGAACTCAATTACTTGTCCTTGTACTGAAGTTAGAACTACATACATACGTAACTACCCATATCTAGGCTGCAACCTAAGGACCCGCAAAAAAAAAGTAAATTAAAATAAAAAATTGCCTTTTGTTAAAACAACTAGAGCTACATTGGAGCAAAATAGTTTTGAAGCACATAAGTTAGGCAATTAAATGTTCCATTTCAAGGCTCTCTGACAAGTTCCAAAAATATGATAAATGGAAAAGATAAAATAATCCGCTACGTTAGAGCCCGAATCGGGACTGGGTCGACTGCAGACCTTACACCCATAAACCCAAGACAGTGGTGGGCGATCGTCCAAACAGTACAGGAGGGAGATGTGGTCAGCATCTCTGCAGCCCCAGCGAGAAAGTTGGCATTATTTGATCGGGATTCGCTACCTATTGCAGCTCGTGAAATTCCCCAAGCTACTGAGTGAACATCGGTCGCATATAGGGGACATAAAATCCGCACCTACTTTTTTGTTACATACCTTATTTTTATTCATTTATTTTGCCTTGGACGTGCCTGAAATGTTTACCTAAAACTACATGTGGTCTTGAAATACTGAATTCTGCATATTTGAAACAAAGGCATGAATCTCAGTTTTGTGTTTTGATAATATACTAAGCTGTTTACATCAATATTAATAAACCGTGTTGATGTTCAGTTATTTCCATTCTTAATCTCAACAATTCAATAACTTCTGAATCCGGTAGGGTTCAGTTTTATACTTTTACAATAAGCCTTGAATATTTCCTTCTTTTTCTTTCATTTCCTTGTTTTCTTTATTTCTGTTTTTATTGGTAAATTGTTGTAAACTGGGCATTTTGCAGACTAATTTAAACAAAGAAGGAAAATTCTTTTCTTCAAGAGTATTCCATAACCAGACCCCCATGTCACGGGTTCTGCCTAGTCTACAGATTCTAAAGACAAGTTACAGATTGTCAACTTCCTCTATAACTGGAACACTACTGGTTAGCGAGACTGATAACTGCTGAAAGGAAAGCCTTTTATGTCAACCGTTTTGACAAATTAGAATTACATCTTTTTAGCTTTGAAATGAAAATCTGGTGCGTGGATGTACGCGTGTGCACGCGCACTCCTTATGAGGTACTTACACCAAATTTGGCACATATTCTTTAGAACAAGATTAAAATAGCAAATACCTCCGTAGTCAAGTGGTCAGCAAACTAATCTTCTCACCCAAAATTCCCATGTTTAGTTCTTGTCCGGAGAGTGGGTGGTTACTCCCATCTGAAAGTATGGATGTGTGAATGAATATTGGTGCGAAAATAATAATAATAATAATAATAATAATAATAATAATAATAATAATAATAATAATAATAATAATAATAATAATAATAATAATAATAATAATAATAATAATAATAATAATAATAATAATAATAATAATAATAATAATAATAATAATAATAATAATAATAATAATAATAATAATAATAATAATAATAATAATAATAATAATAATAATAATAATTAATAGTGACCTAATATAAAAGTTTAGAATAAAACTATTAAATGTGTCAGCCAAAGCCATATGTCGACACCAGTTAAAGGAGGCTTTAGAAGTGGACCTCGAACAGATGAGAGAGGAAAATGTACGATGGGGAGACAGTTTGGAGGGTTCTCAACATGTAGTGGGAGAATAATAGGTTCTTTACTGTTATATCCTGTTCTTCCATTTAATCTGTTTCATAAATGATACATCATTGAAGGTACGTTAAGTAAATGTACAGAGGGGATATCTTTTAATGCAGTAAACTTCCTTAAAACAGGTGCATATCATAGCGATAAAGTGAGAATTAAGCGGTTGAAATTTGCATTACACTTACTGTGCTGTGCGCATACATAGACCAAGCAGTAAGATATTCAAAGGAAGACAGATGCACTTGCACTAACTGAAGAAGTATTGTAACAGTGATACCTGGCATTCAAGAAGGGATATTGGATAAAGGTAAAGGGATTAAACTGGGGTGGATGACCTCGTGAAGGCGAGCCAAAACAAAGCGTGAGGAAGTCACGGTCACGTCAACATTGAACCGTCCAGCTGGCATGGCATTCGAGTCGATATCCCAATACTCTCTCCCTCTCCATTTTTTCTTGTTAGGTATGCCTTGTTTGTTCTCTGTGGAAAATACAAATAATGCGGGGATATAGAGGGTCTCCAATATCGTGTTTTATATTCTGGCAACATCAAAGCAAGCCGTTAAAGACCTTGAGTGTTTATTCATATTGTAAATCCCTTTTATGTAACATCTCTCATACATGCAAGTAATTGTTTGCTTTCATGTTTTCGCTGATCATGAGGTTGTCGGTAGCAGGCTGTTTTCTGTCACGATGAATTAAACAGCGCCTTTATTATGTAGATGATGACACTTAAAACGTACATTTCTGCGACGGTGTATTTTGGGTTTCTGTACCTACCTTTTGGTTGCGTTTTGCGCCTAGTATTGCATTCTAATAAACAATCCAGTATAAAGATTTCACCAGTAAAGCATGTTTTGAGATGTCCTTTGGATGCAAATTAAACGAATCATATTTAAATAAAGCGTATTTTAATCACACCTGTACTGCAGACATCACGGGAAAAATTTTAATGTAATTTTCTTGGTTTTGATTAGAACATTATTTTTAAATTGCAGTGATGAACAGAAAATATATTTCTATACTAAATTTTCTGTAATTAGATAGGGAACTTGCTGTTATCTCACTGAAGTCCATAACCGGTAGTCTATAATCCGAGCAAGCACTGGAATAAGCAAATTATATTAGAGAGAATAAATTAATTTATTAAATCTCGTTAAATCGAATTGCATTAACAATTTAAAAAATAGTCCGTGTTTATGAACTTTGGATCTTTACTGTACTTTAAGCAGTACCGTGTTTCCTTTTTTCCTATAAGTTCATGCCAAGGTTTTGAAAGTTCACAAATATAATTATATTCTGTTTTAAATACTTAGTTGGTGGCGTCTCAGCCTTTTGAATGGCTGTTTACGTCAATAAAACCCTGGTGCCACAGCCCTAAGAGAGCCAAGGCCTACCAACCCGACTGCCGGCCTCACGCCCACTTACGCACCGCAAATGTGGGCGATCATTCAACAGATACGGGGAGGAGATGTGGTCAGCATCTCGGCATCTCCCAGCGGAAACCTTGGTTTTCGTGACTAGGGCCGATTATCTAACGTAAGCTCCTCACTTTCCTCACGATGCTGAGTGAGCACCGGTCCGGGACTTAAAATCCGCATCGAACCCGGGCCGCTTTCCGTGGCCAGGGACCAAGGCATGCTGCCTTAGCCCGCTACGCCACGGCGCAGGACTGTTTACGTACAACATCGCGTGAATTAGAACCATGTCAGGTGAATAATGAATATTATCAATAAGAAATACATCAAATTTAAGCTATTATGTGAACAACTCGCCGGAAAACAAAAGAAATAAATGAACATTGGTAAATAAAGATTTATTATTGTGTTATGAGTGTAATTTTGTTTGCTCACTCACTGTTCCTTCCTTCGGTTCTTTCTTTTCTTTAGGATCAATTAAGGGTTAAAGTATAACTGAAGATCAAACACTATTTATACATTTGAATCTTCAGTCGCAGTACATTAATAAACAAAAAACAGAAAATGTAATTTTTCACTCTTCTTTCTATCTACAGTGGTGTCAGTTCAGGATCTCTTACAAGTTTACATGTCTTACAAATTGCATAAGAAAACAGCAGTTTCAAAGAATAAGCTACACAACTGGAAGAATTAATTTGAAATTTGTTACGTCCTCCGGCAAAATTCCAATTCTCGAGCTTCCATGGCCCAAACTGCAACTACTAAAGGTAGTGACAATGACAAATTAAAGGTATTGTTTGGTTCCTTGCAATATTATGGTTCATATCACGTCCGCTTCGTAAATACCCAAGTCACATATTTCAAGAAAGTTTAAGGCACATTGTTCTCTGAACAGTTGATAAAATAAGGAATGAAGAAACAAAGCGTAGGTAACTATGAAATCATCGACGTAAGAAGAAGAAACTAGTTTGAACATACACATGCCTGTATGTTTACACTGGCAGATGTTAGAATGGAAAGGAAAGGAAATTAATCTGATGATTCAACTAGATTTCATGAAACACGATAAAGATAACCACATACGTTACAAATACAAGTGATACAAAATGTGTTTCACAACTGTGTGATATACATGCGCTGCAAATGGTGTGTAGATAGGAAAAGTAGATCTAACAAACCTGATGCCTGCAAGCCTTTCTCTAACGGAACAAACTATACCGCATGTTGCTGCTCATCACTTTTGTACGAATTACTCTTACTCACGCATATATCGATACATATACATATATATGAACACACCCGCATAAAGGAAATATATATAAGAATAGGTCACTAGTCACTATACTTTTAAATTCTGTTCTCTTTGCATGATCAAGCAAATGATCATGCGAATAAGTTCTTATTTGAGTAAAGCAATGAAAACAAATGAAACAAATAAGGGAAATCTCTGAAATGGCAAAATTAAAAACAAAGGCATTTGACATTAGTCATCTATTTTACTGACATATAAGATTTTGTCTAGCTCGTATGTTTAGCCAGTTACGTGAAAGTTATCAGGGATGAAGAAAACCAGAGGCTTTTCCCAGAAATTTGAAGACCTACTGCTTATTTGTCATGAAAATATCTTAAAGCAAATGTATTTCCATACAGTTGGAGCCGCTTTTGAGAAAATCTGTACTACTGAAATATTTGCTATATAAAAGGTGAGAAGATTTTCTTGACAATCTCTGGAAGATACTGAAATTAAATACCAAGTTTGATTTTAAATTACACTTTTGAGTTATGCACACACACACACACACACACACACACACACACACACACACACACACACACACACACACACACACACACACACACACACACACACAAAGTACCTTCTTGGATTAAAGAGGTCTCAAAAATCTATATTTGCTCAGAAATAAGGTCAAATTTACAAGTTTTGAAATTAGTAATTAAGTTGCGAGAGTTATCAGTGTGTAATTTTTCATTATACTTTTACGAGTTTAAGTGCTGATAAGTTACGGGTGTTATTGCTGTTTGCGTGATTATCGATAATTCCTTGAAACGCTTACACATTATCACAAAGCATTTTTATGTACATGTGTGATAAACTGTTGTGGTGAAGTTAGAAAACGCGAACTGAAACACACTTTTCCGGAGATCATCTTTTAAGTTTGCGCAATTTAATGAATAATGGATTAGGGTCCTCAGATCCTCTGATTCAATTATGTGCGATCTTTATCTAGGGGGACTTCCACATTAAGTTGATCTATACTTTGGAAGAATTAAAAGAAAACAGACGCGATATTCATTCAAATTAGGATTTTGAATTTTTGAGCATTAATGCAAATGAGATGCCAGAACGTGTGGACAGAGGAAATTTCCAACATTTCTTGATAAGTGTGTGTTTAGTATTATTCTAACTATAACTATGAGAAGAGGAAGCAATTGTGAAAATATAATAATATAAAAACTATAAGTAAAATAAATACCTACATTTTCGGTGGTAGGCAGGCGCAATCGAGTCAAGTGTAGGTAGAGCATTGTACGTTTGTTAATTCATGCTTTTACTTCTCTCTCTCTCTCTCTCTCTCTCTCTCTCTCTCTCTCTCTCTCTCTCTCTCTCTCTCTCTCTCTCTCTCTCTCTCTCTCTCTCTCTCTCTCTCTCTCTCTCTCTCTCTCTCAATTGAATCGTTTTCTTTTCTGATACATTTCCCATATATTTACCTTTATTTGTATCATCAATTGCACTCAGCGTTAAACGATGCGGTACTTAACAGCCCAGATACCAAACTGTGACACGTTAAAAAGAAAAGCATTTGAATTTTCTAATATTCCAGTTGAATTCTCTGCTTACCGCTGTTCCTTCTCGTAGTCCTAAGTCGTACTTCATTGCTCTTTTAGGTAATAGATTAAGAAAATGTCAAATTTACGTACTCGTAATTTTTCATAATTGGTATTTATTAACTACTAAATTCAAGTTCAAGGACCATTACTGGTCCTAGCCATTCACCAGATAATACACTAACCTCTTATAATCACAAAATCACCTTCATACTAACAGAATTTCATCAGTTGCAGGCTAACAAGAATTCAATCTTCAACTGTCCTATTCACAGACCATTTTCATTTATTTTTCACCTTCCACGGGAATTTTCCCACACTTTTCCGTTCTAATTGGACTTAAAAATTGCCTCTCACTGTCAACTCTTTGTTTCTATTCAAACAATCAGTTCTTGTCACCAAAACTCTGTCTCCAAGCATTCTAATAATAAATGAATCTCATCTCTTTCCTTACAGTGAGTGAGTGTGTGGTGTTTAAGGGCCCGTCGACAACAAGGTCATTTGGGCCCCATCTTTCCTTACATATAGTACATCATTGTCTTCGTACTCTATGTGTGCATATGCTTGTTTATTGCAACAAATCATAATTAAATGAATATAAGAAAGTACTGCTCATTATTTATATTGTACCGACAAACTCTTAAAAGTGCTGGCCCCGTAGCTCAGTCGATAGAGCACCTGCCTGCCGTGTGAGGGGTCCCGGGTTCGATTCCCGCCTGAAGTGAGGATTATTCTCCAACCAAGATGATTCCCAAAATGATAACTCTCAAGTATGGATGAGAGTGTGAATGTGTACGTTATCTAATTATTAAAACCCAACGTATACGCGTTAAGACCTTCGATATGTTCCAAAGGAGAACGGCCGCCGATAGGACCATTTGAGTTAAAGGTGGAGTATAAATGAAACAAAGAAAAAATAGTTTAAAAGAAGATGGTGCGTTTTCTGGATTTTTTTTTTATTAAATATGCTCCTATGGTTGTTGTTGTTTTTTTTTTTTTTAACGGTTATAATTCTGACTCTCAGATCCGACTTAGTACCGTAAACAAGCGCAATAAAAAGTTACCATTTAGTTAGAAACTTGAATGCAAAACTTCCTTGTTGTACCACTGAACCGCAAGGCAAGATATCCGATGTCTCGAAACTGGAATTCGTGACCAAATGCTGAGGAATGTCATTCGAAAACCATGAAGAAAACAACCTTAGGATAGTAGTAGCATCGGGCCACGATGGTTGATTCACAGTTGTAGCACCTTCATCCTTGTGAGAAACACATTGTCGCCACATGTCTGGCGAAGGTCACATTCGAGAGAATTGTTGATCGTGTCTTGTCTGCAGAAATGTGTTTAAAATGCAATCGGAATGTTTCTTCGCAAAGTGCTCCATATCAGGTGAGTTTACCATCACTTGTTACATAGTCAGTAGTGGCTAAAGCAAGTAGTGCCGGTGTTTCCTCCCAGATATATTTATTTATTTAAGAATGAGTAAGTCATTTTTAACAACTCGGTAGGAAATGTCTAACGTTGAATGAAAGAAATAACCGAAATGATTTTTCAGTTACATGATGTAATATGTACACCATCGACACTGTTCATTTGGAGGACTTAAAAAACACCACTGTTAGTGACTTTTACATGACACAACACTGGCACTAAGCGCCACTAACGATAAAGTAGAAAATTTACGTTGAAATCTCTCGCAAAAAGTCTATGTGTGGAGTAAGGAGTGAATGGATAGTTCTAAAATGTATAGTCGATTAAATATCAAATAGGTATTTTAAGTTCAGCATTAGACAATCCTCTCACCGCAAATGGGCCGCGCCGTGGCTGAACGGTTAGACCGCTCGACCCTCACCAAGGGTTCGATGCGGCGACTGCAAAGTGAGATTTGTGTTGGACAACACGGCGCTGGTTAGTGCACCATGACGCATTGGGCTGAGGCATCATGCTTTGGTTCTCTTCCACGGAATGCGACCCGGGTTCGATCCCACCCTTGGGGGGTGCGGATTTTAAGTTCCGGGTATAGGACTCAGCATCATGAGGAAATTGAAGAGCTTACGATAGGTGAGCGGCCCTAGTCAAGAAAGCCAACTTTCTGGCTGGGCGTACCGAGATGCTGACCACATCTCCCCGTATCGGTTGGATGATCGCCCATTGCGTATGTGGGCGTGAGGCCGGCAGTCTGTTTATCAGGCCTTGGCCCTATATGGGCTGTCGCGCCATGGATTACTATTATTATAACATGGTGCTGGGGTCGGTTTTCTCCAAGATCTCCGGTTTCCCCCGCCATCTCATTTCATCGGTGCTACATCTTCATATCACGTATCATCAGGTCAGTGCCTGCGGTGCCGCATGTAGTAAAATCGGGTGTTAAGCACTACACATTTCTCACTCTAAACTACAGTTTACTTTACCTTTCGAAGTTGTTTATCTTCTCAAAAATGGCTCTAAACGAAAATGCCATGAGTTTAATATATTTTTGTGACAAATATAATATATACATCACATTATTAAGTATAACCTCTGGAGTTCTCATTCAGGATCACTTCACGTGATAAACTTCAAACGATAGATAATATCTTGCAAACTTTACAAAAACAAATGTGGATTTCGTTAAAGCACAAAATTTATATTATACATTTTTGTAAGGTTGACTATTAGCAAAATATTTTCTTATTGGTTTGCATTTTCCAATATGTATACATTTTTCAAAATATGGCAGGTCGTTCGTTTTCTCCTCTCCCTGGTCATGTAATCACAGAGCGACTACCTCTTAAAATATTTGACTATCGCTTTAGACTACTGTATTCCCATATACCTATTTATTGTGTCTAGCTACAAGGAATAATGTGATTAAGCATTTCTATAAATGTTTTTCTGTGATTAACTGAAATAAATAGAAAAATAAGCTTTTTTAAATAATATATGTAAGAATGGGTAGAGAAAGTGATGTGAATATAACATCAGAGTTATATATGCATATACACGCAATCAGTAAACGTCAAAACCTTATATGTTGGAAATTTGTTTACATTGTGAATTGTACGTTTCTGAAAGTGTCCCTCAGTGTACTTCACTAAGGTTTTCTGTCACTTTATAATATCGTTAAATTTTCGCTGACACTTCGCTATTTTGAACTATGAACTGCCTCAAACCAAAACACATGGGAGCATAAAGAGAGAGAAGTAGTATAACGAACACTCCTAGGGAGCTGATTGCTGGAGGTAAATTCATGGGCATTTTCTTTTATTTTTTTTTATCGTAAATAACCGCCTATATAAACACCCTTGAAAGTCCCCCCCACACCAATTAGTGGCCTAAAAGAGTTTCGTTACAGGTCTGTCACTCTCTTTCTCCGTTATCTATATGCTTACCACAGTATCGTGCTACAGATATAGTTCCACTGTTCAGCTTCGATCTGTTCTCATTCAGTTCGCTTTCTTCCTCGGCATATCGCCGTAACAAAATGCCCCGGAGTAGCCTTCTGTTCCTGATGGTTCATCCACTAGAATGTCAACACACGACGTCTGGAATCCACTGCACATTACTATAATCTTCACTAACTCGCTCCAACAGTCCTTTCTTGGTACCAGAGGTATATCTGCTGCGTCGTAATATATGGTGGTGGAATGAGAGGACCTACAGCTTTAACTGTGGACTCTGAACCACGTCGGGCCTTGTGAATACTTGCGAATACTTCACGTGAGTTAAGATATCACTTAAAGTAGCAACCTCAGAACTGTAGTGCTAGTGTTTGGACATTACTGTACGAGAATCGAGAATACTGATGTATCCCTGAGCCTACCTGTGAAGTACAATGATTAGACAAGTTGAGATTCTTTTAAAGCATGCAAAACAGAAAAGTAGGTGTGCTGCAGATTATTAAAGAGGATTACAAGAAAGCTCTTCCAGATGTCGTTCTTCCCAAATTTACACCCCTCTTTTTAATTTGCCTCCTCCAACGTTAAATCATATCGGACAATGAATGAAATGGGTGAAATGTTGCTCAAATGAGTCCATGGTGCATAGAACTTAGTTACCCGATATTCATCTTTCAGGATAAGAGAAACCTCAGGAAAAAAACTGATTTATAACTCGCCCTGACTGAAATTCGAATTCGGGACCTCTTGAATGTGAGGTAGGTACTACGTAGGTCATCTACGTTACAGAAGCGGACGAACTTTTCACTGTGCGTTCCTCAGCGGTTGCACATACTTCAGAACATCTTTGTTTGTGATTTTTGAAGAAGAAAAAAAGCTATTCGGAATATATATTATAAGTCACTTAAGTTCCCTTTTCCTTTCAACTACAGCACAACAGCATGTTTTCTTCTTTCAGTGGCGCTTTCTGGTATAGGACGAGTTTTATCTGGGCACGCTTTTCTTGCCAAAAGATTGCATGGTACGTGCTCTGGTGACTGGATTGTTGGGCGTGTTCGGGAGCATTATCCTCGTACAATGCCCCGGGCGGCTCAACACCCGTCAACAACCCAGTATTCAATATATTAATGTTGTATTAGCCACGTATCACCAGAGGCACCAACCACAACAGGCGCACCTTTATTTCTCTACGGTATTCAACAAGTAATTTCCTTTCTAATTCTAGCCCCTAATTGATAGCTTCTTATTAACGTTTCTTCTCTCTGGAATAGATATGCCTATAGGTGAGTCAGCTGCCCCTATTTATTCTTGTCTATGCAAACCGCAGGTCATAGTCTAATTTGAAAACATTGAGCCTTTTAGCATAAAAGCCGTTTTTGCAGATCTTTCCTTCTATATGATAATATGCATACCCAGCATTAATACGTACAGCCCTGAATGAGGACCAAGAAGCTGCGAAAAGCTCAAATAATTTTTTTCCTCACTTTCTCGTTAGTGCGGACGTTAGGAGGTGCTCAGAGCGAGGGAGCCGAAGCATCTGACCTGAGATGAAATCAGGGTTGAGGGGTCGGCCCAACGCCTAAGATGAATGAATGATAGAGCAATTGATGGAATGATGGGGGGAAACCGGAGGACCCGGAGGAAATCCACCATAGCACCATGTTGCCTACCACAAATCCCACTTTGCGGTCGCCTGGGATCGAACCCGGGCCGCCTAGGTGAGAGCACAGTGGTCTAACCTCTCAGCCATGGCGCGGCCTTAAATAAATTACATCTTTTAATACATATATAGTACTAGGAAGGTGATAAACGAATGCTTTGCCAGAGAGCGACCTAGAATACGTGACAGCTGGCTGAGTGGGTTAGCTTGCTGGAATATGGTGATAGAAAGGCTAGGTTCGAAACGTCACTATTTTTTATCCTAGTCTTTACTGTCTGTATTTTAATTACTAACTTATTTATTGTTCCTATGGGTTCTCTTGTGAGCCAAAGACACAAGAATTACATTTCAATAATTAGGGATCTACTGGGACTAGCTCACCATATAAGTTGCGCCGAGTTCATCCCACCGGCAAGTAGTTGAGGAGCTTGCTATTTAAAGGGTAACCACGGGCTATTTTTATCTTTTATTAGGGATTATGTTTAACTTTGTGACCCTTATAATCTGTATCGTATCTGTTGTGGTAAACCATGTTGTGTAGTTGGCTTTCATTTTTCGAAGCATGTCGAATAGCTAATAGCTTTTGTTTCATGCGTAAATCTTATGTTTCACTTTGCATTTGTGAAATGCTTGAAACTTAGTTGAATGGGTCAAGCACAATACCGATCATAATAAAATACTACGAACTATACATTTATAACTACTCGACAGTGGAAAACATGGCTATTATTGTATTTTGTAACCACCTATAATGTTTTAAAAATATTATTTATATTATAATATCAAACTTATAGAGCCCAAGAGGTAGTAAAATTGTTCAGCTAATCATGAAAAATTTGAACCTAACTTGCAGTGTCAGAGTGATGAAGTAACCTATACCATTTGTCAACGCTACCTTGTGAGGGAAGGTTCCTATATGAATAAGTAACTGCAGACCTCAGAACACCCCTCAAATCTTTACACGTTTTTTCTCTACAGCTTCGTACAATGTTTTGAGCTCGTTTTGGTAGTTTTAATACAAATAAATGCTGATGACCTGACAATTTTTTTGTAAAGGAAGAAATCCTTCTATTGCTTCATTACTTCAACAGACTTTAGAAAATCTACAAACTTAGACTTCTCTTGCTGGTCTTAATTTGTCTTATGATAAGTCCAAATGCATATACTTTTCCAAATCACCACGTGATATAGACAACAAGATAATCAAATCAGTTCAAACTATCAAAATTTTGGGATTAACATTTGATTCAGCACTAAATTGGAAGGATCATGTAAGTGAACTAAGAAATGAATGTTTAAGAAGACTAAATGTGATTAAAACGTTAGCCTGCAAAAATTGGGGCTCTGATCTCAGTGTCCTATTACAAACTTACTAAGCAATGATTAGAAGTAAATTGGATTATGGTGCACAGGTGTACAATACAGCGAAGCTAGCGGTTTTAAATACATTAAATGTAATTGAAACTTCGGCTCTAAGGTTATGTCTAGGAACATACAGAACCAGCCCAGTGGGAACTAATGAACCGCCATTAGACATCCGCAGAATGGAACTCCGCTTAAGATATGCGCTCGAAATTGCAGCAAGAACATAATCACTGATTCACCAATACGTCTTCTCCGACACATACAAACATTCTCTAGCAAACTCACAAAACGTAATGTCATTCCAGTGCAAAATCAGGCATTACATTGAACAACACGATTTTGAAGTTCCTGACGTAATGCCAAGAAAATGTCACAATCTACCACCATGGCGAATACCTTCACTCCAACTTAACTTGGATCTTGCAGTTTACCAGAAATCTCATACAGATGCATCCGTCTACAGGAAATCCGAAACCTGCATCCTAATCATAAAGTATATATACTGATAGTTCTAAAGCGAAAAATAGTAGCGGTTGCGCTGTAATCGCCCCCAGAGAGAAAGAGAGAAGGCTTCGCCTAAAACTTCCAAATCACTATTCCATTTTCTCCTGTGAACTCCATCAAAGAAGCTCTAATTGAATAACTTTATTATAGTTACTGATTCAATAAGCTCCCTTCAAAGCATTAGAGATCGTCCAACAGATCTGCAGTTACTTCAGGATATCCATAGTTTGTACCTCTCGGCCCTCAATAAAAACAAGCAAATCATCCTTATGTGGGGTCCTTGCAACGAAGATGCAGACAAAGCCGCCAAAGAAGCTAGTCAGCTTACAGAAATGGAAGCACATACAAGATACCATACCAAGATGCCATAAACTACCTGAGCAGGCAACTCAGAATGCAATGGAAACGAACCTGGAACCAGACACCACCAGAAAAATTGTACATGGTTACGAAATGGTGACACTAGTTGTTCACCCATCTACTCTCTCAAAAGGAAAGATCAAGTGATCATCTCACGTCTTCGAATTGGTCACACTGGATTAACCCACTCACATATCCTCGCCAAAACCAATCCACCTTACTGTGAAGTCTGCAACACGCAGCTCACCGTTAAATACCTCCTCACGGAGTGCAAACAATATGCTAAACAACGACGTATTCATGGGATCGCTGGAGACTATACTCAACAAACTATTTGCTATATTCAACAAACTATCGAATTTCAAGCAAGTGCTACTCTTCCTCAAAAGTACAAGAATATGTATGAAAATCTAGTGTTTATACTATTAACATGTAAATATATAATAATTTACAATTGTAATTTTTATATTATCATATGTATTGTGACTTTGTGGGTTCGTGAAATGAAAAGTCCAATTTCACCACTCAAAAATGTTCTTTATTTCCACCGACTTACAGTTTAACACTTGCCAATTACACAGAATTACGTGCTGCACACAATTACAATTCACCAGTTCGTCCGTTACAATTTCACTTGTACTCGCGATTACGTAAACTCCGATGCACGTACACGATTACGCACAGTCTTCTCGTTCATTAACACGTCCTTCGCTAGCACGTCAAACACTGACACTCACTGTCTGACTAGCTGCAGCCCTTTTTATAGGCATCTCGCCGTCTTCTCGGCTTTTCTAGTTCCCAGGCGAAGATTCCAGATGATAGGAGAAGGGGAGAGAAACGTCCAGGGACGAGTGACATTCCTTTAATCACCCCTCAGTTAGTGACAGAGACTAATGGGAGGCGTGGCTCGGCCGCCCCTGGTTTCCTCACAGCTGTGCCGTCATACCTTCCGCTAATTGGGTGACAGTATATATAGTTTCATTGACACTGTTTTGTATTGTAATTGTAACTTAATATTGTATCTCTGTTTGAAACTTCAGTGTTCTATGTACTGTTACTGCATTTCATGCATTGTATGCATTATACATATACTGTATATTTTGTATAACGTAGTTGCGATATGACCTTGATCATAAAGCGACTTTAAATAAATTAAAACTATACAAATAAAAGAAATACATACAATTATGTGTGAGCTAAAGCATGCCGTATTTTGTGAAGGAAGCAAAAATACTCTACTTAATTCTCAGCATTTTTGACATGGCTGTACAACGAAAACACGTGTTGGCTGAAGTTTTACTATATCCAATTGGTCCCAATGTGTAGATCTGCCATTTTGTGTTCTACTGATGCATGTGATAGGGTGTTCCTTCAGGCGCGTGTGTAAAGCTGTGTATGAATATACGCTAATGAATAAAACTTATTAAATTCGTCTAACTTTACTACTGCAGTCTGTGTGTCTGGTTATGTTTTTGGAATCGACATAAACAGCGATTGCTTTCTGTCCCGTACAACACTTATGCACTGAGTTATCCACCTCTCCTCTATAAACTGTTCTACAAATCTTCCATTAGAAGACAGCCAAGAAAGGCATAAGTTACATGTCGCTTAGCACTTTGCATAAATTCAAAAATAAATAAGGGCAGGTGACTCATCTGATATATCTACTCATACCAAATACCAATAAATACTATTTGCTCCAATCTTGATGTCCGTCCTATCAATTTCATATTTTTCATTTTATTTCGTCGATATACAGGTGTTTTATTTTAATTTCCCACTTCATTTGTTTGAACTGTTATGAAAATCAATCTGCGCTCTCGGACTTTATAAGTTTGATGATATAACAGTTAATATTTTATGTATATCTCTTCATGTCAGTATTCTATTCCTGAAGTAGTCAACGTTCAACTTTAGGTGCAAATGTTCTCAAGATATATTCTGAAGAAATGCCTAAAATTTGAAGGAATCGTTGTGTTACTGAAGAAACAATTTATATAACGGGGGAATAATAATAAAATATAAAAGAATATGACCGTGAAAATGATTTTATTAATTCCTTAATGGTATCCCTTATTTGTAAATTATTATTTTTTAAAAGAGGGGTTTAGTGTGTAGTTCATGTAACGGAAAGGAGAATGACTTGTGCGACATTGACGTTTTAAAATCAACTGCTAGCGTCACCGGCAATGTCATAGGTCAAGGGTTTCTGTAAATGATGTTCGGGCCTTCTTGATTACCTCAACCTCCTTTTTTTTCGTTCTTTTGTTCCTTAGATTAAGAAGTAAAAGACTTTAATTTTAATATATTGTGGCTCAAGACAAAAGACCATAACTATGGGGCTCACCTTTACCCTTAGCCATGGGTAGGGTAATCTAGGCTAAATAAACGGCTTTTTGCGAATATTAAACATGAAATTGGCCCTTAAATGGTAGAATTATGGCGACTAAATAGTGTACTAGACGCAATTGACTAACGTAGGCTGCATTTGAAATGTTTACCTCTTACCATTGCATAGTCATGAAATTAAATGCGGACATTATTTATTAAAAGTTAAGAAATGCATTGAATACATGTACATTGATTTATATATTTCTAGCGATTTGGTTAATCTATAAACGACCAGTTAATCTGTTCAAATTTGTTATTGTAATTGAACGAACAGAACAATTCAGATGCATAGGGAACTCTCAAACCTGGCGTGAGATGTAAACATTTTGTAATTAATCAACCAATTAGAGCCTCTAACTGAAAAATTTTAAGGTATATCTTAAAAACAATTTCACACTAGATATTTATGGTTTCTCTTCTCGGACATTCTCTGTTTTTCGCTCCAAAATCTGCAAGAAATCGGTAAATCATTCCAGTATTATCAGTTATCCGTGCGTTAAATCGTGGAATTTATAGCAACCAAGGTCTTCCACGAAGAAGTAATGGTACTCTGAATAGTTATTAATATAGAACTAAATACTGTTCTTTAAAATCCAATACATACAGTGTGTAAACGAAGCAACTATTATAGTGTAAATACATTTTGCCCGAGTAGGCTACCAAAAGTTCGTTAAGTTTATACCCTCTTAGCTGCTGGTACTCAAGTATAATTTTGTGTGTAATGGGAAATGCCGCTTTTTGCTTATACATGCAGAACTTTAATACTTTTTTTGGTGTAATTTTACGTCCTCCAACGTTAAGTCATATCGAACGATGAATGAAGTGGGTGAAATGATGCTCAAATGTGTCCGGGGTCCATGGAGCTTACAGCTACCCGACATTTGTCTTTTAAGGATAAGGGAAAACCCGGAAAAAACCTTATCCAGGTAACTCACCCTGACTGAAATTCGAACTCGGGACCTCTTGAACGTGAGGCACATACGCTACCATCTACGCCACCGAGACGGACTTTAAATACCATGTGGAACTTTTCATTATGTATTTGATTGTTTAAACCCTGAGATGCTTGTAATAGAATTGCTTTGTAAATTGTTGCATTTAATTTATTGCGAGACGTAGACGTTACAGTTAAGAGGTAATATAGATTTCAAATCTTAGGAAAACAAAATCCGTTGTAAATGCTTTGTCGACAATATGCTTGGCCGTCAATTGGTTCAGAATTTTATTCCTCTTTATGCGGACAGATAATTTCCACCAAGAAACTTATGTTATCATGGTTCCAGGTTTTTTGGACATATGTGTTTTGATCCGTGAAAGTGAAACGTGGGATTTCTGGACTGAGGTGCACTAGGGCAAGTGTTAGAAAACATTAAGTTAGCGAGCGGAAAGAAGAAGAAGATTGGCACTGCGTCCTTAAGTTTATGACTAACACGTAGTTATCATTATGGCCTTTTAATCGTCTAAGGCTTTTGGAATTACCAATAATTAAAAGCATGAAAACACCATATATACAGCCAGCAAGTACCTAAATGGCATATACTGAAGCAAATAAGAGTTGATTGGTAGAACGATAAGCAGGAATTTACAAACCCTCGAACTCACTCTCATAAAACAATCCTTGGAAATGTTCCTTATATGCTCTTTTTAAATCTTGCTTTCTTTAATAATTTTTTTTTGTCATAGTGGTAATTTGTTTTAATAATGCAATGTTTTACAATGTATAAGCCAGAAAAAAGTGGGAGAGAGACAGAGGTAAAACGTTAATGCAGCCTTCTAATAGTTTCCTATAATTATGCAATCGTCAGCTTGGGACTACTAGAAATGGCATCTAATTTGTAGTAAAAATATGATGATTTGAAATTAAAGATATTCATTGCTGCAGAATTCTCTAATCTGGATCGCGTTATGTATCGTTCAATCAGAATGATGTAGGATACATGGATCATTTATTCAAAATTGACAAGTAAGTTTTATTGGCATGCCAGTATCTTAAATAATTTCTTTTTAACAAAAATATGAGATCATTGACAAGTAAAATGTTATTCCGAGTTTTCCTCAACATATTAACATTGCATCCATATAAGGGACTCTAAAGATGAAATTTGAAATTTCTTTAATTTTTTTTTCGTTAATATATTCATTACCTGACTCACCCTTTCCTTTGCTCTCTCTCTCTCTCTCTCTCTCTCTCTCTCTCTCTCTCTCTCTCTCTCTCTCTCTCTCTCTCTCTCTCTCTCTCTCTCTCTCTCTCTCTCTCTCTCTCTCTCTCTCTCTCTCTCTCTCTCTCTCTCCCTCTCTCTCAAGCAGCCGTTCAGAATAACTAGGATCCATTTTTGTGAAATGAAGTACTTCTACGGCAAAAGTCTTTAAAGACAAAGTAAAAAGATAAGACTCATTTTGAATTTTGCTTTACGTGCTTACAATACGTACTTACAGATTTAGCCGGAAATACAATTTTTGAAATCCTTCATTCCAATATTATTTTAGGAAAAGCTTCGTGTATGTCTTTTGGGGGGGGGGGGATGGCGTGTGCGTGCAAAATACCAAATTTTGCAAAGAAGTCAGTATCTTTCAAAATCTCTCATCATAAACTGTTTCATTTTTTTTCTCAAAATTTGATTTCCCCAAAATGGCTCTAATCTTTTAACATATTTACAAGACAAAAGTATGTCACAATTTTCTGGGATTAGCCTCTTGAAATCCTCTTCATTCACAAAGAATTTTCTACACCGAATTTTGTATAATGGTTAAACCATAGATGGTGAACAAAAGTGTACTGCACAAACTATGTAGGTCTCTTCAAAATACAGTTTAATTCAAATAACCTATCTCTGGCGCCTGACAGTTTCTAGATGTCACTTTTTATTGGTTTGCAAAATAGTCTGTCATCTTTAAAGTACAATTGTTTTCTTGTGATGTCATCGAAAGACGAGTATATAGCCATTCTGGTTTAAATAAATAACATATTCGTTTCTCTCTCTCTCTCTCTCTCTCTCTCTCTCTTGTACTTTAAGAAATGTGTAATTAACTAATGAAACTATTTCTGCAAAGATTTATTTCAGTAACATGAGATAGACACATATTTTCATTTATACCAACTTCTAACGGGGTTGTTCCCCGTTTGAGTAGCCTTTCTGCCTTTGGAACTTATTGTAGTTGTGTTAACCGTGTACATTATTTCTTCTTTGGGTTGTACATATTTAATCATATAACTTTCACACATCCAGACTCTGGAGAAAATAGAAAATTATCTTAATAGAAATTCCTATCCCCAGCCTACCCTACCCTATCCTATCCTATCCTATCCTATCCTATTTTATCCTCGAACGTATGAAGCCTCACATAGCAAGTAGAGGTTTCACCGACTGAACTACGGAGACAGCCTAAGATAATTTGTTTTCCAATACTCCTTAATAAACGTTAATTTCTGAAGAAACCACCTAAGATGTTTGCTAAAAAAAAACGGACCTGTTTAATAAGACCTGCTACATTACCCACCGTTGATTGTATATGTGCTCATGTCCAACGCATTTCACCTTGTTTTATAAACAACAGACTTTGCTTCAGTCTCCCGCGTTAGAGCATTCATTTGAACCGTTTGTGCCATCGATCACAAATGAGCGGATGTACCACACTCCAATCCATTTCATTTGGTATACAGAACAAAGAGTATGTGTAACATTTTCCTGTTCAGTGACCAGATACAGGGGAAGACTCGGTTTTGTTTGCTATTGTCGCACTGTGACTTATACACAGTCCGAGTTCTTGATATCCCGGTATGTAGTTGCGCCATATAACTGAAAATATATTCTTAAAATTAAATGGGAATTTATCAGAATATAAAACGGGAAGAAGCTATATATGAAAGCGCTTGGGGACACATCATAGGACACATGTATAGGACACATCAACAACAATAATGATGAGAGTATAATCATAAAGTCGAAATATTCCTAAATTTATTTTAAATAAAACTCTTTGATTATATTTTTATTATATTTGAGATTTCGTGCCAAGTATTTGAAATATTAAGCTTTGTAAAGTATCGCTGGTTTTCCGTTAGGATTTATTAATTTGTATCTAGTTAAACAATACACAATGTAAGCATTAAAGTAGAGTAAAACTTCGGAGTTAATCTTAATTATGTTAAAAGCTGGTGTGTAGTAGCTAGGGAGCGGATTTATAGGCACTAAAATTTGTGAAATAGGCAGGCAAAAAGGCACTAAAATGGGCCAAATAGGCACTAAACATTTAAGTAAACATTTAGAAATGCACAATTTTAGTAAAATGGCTCCTAAAATGCACTATAACAAAATGACAATCATCGCAACATATGCTGCAATAAATTCGCTATACACATACTATTTTGCGGTTCCATAGGCGCAATAGTTCTACATTTATTACAAATTTCATGAATGGCTCCACAGCAAGTTAAAACAACAGATATTGTCGTATAATTAAAGAACATATAAACCCACTTCACTAAGTAAGAACCATAATGTGCAGAAAGGTGTGAAGTAATAATAACTATACCGAAAAACAAAAACATGAAGGGGGGGGGGGCTTAAGAGTGAAAATTGAAATATCTAAAGCTTTTGTTAGATTTGTTTCAAATTTGTACCATTTATTTAAATTTATACCATTTATTTTTGTGATCGATCAAGAAGAGTATAATACCAAGTTTCAGTTTTCTAGTTACAATAGTGTCTGAGGAATTAAAAGTTTATTTCTAAATTACAGGCGATTTTCAAAATCTCCCACATGTAATTTTATAAATTGATGCTTGTGGTATAAGTTTCTGCACATGTCTATTAATGACATGTGAAATATTTTTCTTTGCCATATCAACGAAGGAAAAAAATAATCATACCTATTTAACAATTTTTATTTTCCTACGCGTTTTCAGTAAGAAGCAAACATTATAATCCTTTTCAATACAAATAACAAAAGTACAACCAATGCAAATGGATACACTTAATATGCGTTGCCCTTACAGGCATGTTTAGAATTTCATACAAATTAACAGAAAATTGCATCCTGTGGAACATTTTGAAATTAGGAAAATGTAGAAAATATGGAATCTGAGAAATCTGAGGTTAAAATTACGTAATAGCACCTACGTCATGGTCATGTGACGTTTTCTGTAGTACCGCTGGAGAAAGAAAGACAAAAAAAAAAAAAAAAAACGTTATATTATTGAAGTTTGTCTATATTAATTTTAAGACAAAACTAAATTTGGTATTGATGTAAGTTTTGGATCAATTTGCACAAATGTGTCTCCTTAAAAAAACTCCTTTTTGTATATCCAATGTGCCGCAGTAAGAAATTTCTCTTCCCCGAAAACTTTACGTTGAAATCAACAAATGCAAAAACTGTTGTCTCAAGTTACAAGCAGAAGAAATTGGCTAAAAAGGCACTAATAAGCAGAATAGGCATTTATAGGCAATATAAAATTAAGAAATTAGGCTAATAATTGTAGGAAACGTGCTTATAACTTAAAAGCCTACGTTTCTGATCAAAGGAATAAAATAGGCAAATAGGGCAAAATCTGCTCCCTAGTAGTAGCACAGTTTGCTTAAACTTCGAGTGAGCAATTCTTGCTGTTTAAATTAATAAACATGTCTTAATTTATTGCATTACGTGTAATTTGTAATGTGTTGAAATCTTTGGACATATGACTTCGTGTTTTAAATTTTTTAATTTTTGTAGTGACTCCTTGGGTTCGGCCGCCCTCTATCTCCCCTCACCTCTAACTTCCCGTTGACGTCTCACTTGGGGCATAGGTACAATAGATCCAGTCTGGTCGAATAGCCTCCAAATAATAATCCACTACTACAGGACAATGACGACGACGACGACGCGTTTTTCCCATTCGCAGAAATGTGGAATGAAGTTTGTATATAACATTCTCTATGACTTTTTTGTAGTACGTTTTGCTTGTAATGACAACCACAACATGGAATGTTTGTAACATAATGTAGCAAGATATGTTCTGACCCAGCGATAGGGAGAAATATATCGAAAAGCAACATCAAAGTAATTGATATTATTATTCCCATGCCCTAATTTAGTGAAGCAATCGCATTCATGTGATCTGACGAACAAGGAATACTCGAACAAGAAATTGGCTGTTTCCCACGAGAAGGCATATGGGCCATAACAGGAGAGGACAGGCAGTGCCATTGTGATGTCAGTTCACATCGTTGCACGTGCTTGCACTGAGTTCAGCGTGTGACGTCGCCGCGCTGTGTACTGTTGCCGCAAGGAGGGGGCTTGCGGGATTCAGCAGTGTAAGAAAGGCAGGAAACGTATCTGGTGTTATTTACACAGCTGACCTCCAGTCTGCAGTCTGCTGTCATTGATGTCACACGCCGAACTTGCGTTTTGTGCGAGCACGTACGGCGAATGAGCTGACGTCACACCGACAGTCTGGGTTCCACTGGAGCAGAAGGTCGGCCATAGGTCGGTATATCCGTAATGTTTTTCGAACTAGATAGGTCCTAAGAAGCGAGTGAGTGCGTACTATATGAAACAAACAACTGACCTTGACAGCTCTAACCCTGCGCATCTACTATTTTAGGACAATAACGGTTTTGTTATTGCTTTCTACAGAGCTGCTGATCACGTTGCTCTGAAAAGGAAATGAAAGCATGTTGTCTGCAATGTTTAGTGGAAAAGAGCAGAGGGCATGGTGAATGCCAGTATATTACCTCGTCCCGGTTATTACTCCTCACGGAACGGCCATGATTGTTTATTTGTTAATTCGTTATGATTTATTAATACATCGCCAGTTCAAGTGTGGCAGCGCTTTTGAGAAATTGTCTTGATCGGAAAGGGCGTTTTCTTTGTATTTAAATGCATGGTGATTTGCATTATATGGAGATTTAATGGCTTGAAGGACATGGAAATCAGATTAAGACGGGGGCGTGTATGGCCATTTTTGCACAGTGGTTCTCCAACAGCTGACTACCACACCTTCTTTTGACGTCTAATAAAATGATAGCCCTCTCCTCTGAAACTCGAGCGTGGAAAATCTTTATATATAGTCGCTCTCGATTGCATGTATGACCAGTTTAAAAGAATCTCCTTGCTCTTCTCCCTGTATTTCATTAGGGAATTTATCCTGATACTATTTTAGCACCTGCATTTTGTTTTTACATTTGCTTCGAACAAATGGATTACAGCAACTATTTATAAATCTCATCATATCCTTCCTCCCTTCAAAATTTGGTAGTTTTAATTTTCGCACTTTCTGGCTTTTGCATGATAGTGTGTATCCCACTAAAATAATATTTCAGAAGAAATATACTTCTATAAGTTTCCTGGAACTAGAACATCATTTTAGAATAAAATATGACTGTCTCTCCAAAAAGGGAACTGCAGGGGGCCAATCCACATACTTGACTACTTAAGCACGCCAGGTGAATATTTCTACGGAAATTTCCCCATCACAGCCTGTGAGTAATTTAGTTAATTTTATTCTCTAAAAATATGCTTAACTTTGTTTATTAAAATATCGATAGTTATTGGATATTTGCATAACTAATAAACTGGATACGCTGAATTTCTTGTACTAGAGCTTTTCAATAAAGAATGATCATAATTCTTTTTACGGTCATAATTTTTAGCACTAAAATTCAATCTTATTATATTCTGTTAGCTTAATGTGAAACAAACACGCCGTAGTAGTTTCATTGTTGGTACTCCTGGTTCCCGCCTGTGAGGATCAGGCAAGTTCAGACATGTTCAGTATCGCCTTCCGCTGCAATGGAGGTAACATGCAGTTAAAGTTGATGTTAGAGGAAGATCCGGTTTTTCTATCAAACGTAATCACTGCTGATGAAACTTGGCTACATCATTTTGATCCTGACAGCAAACAGCAAAGCTCAGTGTGGAAATCTCCTTCACCAACCACCCAAAAAGCTAACGTGGTTGCTTCTGTTGGGAAAGTTATAGTCATCTCATTCTTTGATATTCATGGAATGGTTTATCAGCATGTTGTACCTGCACACACATAAATAACTGGACAATACTACAGGGATGTCCTGAAAACATTGCAAGTCCATATCAGGCGCAAAAGACGACATTTCCGTGAAGCAGGCTGGATGCTGCACCAGGATAATGCGCGGCTGCATATTGCCAATGCTGTTGCTGAATATCTTGTAAAAATCAACGTGAAGTGCATCCCTCACCCTTCGTATAGTCCGGATTTAGCCTCAAGTGACTTTTTCTATTCCCTAACTTGAAGAAACGCTTTCGTGTGAGGCATTATCCTTCATCAGAAGCAGTGGTGAAGGCTGCGGAGGCGATTTTGAAGGATCTCTCAAAAGATGGTTTCCAGCATGTCTTTGAAGACTGGCAGAAACGCTGGGATAAATGCATCGCATTCAGGGGAGACTATTTTGAGAAGGATCATCAAAATTATAAGAATGAGTAAAGGTACGTTGTCAAAAAACAATTGTGATCATTCTTTATTCAACAGCCCTCGTGAATAATGGCAAAGTAATATTCATTATAATTAAATTTTCATTAAAACACGGGAGGACAACAGGAAACAAGACATCTTAAAATGCAATATTTGTGTCAAAGTATCCCGCAGCCTCAGCAGTTTTCGAAATATTCTTTCTTGTAGCTGTTAGGTTTCTGCAGATTTAACTGTAGTGTTTATCGTCCAAAGAATACGTTTTTCCACTATCCGCATGGACTTATTATAATTGCCGCATCGTAAGTTGGTGATTGGCGTTTTGCCTCCACGTGCTATTCAGCTGCGAAAACAAGGAGAGGGAATAAACACGTCACTGACACGTCATTGCGGTCGCCTAGCAACCAACAATTCACCAATCAAAAGTAAACTGTTGCCATAGCAACCCGGCACGCTTATCCTATGTTGCCAACTCTATCGCACTACACCACGTGCTTTATGCATGACGCTAGTCTATCGGCATGTTGAGGTTTGCAATAAGCAGACACTGCTAGTATTGCTGCTTCGCGTATGAATCAGCGGTATCACAATACCGTCGTCGTTCGTTGCCCTTTAGTATGAGACGGTATGCGTTGTTGGAAGGGAACAGGTGTGGATTTAGTTTCAAGGAATATCTTATGAGGTTTTCTGGGTGAATGACCAACCTTTTCAGTTTAATAACCAACCCTTCTTACCTGCCTTTGTCCGGTCCAGTTCTAACATGAATAACCCTTACGGTACTTCGGGTAATTTCTCCCTGTCATCACTGCCAAACCAAGAGTGTACTGCTTCAAGTAGTGAATGTTTCACAGGGTGTAAACAGCTTTACATTTTCGCAACATAATTCGTGTGTTTCGGTGATCAACTTCAGTGTTTCAGTGTAACTTTAATATTTAGCTAATTATCGTTACTAATGGCTGTCACAAACACTTGTGCTACAGAAACAGACAGAAAGAAATTATCTGTGAAGATCACAAAAATGTTTTTGGGTACGGAATCCCAATTAAAGGACAAGTAAGGGAAATTATATGTGCGTGTTCAAGACCAAAGTACGAAATGCTTGAACTGTTAAGAGCAAACTGCAATTCCCAAAATATATAATTAATGAAACTGCTGCAGAAAAAGGCCACAAAATTATTAGACTTTCTCCCTACCATTGCCATTTTAATGCAATAGAGTTGATTTGGGCCCAAATAAAAGGATATTTGCGCGCAACAATACAGATTTCACTATAACATCTGTTATAAAACTAACAGAAGCAATAGCAAAATTAAGTGCTAAAAATTGGGAAGATGCTGTTTGTCACACAAAAAAGTTAAAGTTTCAACATGGGAAAACGACGGCATTTTGGAAGAAAGTGGAAGAACTCATGATTTCCGTGGGAGATTGCAGCAGCTCTGACGGCGACGACGACGGCGACAACGATCAGAAGAGCAGTATCAATGACAGCAGCGACTCTGAGATAAGTGGCATATTCCCGTTGGAACAGAATGCATAATTCTGTGCAGGTATGGCACTTTTGTTTCTCTAAATCTTAACTGTAGCTAACCATTTATTTTTTGTTCATTTCGAAGATTTCGTATGCTGTAATTAGGTAACTGCTCACTTAAACGTGTAGACAGTCTTACGGCAGTCTTATGATTAATACTGCAATACGTAAATTTCTAGGAATATGTGCGTGTACATTACCGCAGTCGAACTTCCTCCTCCCCTCTACCCGCCATCTTCGTTGCCTAGCACGTGGCGAGGAACGGTACAGTGGCAACGGCGCTATCCCCTCTCCTTCCCCACTCCTTCAACCGTCAATCACCAACTTATAATGCACCCATAATAGTAAATTTATAAACTGTGTGTTGTGTCTTCGCATCGTGTTTGTAATCAGATCGCCATTGCATTATTTGAAATCACTTTAAGGCAGTAATTTATCTGGAATAAAATAAATCGCAGAAAAGTGTATAATTAGTATATGAACTTTTAAAATATAAATAGCCTATCGTAACGTTTGTTTTTCGATTTCGGAATCATCATAACCCTTTCAAAAGTTTATACTGTCGTTTTTAGCCTGAATAATAAACACATTTCTTTCATTTTTGTTTTGAAAAATATGTTAACGTATTGCCATTGAATAAAATGATTTTTGTGACGTTAGTAAACTTACTTTTAGGTATGTCCATGTAGGTACAGATTTTTAAGGGGAGGAATACGTCAATTTCCTAAATACTTAATGCCACTGTTTGTAAAGGTTTATTTTCTGCCGCGTAACTGACGCTATTATTAGTTGTGTGTGTGTGTGTGTGTGTGTGTGTGTGTGTGTGTGTGTGTGTGCGCGCGCGCGCTTGTGTGTGTGTGTGTGCGCTTGTGTGTGTGTGGTTAATAAATATTTAATCACTGCAGTAGAAAAAATAATATTATAATTACGCAAAATAAGCATGTTTTTCCCTCTATTTTAGTTAGCTTTAACTAAATGGTCATATCGCCACGCTCTGTTAGCGGATACCTTGTTTATCAGTGAGGTGGACAGTTAGCATTTTAGGTTTTATGCCTCTAACCTACCGTCTTCCTTCATGTGTGCAAAGAGGCATTAGTGTTGGGCAACTGTAAATCTCCACTTGTCGGGCAGCTTTAACACATATCGGCAGAGATCTTAGTGCTAGACAACTGTATCTGCTTCTGCACTTGACAGGCATATTTCGACGCCACACGTGCACATAGAGACCTTAGTGCTACGTAACTGTTTATCTACTGGCACGTCCTATAGGCAGATGTGAGCTACAACACTGTCCAATGCCTCTCTGTACCTCTCATTACGGACTTGGCGGGCATCCTCGTCACGTGTCCACCGATACCTTAGTGCAAGACAACTGTGTCTCTGCTTCGTATGTGACTTGCAGCTTCGACTCGTGTCTACAGAGACTTTGATGCTACGCAACTGCATCCATGTCGTTATACATTTACTTTTACTAACGTAAAGCATTCGCCATTACTTAAGGCCGGAGGTGTGTGCGTTTTACCATAGGTATGCTGACATGGACTGTACTGTCATCGGTCGTACATGTAAACGACTGCAGGCAGGTGCAGCCTGACCATGGCAACCACCTCAGTGCCAGGGGAAACAAAACAGTCGCGGTTTACTGCATACTGACCTTGCGTCTGCATACACTTGCAAGACAATACATCACAGAGTACTACGTTGCGTTGTTTTCGAAGTTTGCACATTAATGGCCGTGTTGTACATCTGACATCATTTATACTCTGTGTCCATCTGAGCGCACATCTCTCCACCCTTTAGTTATTAGGATATGTTTTCATTGTTACTATAGTTTTAAGGTAAATTGACACTTTTGATGTAGTTTTGAATCTCCAAGCCGTTTTGCCTTAGTGACTGAAGGAGAATATGAAAAATCACTAGTCATATTGATTTACCCACGGGATTTGGATACAGAAGTTCCCGAACACGGACAATAGGAGTTACTGCCCGAGCCGTCTAGGCGTAAATAGGCTTTCTTCGGTGCCCGAGTTCACGGGTGAACTCCGTGAAGCGTGATGGATTATTTTTCGAGCGTAAAAATGCTTAAATGGCTTTCTTCGGAAAGGTAGTAAGGCCGGTGGTCCCGAGTCATATGTTCACGACAACTTAAAGGAACTTTAAGCCTAATAAAACGGCCTCTGAGCAAATTAAGCGGTGTTTAACGCCCAAAATAGAATCGGACGCTGAGAACCACAGCGCCTAAACCGTTCCTTGGATTAAAACGCAAAGTTAAAAAAACAGGGGTGGCAAGCGTACTTTTATAGGCGATTTAACTTTTCTGTACTTTATCCTTGAGGCTACCTTGTATAGTGCATTTGTTTTAGTTATGAGATTGTGAGCAAACTACAGAAGTTGAGGATAGTATGCGCTGAAACAATAAGAGGCAGATTGATAGGAGTGGGGATCATGTTTCTGCAACATAATGGTCCAGTCGAAAATCTACACCAAACCAGCAATTTGTGTTGATGTTAAACGCACAGCAATATTACAGGTTGTGAATAGCCCGTTGCTTTTCCAATTTGTTGTGCACGGGAGCGTGAACGAATAAGAAGTTCCGTTTCACTGCTCTTGCTTTTAATCTGCAATGCTCATCCGGTCCTTTCCCCAAGATATGAGTCAGCATTGTGTTAATTCGTGACATGTATAGGATAATGTCACCTGCATTCGAGATGGATAGACTACAGCTAAACTGTGCGATATGAACTGTTTCAAAGTACAAGATTTTGCTTGTACTGATATTTGCTTTCTTACTGAAAAGCCTTTGACATTGCAATTCTTAAGCCTGTAAGCTCTGCCACAATTCTCCTGTATTAGGTTATTTTTCCTCTTCTATGTTATTCCAGCTAAAATTATAAATCGAGATTTCACTGGAAACACACATTTTAGTATCCGCTGAATTGTAACAAGAGTATTTTTAGAAAAACATCCTCGTACTGTCCATCCTGAAGAGTAACTCATAAGTAATCGAGATGCATAAATACCAAAATTGATATTCAAGTTAAGCAACCAGCAAGGATGTACACAAAGATTTTAAGAAAACTGCCCCAAACCATCTACATTTTACAAGAATCAATTTCCGTTACTATTAGATGTACAAATTGCGCCCAAATTTATGTTAAAATTTCTGCGCCTATTCTCAAACATATGATGTAAGCTTAAGGATACCTATGACTGAAAATTTGAAATCCTGAACTAATAACACCAGCTTTGAAGGATTTATATCACAGATGTAACTTAGTACAAATATGATACAGTCCAAATTTTGTCAATTTCTGTTTTTAGTTTGGAAAGTACGGCCAAGTTTTTTTCTTTCTCTCTCTCTCCCTCCCTCCCTCCCTCCCTCCCTCCCTCCCTCTCTCTCTCTCTCTTTTGTTACGTTGCCTAAAAAGTCCCTTTCGACAAATTACCTTAAATTTTGGTCTAATATTATAACAACAGGTTCCCAATACATCCATTTTTGAATTCGCCCTAGGTTTCTCTATGTCTCATTAACTTTAGGCTCCGGAAATTTTTAATGGTATGAATATGGCATTTTTGCCCAAAATTTGAAATGTTTGTGTTTTGAAGTAAAGAACGTGTGTTTAAAATATATCTCACAATAAAACCCAGGGCAATTTCTATTCACTGTGTCCCTATGAACATGCGTAGCAAGTGCGACACAAATAGCATTTTAAATGATGAAAAATGCTGCAAATTTTCAATAGCGAGAAAACAAGGATAAAGAATTAGAATTCATATCTAACACTAGCTTTCACGTAACTTTCAACCTAGATTAGAGCATTGAAAAATGGCTTGTGGATGCTATCTAAGCATTCTTTGGATTCAGGAATGCTTACACTATTTTATACACTAAAAAGAGGAAAAGGTGATTTTTTGAAAATGTTAATGAAATTTCAGTCATACATATGCTTAAAGGACTGGTGTCAGCTTTGTGATGCTACTTTAGCTTTTCAATTGAGATGTTGGCTAGATAATACGATAAATTTCAACTTAGTTTCATTTTCGGTCTGCTTTTCCTGCCCCTGTGAGGTTTAATTCACACAATATAAATGCCATCAGCAATCACAGTATTTTCGAATCGCATGGACGTCTAAGATTCATTGCATACTTGGGAATCGAAATCAGGTATTCCTGCATACGAACTTAAACGTGCACATGAATACTCCCACTATGGACCTGTTTGTGTTGGTGTAACAAGTAGGGCTATATCCAGTTGGTGTGCTTGAGGGGCTTCCCTTTCAGGGAAGCCATATACGTGGTTTCAAGATATTCTTTGTTCGATGTGCCTGCCGCATACCAAAGTGTTTGGAGACCAGCATTTTGAGCTTCTCTCGCTTCTATGCGCATGTGTGTTTTCTTCTTCTAGAACTTGTGTTAACTCCGATCCTCGAATGAAGCTGGGCAACATATTTAAAACAAATAAAATGTATAGTTGCACAACTACACATTATATGAAATTTACAATGCTATTTTCCTCTACTGCATATTGATCAAATCGGATGTCCTCGTGCACTTAGTCGTACAAACCGTCGTGTAGAATTTACAATCATTCAACTTCTCCGTTTTTCTTTCTCCGCTTTCTTTCTTTCTTTCTTTCTTTCTTTCTTTCTTTCTTTCTTTCTTTCTTTCTTTCTTTCTTTCTTTCTTTCTTTCTTTCTTTCTTTCTTTCTTTCTTTCTTTCTTTCTTTCTTTCTTTCTTTCTTTCTTTCTTTCTTTCTTTCTTTCTTTCTTTCTTTCTCCGCTTTCTTTCTTTCTTTCTTTCTTTCTTTCTTTCTTTCTTTCTTTCTTTCTTTCTTTCTTTCTTTCTTTCTTTCTTTCTTTCTTTCTTTCTTTCTTTCTTTCTTTCTTTCTCCCTCCTTCCCTCCCCTTTTCTTCCTCTCCTTTTTCTTCCTCCCTCCCCTTTTTCTTCCTCCCTCCCCTTTTTCGTCCTCCCCTTTTTCATCCCTCCCTCCCTGCTTCCTTTCTTTCATTAATCAACAAACTATTCGTTAATGCAGTGTTCCTTTCCCTGTCTTTCGTGCGGGGTATGCTGGACTCAGTGGTCTGTGAGTTAGCTTTCTCAACCCAGTTTGTACCTGCTGTAAACGTCTGGTTGGGAAGAGAGACAGAGATGTTGATACAGAATACGGTTAAGCTTTTGATTGGTTTAGCGAAGTTAACGGGCGTTTTCTTTAATTTGCATGCGTACGATAAACCCCTTCTTGAAGTACAGTACTGTAAGTAGTTTTCTGACCACTGCTCTACGCGAGCTAATTTCGGAGAGAGAAAAGTATGCAGATGTTTCGGTTCTTATAAACGTAATAGCCACTCAGTTTATTTGTTTGCTTCTCATACAACCTAGATGTGTTCTGTATACTATATACAGATTAGGCAGAAGACGGGTGAAATTATACACACTTTAATTTAATATGTTAAATTAAACTGCATTTTATGTAACAATACAAATGGACACTGCTATTTTATATTTTTGCATTCCAACACCAGACAACACTCTCGCAACGAGGTCTAAGCCCGCTTCGGTAGCGTAGATGGTAGCATGTGTGCCTCACGTTCAAGAGGTCCCGAGTTCAAATCTCGGTCAGGGTGAGTTACCTGGATAAGGTTTTTTACAGGGTTTTCCCTTATCCTTCAAGGCGAATATCGGGTAACTCTAAGCTCCTTGGACCCTGGACTCATTTGAGCATCATTTCACCCAATTCATTCATCGTCCGATATGACTTAACGCTGGAAAACGTAAATTACAAACAAAAAAAAAACGAGGTCTGTATCGAGTTGAATGCTGATTAAGATATTGTTTATAGTGTGGAGTTGCTTCTGATATTTAACACTGTACATCTCGCGTACCCCATAAGCCCAAGAACACTTATGTATGTATATGCAATTTAAAATCAGTAAGCTTTTCATGATGGAGCACGTCCGGTGCTTCAGCCGAAATGAAAACACAATCGAGGCAAAGCTTTAAAATGTGCCGAGAGGCGAATCTAAAGAATCTGGTGATCCTGGGTGTTTCCGCAAGTAATTTACATAGTGTTAGAACGGAATAGCAAACATCCGGAACTCTAAGATCACCAGGGAAATCGCGTAAATGCAAAGAGCACGTGGAGAAATAGGACGATTTTACGAAAAATGCTATACGCTGTAAAGTTCATGATTTTTTTTCCTTCAGAAAAGAACCAACTCATAGATTTAATAAGTTAATGTGTAACCCAACTCTATTTATTGATTGTGTAGAAGTTAGCGCTGCCATATATACTGCCAGTGCTGCAAAACTTATGTACGTGCATGTAGCGTCGAACACGTGGCAAGTTGAGTCAGCTCCGCCTTCGTTTACAGCAGGACTGAGCTAGCCTGAGACAGAGTACACACGTGGAAGAGTATCTCTATAGTTACAGTTTTAAAACCTTAGTTGTGTTTTTAAAATTTTAATATTTATTTTAAGATATCGCAAAGGAACTTAGGATTCGTTTTACTATAAGCATGAGTGTCTATATCTATATATGTGTATCTCTATCTACAAAAAAGATATCTGCCTAACTCCCTGCCTCTTTGTCTGTCTGTCCGTTCATCCGTCTATCTTATCTATACGGACATAACATTACCTTAAATGAAAAGTGTAACATGGCTCGTCTGACATTTAAACCATTAACAGTTCAAAATTCAGTTCCGATATCTACGTCAGTTCAGTTCAAGACATTGAGCTTTAAGGGGAAGTTTGTTGATATATGTAAAACGCTTTTAAAAATCTGTGCCATTTATCTAATCGTTATCTCTAAGTTTGACATTCTTGGTGATTCTGGCCCTTTTTTTAAATTCTGTTTATGACAAACCGGCAAGTGCAACAGATGAGTGCAGATTTGATAAGACAGCATCTGTAACAATCAGATGGAAACTGGTGTCAAAGTCTGCGACGAGGTATTTCGATTAGAAGATGAAACCCCTTCAAAGTGCTGGCTGTGTTTTGCTAAAAAGGGGTTCATGAACAAATCTCTTTCTGGTCCAGGACAATGACATTGATTACAACTTAACCTTTCTGTTATTCTAGATACATATTTTTTGACACTTGTTGACAAGAATGTACCACAAAATAAACAATACATAACATTGCTCTATATTAGATATCCCTAGGTTTTAGTTCAGAGCAAAATAATATTTGCATTTCCATTTTACTTCCAAAATAAATAATACGAGCATTCTTCGCCACGCAAAAAGTAAATGGGACTTCAAAAAGAATGCTTAGAAAGTATGGGAAGGAGCTCTTCAACAATTGTTTAAAATCCATTGTTTAAAGTATTTCTGAAGCAAAATTTCTCGAATTCACGTGAGTGGAAAACTTAAGATTTGTTATTAATTAATGTTTATGAGGATTGGCTTATAGAAAAATATTATATGTAGTTCTTGGGATTAATAAAGTATGTGATTAAGCATAATATGACGACGGACAGTATATATTTAAATATTTGTTTTTAAATGGATTAAGATGTCGAAGCCTATTGTATCAGGAGGAGAATTATTATAATTATATTAATATGTACTCATATACTATATGATACATTTATTATTTTATTACATAACTATATTAGTTATAATATATTTCAACTATCTAACATTTTAGTTAGTTTCTCCATAATAAGCTTCTATTTTATTTTGTTATATACTTTATACTTCTTTGTTTCTTTTATAAGCGATTTACGTTAGTTTTGTGTTTAAAGAAGTATTTGAAGTCTTTCAGTGGATTTCGCTCAGCAGTTTAAGAAACACTGAAACAATTGCACTCGTTACTATAAACAATGTGAAAAGGAACTCAAACTTTTAAGAACGATATGGCTGCTTATAATTATTATTTGGACTGCATAATAGGAAATAAACTACAAGCCAGATTTAGGTTCAAAACTCATATGTGTTTATCGAAAAGATTGTTCTTGCAAAGTTTGAATGGTTTTCATTGTTAGCAGTTTTTCAAATGCGATTTTGACAAATGCGTAAATACAACTCAATTGTACATGTTTGATGACATCAAAACTCATATTGGACTTATTTAAATGTACTTGGAATAGCATCAATTTTGCACAGAATTCTTGTATAAAATGTGTGTTAATACATTTATCTGTTTTTGTTATGTTTCGTTGCAGTTTTCCTTGAAAATAATAGGGTACCATATTATCTGAATGTGTTAAGGAAGACAATTTTGTTTGTTAATTACAAGAGCATTCTTCTTTAAGGAGCAATGTTTCCAAGGATGTTACGCGACTAATAAGCATGACTAATACCATACTACTGCATGTACTGTTTATATAAATAATTATCTTATCTTCTCTTTCACTAACATTCTAAATGTGGGTGTAGTTTGGAAAGTAGCAGTAGATTTATGATAGGTATCTCACTAACTGGATTAACAACGTAATTGTTAACGAACTAACAAGAATTGCTGTGATTGATGATTGAGGAAGAAAGTTTGTGAACACAACAATGATCTTGTGCCTATTTAGGAGAGTCGGCGATATTGGCAGCTCGAGCCCGTAGGAGTACGAGGGTGACGGAAAGTCTACGTGTGACCGAAGTGTCGCGACGGGTGCTGACGGCATCAGATCTGCACCATCACTACCACCACGACCAACAAGACTTGCTGTTTCCATACAACCTGCTGGACTCGGCACGCATCTTGCAACCCGAGGGAGATGACTACAAGTTAGTTTTCATCAGTTCGGATTCTTCCTCCAAGGAAGAGGAAGGCGAGGAGTCGGACGATGAAGATGCCGCAGATGAGGATAGCAGTTCCTCCTCGTCTATAGGAGGAGGGGTCACATCGGGGTTCGATTGCGATTGGGACTACTTCGACAGTTGTTCGGCTACGCGCCCTGTACTAAGAGAGTGGGCATGGGGAAAGGGCGAGTCTTCAGACGATCAATATAACCATCCTTCGCCTCATAGGAAGCAACGGACGTCACGCGGAACCTCCGAGGACCTGGTGACCAAGGCGCCCATCTCCGGTTCACCAGCTTCCTCTTCCGACGGTGGAGGTGGAGGATTCTTAAGACGGCGACATACTCGCTCGTCGGATTGCTCTGTTGGTTACCTGGGAGCAAGTAATGACATCAGAGCTGCTGACTCGGGGTCAAGGGCTCCGCCTGCCCCCACCCCGTCCATGTTTTACAACCCTCGACAGTATTTCACGCGTGGTGATTCGCTGAGATCGAGCGGAGAGAGGAGTCTGGAAGAAATCACGTTTTCGGATCAGTTCTATTACTATGGCTGCCCCGCTGCAGCTGTTACAGGAGGGGAAGGGGGGCAGGAGTTGTCGAACCGGCCGCCAGGTGGGGAGGATATCGCCGCCTCAGCAGCGGCCAGTTCTACCAGCAGTGAACGTCAGCGAAGCGCGGAAAACGGATCCATCACCACCACGACGACGGCTAGGTCGTGCGAGAGCTGCGGCGCGGTCGTGGACGCCACTTCTTCCGGCATCCTCTACCCCAGCAACACTGTTCCCATTTTCGGCGGCGTTACCGTCCCAGTTCCAGTGCCCGTACCTATACCAGTCCCGGTGCCCATACCCGTGCCAGTACCGGCGTCTCTGTGGCCTACAGGTGGGACAGTACCACTCCTACAGACAACGCATTCCTCTACTCCGAGTACCACTTCCCATCAAGTCCAAGTGTCCTCAGCAGGAGCTGAGACTCTGAGTGTCGCAGACATCATTTATGTTGCCAACCCTTCTACTGTTATCCATCAGGGTGAACACCAACGGGAAGGCGAGAACGGTCCTCCAGGAGCTTCTACACCGGGATCTCCTCCGGGTGGTGTAAGAATTAGAATCAGAAGTTTTCAACGTCCCCCAGCTGTATCACACGTAGTAGTAGGACCCTGGTGTACATGGCCTATATTAACTGCAACTGGAGGCATTATAAATGTCACTGCTCCGGAAGCTATTTCTGAAGAAGCTTATTCTGTGGAGGTGCAAGAAGTGAAAGAAAAGACGTCGCTGCCACCAGAAGAAACCACTGTTATCAGCCCGTTAGAAGAGCGTGACGTCACAGTGCTTATCAGCGGCGAACCTGAGATAAAGATAGCCGACCAGGTTACTGCAGTAATTACCGAGGAGCAGGTGACCAGTACAGCTCATAGCAAACAGAGCATAGATAATTACTGTTCTCCTACACCAGAAACCGTGCAAGAACCAGCTGTTGGTCAGTTTGCTGTCAAAGAAGAGGACGAGCGAAACAATGCTGCAACACCTAAAGTGAGCGACAAAGTTTCTGCTTGTGTTGAAGTTGTGACGAAAGAACAAAAGAGTAACGATAACACCAACAAGAAATCTACAACAAAATCGGGAAACAAACGAAAACAAAAACAGAAACAAAGGAAACAACAGAAACGCGAAGCTGCTAAGTTGGCAACCGCTGCTGCCGCCGCCGCCGCCGCCGCCGCTACCACCACAACTGCGGTTGAAGTGCAAAGCGGGGGTGTTGACAGCACACTGGAAACAAACGAATGTAACTCTGCAAATAATGACACATCATTGAGTTCTCTTTCATACACTGTACCGTTAACAATTCCTGGAGCTGATGAAGAGCAAAATACAAGAAACAATAAAGAGAAAGAAAAAGAAAAAGAAAGAGAAGCCGGTGTACTTGAAACAATGGATATATCAATTACTTCACTCTTAGAAAAGCAGTCTTCCGTAGAAAACCTTAAAAGCACAGAAAACGAGAATGTGACACCCTCAAACGAAATTAAAACAGAAGAGATACAGGTAGTCGACGTCATGCAAATTCAAAATGAAGACAGCGAAGATAGTGTAAAGTTAGAAGTGAATAACGACACAAAAAACAGTACTGAAACTCAATCTGAAGTCAAGAATGGTATAAATCTAGTACAGAGTTTAGAAGAAGGAAGTGTGAAAGAAGAAAAAGGTAAAATAAGTAAAGCAAATGAAAGAGACGAGGCAATTATATCAATAATAGAAATTCAGGATATAGTAGAAACAGTGTCTGATGTAAGTGAAAATGTGAAGGACAGAGTGGAAATTATTGAAAATGAAGTGAAAGAAGAGGAAGAGGAACATGATGATGACTGTGACGGTGTGGTGCTAGTGACCTTTAGACAGCTCAACAACACGGAGTTTGCAGATAAAGTGTACGAGATAGAGAATGTGTTGAGTGTATCGAAACTAGATGCAGCATGTGACGTAGAGGTGGTCTCGAACCCAGAGAAAGGCGAACAACATCGTACCAGACCACGTAGGCGGAATTGGAAGAAAGGTCGTGGTAAAAAGCCGTGTAAATCGACGTGTGACGTCATAGAAATCGAAAAAAACGACCAACCTCCTGCTATAGGCTCCCCGCTAGAAGATAATACAGTACAGAACGTCGAATATTCTCTTATTCCTCGCGAGAGATTGTCATCTTTCTCTTCTCCTTCCTCTTCTGGAGAGAGTGATGAAGAAAGCGGTAAACCTTGCATCACAAGAGCTTACTATTTTACTGACCTCCCGGCCGGTGAACTGACCGACTGTGACGTCACTGATGATCTAATAGCGACAGTTACTCCAGCAGAAGTGCAACTAAAAGACAATGAAAACATTACAGAACCAAACTTAGATAATGACACCCCTGCCCATGCAGACGATGGAATGGAACTGTGTTTAACAAATGAAGAAACATCTTGTAGCTCTGATTCGGACGATCCCGATGGACAGCATTTTTCAACTGTTTTTGTTGTAAATGTATGTAGCAGTAGCGACGAAGGCGTAGGTGACGGAGACAGCGGAGAAGAAAATGACAAAGTAGAAGAAGAAGATGATAATTCTGTGATACTATTAACACAAGTTAGAACATTAACAGAAGATGACGTTGGAGAACCTGAAAGTAATAAAAGTGAACCTGGATATGATGATAATAATTCTCTAGGGTTAATGCTAAACAGTTACAATCTAGATTATTCGGAAGAGGAAGAAGAGGAAGAGGAAGAAGAAGAAGAAGAAGAGGGATTTGAAGACGAAGATGGAATTATTCTTCTCAGTCACCGTAGCACTGGCGATATGGATTTCGAGACTGTATCGATAAGTGAAAGTGAAGCTGTAGCGCGAGATGCCGAGATAACCATAAACACCGGAGTGACAGAGGAAAGTGAAAGTTCTAAGGTCGAGGCAGAACTCTTGGCCGAACCTGTACGACCTGTTGCCGAAGAGGGGACTGTACTGCCCCTCACTGCTGCTGCAGTTGCGGAAGTGATACCGACAAACCGTGAAGAAAACAAAACACAACCAGTCTCTCAACTTGTAAATGAAGGTAGCAATTTTAAACAAGGGAGTAACGATGTCATTATGCAAGCAGATACGCAAGTTAAAGGAAATGTAGATATTGTTACTATGCAAGTTAAAGAAAAAGTAGACATTAAAGATGTGAATTTAGCGAAAGCTCTTCCAGATAATGTTACAAAAGAGGAGAACCGGTTCACGAGTGAAACAAAAACAAAACAAGAAGATCGCTCCGTAGCACCCGTCACGCCCCCACCTGTTGTTGATAACAGTGAAACAGTTGCTAGTGATGATAACAGTAAAACAGTTGTTAGCGAAGATAAACAGTCACAGTTCGATAATAGCAGCAAACACATCTGCAGCGGCGAAAATGCTACAATAATTACAAATGTTGGCATTTCCGAAATTACCGAAGATCCTGAGAAAACCCCGACGATACAAGCTGATAAAAGTAATGGTGAAATTAATGCCTTACAAGTTTGCGGTAAAGCTACAATCGAATACGAAGAAAAAACGGCAGTAATGAACTTGTGTACCGAAGGAGAAGATGCAGACATTTCTAGTGTAGAAAAAGAAAAAGATAAACATAATACGGAGCAGTGCAATGAAGAAACAAATGTTATTTCGTCCGAAGAGAAGATATGCAATGAAATCTCCGCTGCGTTCCGTATTTCTTCTCCACCCACTGTCACAGGAACTACTGTACCAGACGTTTCCACAGTTACCATGGAAACTCGCCCAATCGATCTGCAAGCGCTACAGACCGCTGCCACTGCCGCCGCTGCCATCATTACCACATCTGATACAACAACAAATCTACAGGACGTCGGAGATACCGCATTAACTGTGTTAAGTGAACAACCACATACTGAAATAAGTGATAAAGAGTGTAAGAAAAACGTAAGCAGTGCTGCTAGTGAAGAAGAAAAAAAGAATATAATTAGTGAACTTATTCCCGAGTCAGATAGAAATGTGGTTAACAGTGATACAAGTGCTAATGAAAGTATATTAGATAAAGGCAGTGTGAAAGAAGAAGTAAAAGTAATCGAAGCTACGGTGTGTGCTGATAAAGAAAGGGGGGCGGGGCACGAGGATAGAAAATTAAACAGTGAAGATGACGCAAATAGGAAAAATGATGTGTTCGTGGCCGATGAGGAATATCCATCGGCAGCACCATTGCAAGTCGCTGATGGTGCTGCAGCGGAAGCCCAGGAGGCTCGCGATGGGGACAGTGAAATGCAGATCCGGTCTGGTGGTGACCCCGTTATGTTAACAGGAGAGACAGCGACTTTGCCAGAGGCCGGCGGGAGCGCTAGCGTCGCTGCAGGTGAGTCGAGTGAAGGTGTGCAGTTAGTGTCGGCAGTAGTGCCAGAGCAGACGCGTGTGACTGACGTATGTGACAGTGGTGCCGGGGGTCTCAGCCCCTCGGAGCCGCGCTATACCAGCCTCGTTATGATTACACAACAGGAAAGTTCTGGTGGCGCATATAGATCGGCAGGACACGGTCACCGTCTCCAATCCGTTGTGAGTGTTATCACTAGTGAAACCACCACCTTGGTCCCGGACCACTACGACGCTGCCGGTTCCGATGTCATCGTGCGACACACAAACTGGGAGGAGGAAGGCGATGGATCTTCCTCGTTGTCACCTACCTCTCCTGAAGAACCCACCACTGGAGGCCTTGCCGGTTATTTCACTCTCACTTTGGAAACGTCGGGCAAATCGCCGTCGTGTAAAAGACCTCTTATCACCAAGTCACGGCCTACTATACTTAAGCAAGAGGAACCATCATCGAGGTCTCCGATGGACCACAAAGATGAAGAGGACCAAGTGAAAGTGGTTACAGGTGCCGACACACTGTCTGCCGTGGTGTGCCTAGAGGAAGGATTAGCGGATGATGATTCGTGGGTGGAAGAGTTAGACAATACGGGGGCGGGGGAGGACGAGTTTGCCACCACCACTCCTACAGAAGATTCTGATTCGGGTGAAGAACAAACATTGACATCTTCCTCAACTTCACCTGGGCTCCCATCAGCATATTCTTCTGATAGGGAGGAGGAGTTGCGGGGCTATCATCGTTCAGCAATAGACTTCACACTGCACACTATTGTAGAAGAAAGCTGTGAGGAAAGTGAAGCAGACCATGATGATGGCAGTAGTAAAAAGAGACAACGTCCAGCATCGGCATCTGAACTGGAAAAGTATTTCTTTTATGGTTTAGGCGGAGCAGCCGGATCACTACAGGGTTCACCTCCAGGGGGCGGCAATGGGGGGCGTGAAATGGACTCGCTCTCGGACACTTGTAGCTCTATTTACAGTGAGGGTCTGGAGAGTTTAGGTGCCGAAGATAATGCGGGTGCATCGATGGGTGGCGATGATCCGGGTGTGGATGACGGCGCCGTGGATCCCGCCGAACTTGCATCTTCAAGACTGGAGAAGTACTTCCTCACGGGATTCATGGGGTTCTCAGCCGCTGATCACCATCACCACCATAGGCATGATAGAGATTCAGATGGAAGTGGAAGTGTGGGTAGCGACAGTGAGGGCAGGCCAAGTCCGGAGCAGAGACGCAAGAAACTCGTCCGAGCTCGTGGTACAGGACGTCAGCATTCCTCTTCACTTGACAACCTTGGCGATCTTTCGGGTGCAGAACAAGTAGGTGGTGGAGAGCTTCAGGAATCAGAAGATTCATCTAGTACCGAGACTGACATGCATCACGATGAATCAGGTCCAATGTCTTCTGGATTTGAAAAACCAGATGGACAGTTTGACACAGTGAAAAGGAAGAAAAAGAAACGAAATGTTGGCGGTGGAAGAAGCTCTCCTGCCACTCCGATAACCTCTGTTGATGAGAAGAAATCTGAATCGCTAAAAGCAATTGGGGAAAGCGGCTTAATAGAGAAGACGATGCTACATGCATCAGCGGAGGATATGACGCTGTTGGGAGGCGCCGGATCCAACAGTAGAAGCTCAAGTTCAGATGATGAAGAAGGCTGTAAAACGCCACAACCAGAGTTCCTATTCCATCTGCCATGTACTGCCTCGGATCTGTCGGCTTCGCGTACAAAGCAGCAGAGCCGTGACTCTGGATTCATAGGTAGTTGTGACGACTTGCTCAAGGATCAGCGTCTCGCGGGAAGTAGTGATTCAAGCAGTAGTAGCAATTCAAGCAATCTAACTGACAGTGCAATATCTCCAGTTTCGCCATCGGTCACTGCAGTTGATTCGATCTCAACAACGACGTCCCAAACGATTATCAACCAAGTTCCTGCCGTAAATGAAAGTGAAAAGGATAAAACCTCGCCCTCTGGGAATAAAACAGAACTGAGCAATGTTGAAAGTGCTTCTGTCAAGCTGCCAGTGGTTGGAGAGGGTGTGCCTGGGGACCAAAACAATGGAACGAGAAGTCACGTGGTTACCTCAAATCCTCCAGCTACTTCCCTAACAAGAAAAGATTCATTCAACAATTGGAGCTCAGATGAAGAAACTAATCTTATGATGTCCAAAATGCGGGCTTTTTTTAAGACTATGGTAGCAGCCTCACAGCAACAACAGAAAACTCCTCAGGCAAGTCCTAGTTTGCGTCAGAGAGGACCTTCTCCTGCTGGCAGTAACAGTGGCAGCAAGAAACCTCCACAACTGGTCTACTTTGAAAACGAACTTACACGACTGATGAAGACTGTTCCAGGTATCAAAGATGAGCAAGTGAGAGAAATAGTGGAGTATCTGAGTAGCGAGGATACCTGGAGCGATTCCTACGATTCTTCAGATTATACAAGCTCAGATCTAGAAGGTGCCGCATATTACATGCAGCAACAACAGAACAAAGTAGCTGCCTGTCAAGATCCTGAAGGGCGTTCCGACTTGCAACAGCAAATATCCGATAGCTGTCAACAGATAATCAGCAAGTTCGATACCAGTGTTGAAGACGAAGAAGATGAAGAAAAGGGTCTTAACCGAGACACTGCTCTGGTGTACCAGCGTTTGGTGGCCTCGCTGAGTAAGATGTCTGCAGGAGAAGGTGAGACACAGCAAATTAAACCCAGTACGGTTAACCGCAGCACCAGCTCGGACTCAACCCCGCATAGTTCCCCTCCCCTGATCGCTAAAGTGATGCACCACATAGGCAGTCGTCTAGTCGCTCTCATGCATGAAGTATCGGGTGGAGAAGGTGCCATAGGATCGGTCACAACGTCCAGCCCCAAGACGAGATACCATCACCATCATCACCATCACCGCCGGCTGCAAGCTAAGCTCTCTGCAGCATCCACGACAACTGACGATGACAGCCATACAGACACAGAGCAGGTGGACGTCGGACCTCCTTCTGGTGCAGCCTTGTTACAGCTACCCCGCAGTAAATCTCACGATCTCCTACTGGAACCATCGCCTAGACCAAACAGTGGAGGAGTCGTGGCATCTTCCTCTACGGAGCTCGCCGAAGAAAGGGAAGCCAGCGATTATGAACGCTTCTCTTGGCGCGGTAGCTTTGAATCTGCACTTATGGCGGCGGATTCCCGTACCAAGTTGTCTCTTCTGCAAGATGGTTCCACCAGCTCTTCTGTCTCTACCGCAGCTAAACGACGCTCTGCTGGAGATTTACTCTTCTCTGGTAAGAGCTGCAGTCGTGAACAACTGCTCCTCGACCGCGTTCGTAGCTGTGGGAGCATAGGTGGCAGTGTCGAGGATAAGATCTGGAACGCACGAAGAAGACGCTCCTCCGTCCCGGATGCCAACACATGCCATCACCACAATGCCGGCTCAGGTACTTCACAGGACGGCGATGATGACGATGACACCGACGACGACGATGATGACGACACTGGAGGTGCGCTGAGGTCGACGACGTTACCCAGGAGCCTACAGACATCTTGCAGTGCAGGTACCAATTCTCTTCCACGTCTTCCGACATCGTCTTCCTCAGCGACAGCAAGTCCCGCACCCAGCCTCATCTCCACCTCCAGCAGTAGCGGAGGCGGTGGTATATACAAAGCACACAGCGTACACCACTTCTTACAGAGTCACGTGAAATCTGCAAGATACAGACCTCCAGGCTTCAGCCGTCCAGCCGCTCCCAAAAGAGCCGTTTCCGCTCCAGGACTCCAGCCACACCCTGTCAGCAGTACTTCCGGTTCCAGAAGCTCAAGGAATAACGACACCGGAGGCAGAAAAAACAGAAATCCGTCCAGCACAGTAACGCCGGCTCTCTCGCACACAAGCGGTGAGTACAATGTAATCAACTTCTGTAGATGTAGAGTTTGTGTTAAGATAATTATGTTATAGAAGCCACAAGTAGAGTTAAATCTATTGAAGAAAGCTTAATTTGTGTCGAAACATGTACAGCTATACAGTGTGAAAATGATATTGGTCACGCTGATGTATAAAGAGAAGAAAACAACAAATTACAGGGAGTTCATAGGAAAGGATTTTTAAAAATTCTATAATACGACTTATAAAATCTTGTTAGGGCAAAAATATTTACGAGGTATGAGCCTGCCATATTTTATGACATAAACTCACAAGTGTTCTATTAATAACGTTAATAATGCCGTAACTTTGGATGTAGGTGTTACTTTTTATTTAGTTATTTCTTTTATAATTTGGAAAATTTAAATTAAAAGTTGATTTCAGCTATCTCCGTGTTAAGTATCCCTTATATTTGCTGTGAGTGTGGACAAAGTATGGCAATATTTTCTGAATATATTCATACGAATTACCCATAATTGTTAACCAGTTAACAGTTTTTATATTTTTATATATGTTTTTATACTTGTAAAAATGTTTTTTTGGAAATTTTATCTTGTATATGTTAGGATTAAGTACATACATGCGATGATTCTTGTGTTTTCTATGCATAACAAAAGCACTTATAAACAAAATACTTATTTTCAATAATGTTGAGTAAAATTTTTAAGAGAAGTAGGGAAAAATGAGAAACTCTGGGCATGAAAATTGCGCAACTTCGGTATGTTCATTGTGTTAGAAATTGTGAGAATATTGAGCTTTACAAGAGTCGTGCGTTCGCATTTAACACATGGGAGTGTTAGCACAGTTGCTGCAGCATAGAAGTGCCAAAGGCATTTTGTAACTCCTTAACTTACATCTGAATATTGCATCAAAAACAAGAAATTTACAGTTTATGTACACACATGGACAAAAGTATTCGTACCCAAAAGAATTATATGTATATTTGTTTATTGTTGCATTAATATAGTACATGAACAAAATTGGCTTTACTAGAGTTATACACAGTATATCAATGTAGAACATGAAGAAAAATATTTCTTACACAGGTACAGCTGTACAAAATAAAACTATATCTTATCTATGAATGGGGATATCTGGCCGGACATAAATATTCATACAGCTTCTCTTGTCAATTTATAAAGAACACAGGAGTTTTCACATTGTTCAGTAGTGAGTTTGCTTGCCTCTCCTGGATATAATCTCTTTTTAACTATGCAGAATGGATTGTACTAAGTACTTTGTGATTTCTGACCCATTAAGTCGCAGTTCCATTTGTAGTAGCTGTTTCAGTTGAGTTTAGTTTGCTATATGTTTCTTCATCCTGGTCAGTAATTCATCCCACAGCTGTTCGAAGGGGTTAGTATCAGGAGATTGTGGCGGTGTTTTCAATGTGTGGGGGATGTTGTATAGCAACCACAGACGAACAATTTATGACATATGCTCAATTTCTTCTTGGGCAGCAAGCTAGCATATTCGTCACCAGGAAAGCTTCAGGTCTTATTTTAACTTGTGATGCGTGTTTGCGTTCGTTGTCCTTTTGAAAGTAATCCCCCCGAGAAAAGCCCACTTTTTCAGTGCTTTTCTTAAAATTTGCTTTTATTATGTTTAAGTACATGTATTTGTCCATATTTCCTTCTATGGAAACTAAATGCCCTAACCAACCGAGCGGGATGGCTCAGGCGGCACGGGTTCGATTTCCGTGGCCGATATATCTGACTCATGGGTTTTCCCTGGTCGCTAGGTGAATGCTGGGTACGCTAATTACATCCCCAAAATTTCCTGTCCCTCCATTTCATCTCCATTATCATTTCATATCATCTCTCCTCTGCTTGTCTCTTTCAGGGTCGAAGTGTCGGCGGGAGTCTCGGCGGTGCATGGTAGGATGATATGCTCAGAGTGAACCACTTCCTCCTCCGGTAGGTCGGTTGCCGGTCCTCGAACCGACTGCTGGGACCGTCTCTGCGCCACAGTACGGGGAAATGTCCGTTGTCCTGGCCTACCGGGGGAGGTTTTCATCTAAGTAAAAATGTGGGCTCCCTGCCCTCTGCGCTGTAGTGGCTCCTTGGGATGGCCGCCCTCTGTCTCCTCTCGCCTCATCCTTTCTTCCAGGGATGTCTCATTTGGAGGCATAAGGTACAATGGACCATGGCTAGTCGCAGTGCCGAACCCCCTCCGCAGAAAAAAGTCCCCTAACCTGGAACAACCATAAAACCCCACACCATCACACCACCACCTCCATGCTTTACAGTTGTGATAGTGCTTCTCATCAAACTCGGCATTAGGCTTTCTCCAAAACAAAATGGGGGAAAATATTTAATTTACTTTCGTCCGTAAGTAACACATATCCCAAAAATCATTATCCTTCTCCACAAACTATTTTACAAACTGCAACCTCTTATTTCTATTAATTTTACCACTGAAGGATTTCTTTCTTGGCAGTTAAAGATGGGGTACAATGGAAGCAAAATAAAAGGTTGATAACTTGCATTTGGAGCATCCTATGTTACAAAATTCCAGTGTCGTCCAAAGAGATAAGAATAATTTTCTGCCGTTATTCTGTTCCATTTTGTTTACACTTCATGAATCTTGCATATACTTTTATGCGTGTGAAAAGAAAACGTTGAGAGAGTGATAAAATCGTATTGAAGTTAAACCCATGGTACTACACACCATATCCGACCAGGGCCTGACATCCCGACTGCCGGCCTCACGCCCACATACGCAAGATAGAGGTGGGCGATCATCCTACCGATACGGGCAGGAGAGGTGGTCCGGATCTCGACACACCAGTCGGAAAGTTGGCTTTCCTGACCAGGGTCGCTTATTTATCGCAAGCTCCTCAATTTCGTCACGGTTCTGAGTGGGCACCGGTCCTATACCCGGTACTTAAAATCCGCATCCCCAGGGTTGGAATCGAACCTGGACCGCATTCCGTGGCAGGGAGTCAAGGCATGATGCCTTAGCCCACTGCGCCACGGCGGTAAAATCGTATTATTAAAGGGAAAAAGTGTGTTTAAAGTATCTATTATATTTTTACGTTATTATTATTATTATTATTATTATTATTATTATTATTATTATTATTATTATTATTATTATTATTATTATTATTATTATTATTATTATTATTATTATTATTATTATTATTATTATTATTATTATTATTATTATTATTATTATTATTATTATTATTATTATTATTATTATTATTATTATTATTATTATATTATCATCATCAAAGTATTCAACCCGGCTCTGTAGCGTAGGTGGTAGCATGTCTGCCTCACGTTTAAAAGGTCCCGAGTTCGAATCTCAGTCAGGGTGGGTTATCTGGATAAGTTTTTTTCCGGGGGTTTCTCTTAACCTGAAAGATGAATGTCAGGTAACTAAGCTTTACGGACCCCGGCTCATTCGGATATCATTGCACCTATTTCATTCATCGTGCAAATTAACTTAACGTTGGAGTACGTTAATTAAAATAAATAATAAATAAAAGTATTTGTTGACGTTTCTGAAAGTTTTATATTTTAAGCATTACATTATGAAATGTAATTGCTGTGTGTTTTCAATTAGTACATTATTAACAATTTGCTATTTTAATATGAACATTTATGTGTATAACCGTGGTATTATCTAATTGAAAAGAGTTGATTAAAGTAGTAGACTAAGAATAAATTTTAATAAGAAGAATCAACAGAGCAATTATGAAAATAAATGGCAATGGTATACGGATGTCTTTCAGATTTGTTAACTGCTGGAAAATTAATATGTACCCTTGTTTCGCCTTTTATACACTCCGCCCACTTCAGGGATCTGCACTACCTCAGATCTAGCCAAATAAATCTTGTGCCAGTAACTCAGTAGATTATAGTGTCCGTTAGTGCAAAAGTGTGACAGCTGAACAATGAATAGGCCCCATATACAACTCTGGAAACCGGTTTACATTCTCTAGTTACACTAAAACTCGCCCAGATGATTATGTAAAACAAACGTCAGAGTCAAAGACAGCCAGGCGTATGACATTACAACGTACGTAGTGGGTTTTCTACATAGTTCACATTACGATTTCATTTGCTTGTCAGAGATAACGACAAGCGGTCTGTACTATTGTGCAGAATTTCCTACATTCAAGCTGTGGAATCTCTTCCATTATCCATCTCATTTTGTCCATATTCCAAGTTTACGTCAAGAGAAACAGCTACTTTTTACATTTTTTTTTAAGTATTTCGTATTTTTCTCTTAAGCCTACTATGTAACATAAAGTACAATACAGGTATGCTGGAGTCATCTGCAGTGTTACATTTTAAGAAAGCATAAAGCTCTGCACGTCGCAAAATATATACTATATTCTATAGCATTTACTTAAGGCAACTCTATATTGGTTGAATAGAATTTTTTTAAATCTTCAGTAACTTTTTTTGAAATATCATGGAGAGATTGCGTTTAAAAGAATTGTTATTTCGGTTATTTACGTCAATTTTGGGGTGGATGTAATAGTTAAAGTTTGCACAACATTCTCAGAAGGTCTGATGCGCTTTCCTTTCTCCGATCAGCTGATTTAACTCCATATTTGAAAAGCAAATATTAGTAATGTAAATCTTAAGATTGGTTCTCTTCTTTAAATTTTAGACATTATAAGAAATTCGGTGTCTTCTTCAAATATACCAAAATTATAAGAGCAATACTGTATGTAGGTGTCGTTTGCATTTTGCATAATTTTATTGTAAAACTGTATTCATCGTATAGATAACGACACTACATATTTTGTTTTATATAGTTATTATTAAAACATATTTTTTGTAGAAGTTATGAGCGAATTTCCGAAAGCAATGTCTGTTCATAGTTATTTTGCAGAAGCATATGGAGATTTGTAGTACGCTAAAATATTATCTGTAATGCAGAATGACTCTTCTTTTACCAAAATGTGGCGCATACTAAAGCACTAAAACGATTTTTTTTCTTCTCATAAACAGGCCTAATGTTTGTAACAGACAAATATTCAGCATTTTCAAGATGTATCTAAATTGTATAGAAACGTATCTTTTCTTCAGTTTTTATATTTTTGCTTCATGTGAATTCATGGCTTAATAGTATATATATATATATATATATATATATATATATATATATATAATTGACCTCTGTATAATCCTGGAACCAGGTGTAAGCAGACGTCTATTTCATTTAATTGCAACTTGAGATGCTACTTTCTATCAACAATAAATAATTTGTAGTAAAATGGATGGGAAAATGTCAGTGTACGTGATTAGTTGGTAAAATTTCTGGCAGAGTAAGGAAGGAAGAAAGAAAGTTGGGTGTGTGTTTATGTTTGACCCCGCCATGAATAAACAAGCCAGGAAGCTGCGTGTCAGGATCAAGGTTGATATAAATCGCCATTCGACACCCTTGATAAATCTCGTCAAGGCGTTTCACTTCTAATCAGATACGGTGCTTGATCCGTGTGCATTATGTGCTGGCACTTGAGTGTCCAAGAATTGTTTTAAATTGTTAACGAAAACTGGAATGGGAAACACTTGAAATACTTTCTGAAGGCTCCTGAGAAACTGACTAATACAAAATTAAAAGGGTTCCCGTACTTCTTTACACTCTGTTGCATATAAATTACGAAGTAGCATGTATAACAGTATAAAACTGTTGCTTATTTTGCAGAACTACTAAATATCATTATATAATTGATGCAGAACTCTAGAAAATGCCTAATCTTTTGATATGCTGGTGAAAATTATGGAGCTAAAAGAAGAACAAATAAAAACATAAAACATCTATATTAAATTCGTAGTTCTCATAATACTTATTAAAAGTTGCTTTAAAACGCCTATATCCTAAACTTTTAATGAAAGGAATGGTTTACAAATGTCTAATAAACAATGTAACATTTTCCAGGAGATTTCTACACATAAAATTGCAGTTTGACATTTACTGTAACTTTAAAATACTATTTGGAAAATATGTTTTTGTTTGTTTTTGAGATATTCCTTGTCATTGGTTTGCATTTTAAAATGCAACTTGCTTCTGTGAACAACTCCTAAGAGTTTTATGATCCTCTTTTAATTATTTTTTATTTTATAAATATATTATTTTGTCAAAAATTAAAAAGTTTTCTTCGACTTCCGGGAACATATTTCTCAAGAACTTGAGCCAGAATCCTAAACTTTTGCATGGACCTTAAGCTCATGTTTATATTCAATTAATATTTTAGATTAACATTTTATGAGCTTTTTATCAAAATTTGAATTTCTATCATTTATTTATCTTGGCTTATACTTTTCAAAACAGAAATTTTACGCGGTATTTTGGTGATGATTAACAATGGACAAAGTATAAATTTGAAGAGAATCCATATAATGCATTCAGTAAAATACGCTCCTGAATAGAACTGCAATTTGGACTACGTTTATATTTACACCAAATTAATATATAGATTTATAAAATAATTCAAATAGGATCATGAAACTCATAGGAGTCATTCACAGAACAGTTCTTTTACAGTTTTTTTTAAGTTTCATTTATTTTATAGATCCTATAAAATGTGTAAAGCTATACAAATCTTGGTAAATACTCTCTGTACGACAAACATTTTCCCTTAAATGGGAATCATTTTTAGTCTCCTAATACCTTTGTACCTGTTAGGAAAATAAAGTATGGAAATGTATATATTGATTTTTATGAAATAGAATAAACATTTTTAGAAAAGTTGGTACAAAATAAGTAGAGAAATTGCAGACATCGGATTTATCATCAAATTTTCTTTAAGATTAATGACCTATAACCCATTGATGTCATAACGGATATGAATGATGTGGTTGAAATTATCAAATGAATCTAAAGACCATAGAACTTAAAGACATTCATCTTTTCAGCATAGACGAAAAAGCATGGAACTCAACCTAATCTAGATTTTGAATGTCAGGCAGACAGGCTTAGAGCATATGACTGATGAATGTGTTCGAACATTGGTTTTATAAGTATTTGGTATGCTTATTTACTTCAAGTTTTATTCTTCATTTAGACTTTCTTATTTTTAATGGCTTTATTGCCCTTCTGCTACAATATGTCCTATTAGGTTTTAAAATTAAAACATGGACATTTGTGATGCTTGTTTCTTTTTGTATTTGAAATTGCAAGATGTAGCTAGGAATACTCTTTGCAGATAATGTGCATTTTCTTGAGAACTGATGATAGGAAGAATAATAAATTTCATAAGAGTTATAATTGCTTAAAATATCATTAGTCATGATAACATAAAATAATATTTTAGAAAATGGTGTTTTTTATTGTAAAATTCCAATCTAGTTAGATGTAAGAGAAACTAGGAATTAAGGCACCTCTATACTTGCATTTTGGTCCAAATTTAAAGATTCCCACCTTGTGTTTACGTAATTTAAAGTTCTGGGATCCTATGACGTGCATTTTTTATTTTTTGTATTGTCATGTAAGTGTATTTTTTTAAATATGAACGTCCTCCAGCGTAAGTCGTTTTGGGTGAAATAATGATCAAATGAGCCCAGGGACAATAGAGCTTAGGGTTACCCGAAATTCTCTTTCGTTATAAGAGAAAACACCGGAAAGGTCTTACGGAGATAACTCGCTCTCACCGAGATGCGAAATGGGAACCTTATGAATGTGATCTTTTCCATTGCGCTAACACCACGCTATGGAAGTGGGCATGCAAGTGCTTATTGGCAGCTGTGATAATGAAATATGTAAACACTAAGTATACTCTTTGTGCATAACATGTTTCATTGGACGGAATTTTCAGTGAGTGAGGAAAATGTAAATAAAGTAGTATGCAGCGCTGATGATGTAAATGTTAATTTTTCAAAAGCTGAATGAAAGAGATGGTTTAAATAAATTTAAAAGATCTGTTCCATCCCAGAAAAAGTACAAATATTGTAAAACGTTACACTATTTTGGCGATATAATATTTTACATTGCCCTACACCACGATTGGAGCATGTTGCCGCGGTTCCCGGCCAGGTAATGTACGTAGGTTCCAACCCGTCCTTATGGGTGTGAATTTTTCGGCCCACGTGTGGGGCCGGTGTCCGCTCAGAAACATGATCAGCTAGCGGTTTGTAGGACATGATGGTCAACGTTCCTGGAGGAAGTATTTTACTGAGCATATCTTCAAATGGGCTATGATCACCCACCTATGACTCCCATAGAGAGCGGGATGTCGACAGCTAAGTCCCCAATTATTGACAAGCCGGAAATTCAACATTTTAGCTTTTTAAATACTTTATTTTAATACCATACATGTAACACTCTAAACTGCGCCAGAAATATGAGGAGTTGTATATAATTACGAAATAGCTTCGTAATGTGCAGTTAAAAAGCTCCAACGATTAGTTTAAACAGTAAGATATATCAACATCTAAGCATAGGATTGCCATCACATAAAATAACAAAATTTATTCTTAATTGACACATTGACATCTGCTCATAACGTTTTTGTCTTGACATTTCTAATACTTTTATAGTCCAAAGATTAATGTTGTCAGTTAATTCCAAACTTCTCCAAAGCTAATGCTATTGAGCATATACTTCAAACTGAACATCACTTCACAGATATGATTCGTGAAAATGGTGTATTGAAACCTTTAAAGGATTCCTTTAAAATACTACTTTCCTGGGGGGGAAGGGGATAGCGCCGAATACCTACTTGGATTCTTATTAAGTCATTGCGTTGCTCATATGGTTCCATATATCCGCTTTAAGAAATTGAGATCTGCCTACCAATAAATAGACGTGTTGCTGGTTTAAGCCATGTTCATGTTATAATAAAGTTATTAAGCATTTATCGTTCATGAATACTTAATAACACGCAGTGAGAAAGGCCTCATCTCTAAAACATACATAGTTGGACAATCATGAACAATTCAGTTTGAATGCTTCTTAAGGGGATTCCCCCCGTCACCATTTATATAAGTCGACTTTTCTTACAACTCACATTGACGTCTCAAATGTGTTCAGAGATACCGAGCGGGATGGCTCAGGCGGTTTCGTCTATGGCCCGCATTCGTGAGGCCCAGGTTTGATTCCCGTGGCCGACGTACGTGACCCATGTTTTTTTCGGGAATTTTCCCGGGTTGCTAGGCGAATACTGGGTAGGTTAATTACCATTACATCCCCAAATTTCCGGTCCCTCCATTTCAATTTCATTATCATTTTATGTCATCTCTCCTCTTGGTGGTTTCTGTCAGAGTAGAAGTGTCGGCGGGAGTCTCGGCGGTGTATGGCGGGATGGTAGGCTCTGAGGAAAACGTATTCCCCTCTGATGGGATGCACTTCGGTCTGTGAGCTGGCCTAGTAGGCCGATTTAGCAACGCGGCAGGTGGGATGACGATTGTCCTAAACCCACAGCCGGGTAATTTCTATCCGATAAAGTGTAGGGACCTCGCCCTCTGTACTGTCGTGACTGCTTGGGGTCGGTAGCCCTCTGTCTCCTCTCACCTTATCCTCCCTCCCGGGGTGGCCCCTCTTGGGGCATAGGTACAATAGATCTCGTCTGTTCGACGTGCCGAATCCCCTCCGAATAATATACCACTAGTACACGCCTATTCGTCCACTATCGAGAAACATTACGCATTTGGTAATGTAATAGAATGTCAACAAATGAGCCATGTTTCTTTAATGTTCTTTCTTTTTTTCGACCTTCAGAGAAAGTAGTCCACCCAAACTTTTCGCTGAGCTCCCCAAAAAAGCATTTTTGTTGAGAGAGAGGGGGAGAGAGAGAGATAGAGAGAGAGAGAGAGAGAGAGAGAGAGAGAGAGAGAACAGCATAACTCCAAAACGATAAGCCCGACTAGATTGTCAAAAAAACTCCCTCTTCTCCAAACTAATCTATAGATATGACGCAAAATGTATTAAAATATTGCATGTTTCTCATGCTTTAACATGAAAATTAACATGCATCTATTGGATTTTCTCTGAAAAATGCACGGAAACCTTTATCACTACAAGGGTCACTCAAAGGCCGGCAAAACGCTGTTTGACTGCTGTATGTAAACTTAACACTTTACGAAGGTTGGGAGGGGGCGGTAATTGTTTTCCAGTGACTTTCCCGACTATTACCCATAAAGTTCAATTCTATATGCTTCCATCGTGTCTTTTATACTTATAAATTCTTATGTTTGGTAGTGGAGGTGGTAATAGTAATGTTTATTGACCATAGACTTTGTTACAAAACAGTTTTATTTATATTTAAACCATACTATTAGTGTTTTAAAAAATTTAGAAGGTATCAGTGGTTGCGAAGTATATATTACATAATATGAACAAATTCGTATACTGTATTATTAATTTATTTATTTATTTATTTACTTCTAGCTTTGGGAGTTAATAAATTAGGAGTTTCCCAACTATAGTTTAATTTTGCACTTAACAATGTAGAACGATGTTATACATGAATACAGGTATATAACAGAGAGCAGAGCTACAACATATAAGCAGATCTGTAAAGGCATAATTGATTAATCAGTTTCTTAATAGTAAAAAGAGATGCGACCATTCATGAACTTTATATTATAATGAATTTTTCCAGAGATATATCAATATTTGTTGAAGCTCTGACGGTGCTCCGAGAACATTTCTTTAACCTATTCGTCTTGCCAATCTTGCTGTCAAGTTTTGCAGTAGTTTATAGGCGTATCGCGAGAATACACTAAGAATTGTTTTGGTCAACAAGTCTATGAATTTACCTTTACTTGAGTGTTACCTATATAATTTGTATATATATATATAGATGGAAAACCATAAATAAGAGAGAGACTAGAGGCTTGCTAAAGAAACATAGAGAGCTCACTAAAATAACAGTATGTCACACGCAATTCTTTTCCCCTACCTCAGAACATTCTATGTCGTAAGTGAACTTCTTTTTATGTCAATACCAAAGCGTATAGATGTGTGACTTTATCATTGTTAGAGAAAGGTTTACAAATGTATCACATCATTTTTTAAAATAAACGTAACTGATAAGGTTTCCGCCGTGAAATCTTTATATCTCGAGGTCACAGACTCAACCCCAGAACAGGGCAATTGATATTTTCGGGCGTAGTTTCTTCGGAAGGAAAACGGAGTTAAAAGAACCTCAAGCCTGATAAAGATGCCTCTGAGCAAAATTAAAAGGCTCTCATACGTATAACGAGCCAATACTATTAGCTTTCTTTCATCACAGAATGGCTCCATATTTGTGTTTTTTGATATGATCTTTGTATTGCTACCGAGGAAGTTCTTCAAGCCAGTAACATATGCATATAATTGGGTGTCATATTAGAACTGTACAGGGGATCTTGTTGAGTGTTAACTTGTTTAAGAAAATACTTAAATGGTGGAAGGATTTTCATGGTGCCAAATATGCATCACCATTGTAACGTAGGAATCGTGTATTATTTTAAAAAGAAAAGGATATAGCGAGCCTCGAGTATCATGGCCTGAGTTTGATATTTATCATTTGAGGATAAAAGACGTCGTCGCAGGCTAGTAACTTGAGCTGACTGGGAATTGAGTCTGTACGTTATCCAAGTGTTGCCAAGTTTTGTTGTTGTGGTGTCATTACTGCAACCTACATTATCGAGTGTGACAGAACTGGCAACCTAGTTGAGGAGACCAAGGATGTAGGACGCCGGCCGTCTGTTACCGGTTCAGCGATTGCTGCCGTCATAAAACCTTCTAGTTTAACTTGTTTTCATGGCATAATACATCAGCAAATGAAAACAACCTCTTAACGAACGACGCTCAACTGTATGTGATGAAAATCGAAATCTGCAGCAGAGACCTTGACTGGATATTTGATGTAGGTGGCAATGGATTGGGACCCGGCTCCTGAGAAACCTCGCGGTATATCCTACAAATTCATTCTCAAGTATTATCCAAACAGGACATCGTTCCTGTTAAGTGGCTATTGTGACATTCCTAGAAAATGCAATTGGGAGGGGGGGGGGGTTATGTCGGCAATTTTGAAGCAAAGTTTTTGAACACTAAACGTACCTTCCGTTTAAGATTCTAGTGATATATGCCAAAGGGAAAAATGTTCAACAGCATTAACATACATATACATATATTAAAAAATAAATGTTTAAAACGCCAAGTTATCACATTACAGTTTTAGATTGTATTAGTTCCGACGTAAAGAAGATCTTGCTTTCCTGGAAGGGAGAAGTGTTGTACATGAGACACATCGAATGTCCGTGTGCAATTCCTAAAGTCAGGAATCAAAAGGGCAAATCTTGCTCTGTCGTAAGAATCCTTAACATGGCTTCCTTTTGAAGGCAAGTAAAACCGGTGATCCCACGTCGTAAATATACGGCACATAACATAAGTTCAAGCTTTGATAAAGAAGCCTGCCTCGGTAGCGTAGATGGCACCGTGTCTGCCTCACGTCCAAGATGTCCAGAGTTCGAATCTCGGTTGGGGTGAGTTAACCCGGATAAGGTTTTTTTTCCGCGGTTTTCCATTATCCTGATAGACGAATGTCAAGTAACCTAAGCTCCAGGGATCTCGGAATCATTTAAGCATCATTTCACCCATTTCATTCATCGCCCGTTATGACAACGTTGGAGGACGTAAATTACACACAAAAATTGATAAGGAATAAGCAAAATTAAGTGGTGTTTCACGCCCACCATAGAATCACTTTATTAGCATCAATATAGATGAATATAGAGGGCTGCAAAATGAAAACCCTTGCTTCCAAACTAATTGGTAGATGCTACAAATACTATTGGATGGAATGTTTAGTAAAAAAATGCAATTTAGAGTTTCATTTATGCAGTTTTTGTATAGATAGTAATTGGTTATAGTTATTGTAATTATGGCTCATAGGTTTTATTATGAAGATAAAGTGGGAGGCTGAAAGCTGAAAATGCAAGTTTTATTAGATCTACAGTCACTCAGAAAAATGCACAAATATTGGAATCTCATATGACATGGGACTTTGTTATTTGACATTTCCGTACTGTTCTTTTAGAATTTTAAAATGGAAAATGAATATTAATCATACTTCAATACTCATCATTACGACAACTCTATTTGACGTTTTTAGTGCCTGATGCGCCGAACTCTTTTATTCCAAGTTCGCTTGTGTCGCACGCTTGGCCTAGAAAGTCTAGTTTTACGTAGGTGCAGCTCAGAATCGTTGATGCCAGCGACCTCATCTCCCGGTCAGAAACCAATACGGGCATTCCATTATTCGCGATTTGACTAGCAATTTGTTTGAGGGAAGATAAACAGGGATCGATTGTATAGGGGCTGTTCCCACGGCAACCCTCGGCTCCAGCTGATCTGCGCACGCAGTCCCTGTCGTGGTTTTCCTATTGACTTCCCAGCTGTAGAGTTCATCGACATGCAAATCAAAGGCACAGAACTCTCCAAATAGCCGTTTTTATGGTTTCATAATAATAGATATTGGATATTTTCCTAGGAAATCCTTTCGTGTGCTTTTATGGAGTACCTGGGCATATTCTGTCTTCAATTTCTTTCCAAAAATGTTCATATCCACTGGCAGGTTTTCTTTAGTTCCATTGGTCTATCTACTTATATCCTTCTGGTGGGTTTTGTGGATATTTTGTCATCAGATTCACTAATATTTACTATGAATTAGTTGAGAAGCATTTAATATACTCAGGTTTTATTAATCTTAAAGCCATCTCCGCTGAAATTTTGTTAAAAATCTCGGGAAGAAATGGAATTTACGAACTTATGCCCGTACAGGAACATGTGTAGCCTTTTGTTCCAGTTTCATAGTTTGATGTGGATTGGGTTATCAAAATGTGGTATTGGGAGAAAAATCGGATATGTTGCACTCACGTGACTTTCTGTGCTGTAGTGCAAACTGTTCTTAGAAACGTTTATTTTATGTTAAGATAAACATTTGTATAAATTGTCTCATTGTATACTTGTTTGGGGGTACAGTCGGAATACTGGAGTACATTCGGTTCTAATGAATAATCATATTATTTAATAACTGGTCATTATGTAATGGCCATGAAATACTTATCTTTTCATGAATAACGGCTACAAAAATTTAGTGTGCACTTACATGATTTTCTCTTCTCACTCTTGTACAGACTGTTCTTTAAAAAACGCTTACTCTTCCTCTAGAGCAAAGTTGTCTAATTTTGCGATAGTTTTGAATAACTGTTGCTTAATGGAGAAACTCATTTAAGTAACACTCAAGAACACAATCTGAACATTTTGAAACATATTAGCGGATTGAGAATTGAAGAGTTGCATACGAATATGTAACTGTAGGAATAAATTTTGTGACGATGGCTCCTAAATGTGATAGGATTCCTAAATTCATTGAATGACGTATCAAAAACAATAAGTACACACTTTTATTCACTAAACTTTTATTTACATTGAAAGCTATTATTAATATTATATTCACCCCTCAGGTAAGTGTTTGAAAGTACATTATTTCGACAGCAGGTTCAGTGTTCAGAAAATCTCGTTTTGTTCAACAATGTTCATTGAACAAAACGTTCTTTTCTCAAGTGCTGGAATAGAAACAATTAAAAACAGAACAGTTAATCTATTTGCTGAAATCTCTTATAGAACAGGATTATGACATTATATTGAACTTGGTGTCACGGTGTCAGGGGTGTCACAGAATTACGTATTTTAGTTTACTTTGTTAACCAACCTAAATATTTGTAGAAATAGTTGTATTAATATGCACTTTCTTTTAGGTACAGTCTGAAGGCAGAATATTTTAAAAGTATAACAGCGCAGTTAACACAAGTTGACAGTTCCAGCATGTAGCCAGACTTAATTAAGGGTCTCTATGACATGTCATCGTCTGTCCAACATACTAAATAGGCCGCGATTCATATCGCATTTGCATTTGTTTAAGATGATAGAGGGTAAGATGAAACCAGGATCCACAGAGCTTGGAATCACCAGACATTCATCTTTTAGGATATAGGGAAACCCCGGAGAAAGACTATCCAAATAATTCACCCTGACCGAGATTCGAACTTGGGACCTCTTTAACGTTAGTTAGGCACACTACCACTTGTTCTACAAGGTGGGCAGAAATAGAATGAAGAGTCAAAAGCCATGTGTGTTAACCACGCTATCAATTCCCAGAGTAATATCAGTGCTACCAATGTGTCGGAATTTTGTCCCGAAGGAGTTCTTTTACATGCCAGTAAATCCACTGAATATGGAGCTGTCACTTTAAAGCACATTTAAAAACCATCGATGTGGGCCGGGTTTGAACCTGTGATCTTGGGATCAGTACCCATATATTATTAATATTTACATGACTAATTAAAAGTAAAGTTTGAATTCTATGGAACTTAGTTATTATAAAGTTCACTTCATTCGGAATGAAATTTATATTGTCTCCCAAAATCGGTAAACTTAAAGCGGTAACGAAAATGCACTCTACCAAAAGAATAATTTGTACATCTACTACATGCGATAACTTGGCAGAGAAAGTCACGTGAATGTAGCAGATTAGATTTTCAAAACTATACAGTGTTAGAATTGTGGCAGAATGGATAATTACACATCTAAGATATAGCATTCATTGTGTAGATCCATGTGAAATCTGATTTGTATTTAGTGATTCTCCTGCTTCTAATCTACTGTAGTCCACTGATATCTAAATCTGAAGTTAGAATAGATAGTCAAACTAAAAAATTCAATGCCATGGCCGGGATTGAGCCACGAATCTCCTGGTTTCCGTCCATGAATATTATGACGGCACGTTGACCATGGTAGCTAAATGGGTAAGAGCGACTGGACGGAAACCAGGAGTTCCGTGGCATTGCATTTTTCAGTTTGACTCTATCTATCTAAAACCTTAGCCAATATACGGCTAGTGTGAAGAAATGATTAATTTCCATCGATTAACTGAAGTTAGAAGTTAACCGTGCTACATTTTCCCCAGTTGTATTCCTTTGTAATGCAAATGAAAAGAACACTATTTTTCATAGTACTGAAGTTGCTGGTTTGTATACCTACATTTCATGTAGGATCACTTTCCAGAGACAACTGTATGCTGTTTTAATCAGTAGCTAACAAAGGGCACGTAACAAATCATCTGGCATTATCTGATCAGGAACTAAAGATCTCATTACCATTGGTTCAACCTTTTCTTGAGAATAGTAGGATTTGTGCACTTATCCGCCTGCATCTGGCCTAAGAAGCTAAGATGAAGTACTTAGCAAAATATTCTAAGCTCATTATAGTAAGAAGCTTATGTAGGTTTTATGGAGTGTTTTTCAAATGCCAGTGAACGTACTGATACGGACTGGCGCACATAAAAGCACACATAACAAAAGATAGTCTGGATTGGGTTTGAACCCGTGAAGTTGAGACCAGTGAGCCAGTTATCTTCTAAAATAGTAATTTGAAGTTGCTTCTATGTTGAATGGCTAACACTAGTTGTAGTGTAGATGTAAATAGCCTATTTATTGGTATCTGTACACAAAAATGCATCCGACCTTGATTCATACTAATTAGCTTCAAGAGTGACTTCCATAATACTATCGCTTTCATTTCGTGCTCATTGTATTCATGGATCCTTGACGTGCAGGTGTCAGGGCGACGGTGAGATTATATCAATCAACTTACTATGACTTTCTGGGTCTGCCATTCGTAATGCACAATGGACAAAAACAATAACATGTCACCATTACAACGGAGAAAGTAGTCATCTCAAGGTATTGTTTCCTTATTTATTGTGTAAGAAAAGTTTGTGTCTTGCACAATTCCGGATATTTGTGTCTTGTTGGGGCTATATTGTGTTTCTCACGGAGCATCTACGCATCCATAACGTAAGACGACTCAGGAAAAGCTTTGACGCATTGTGCAGTGTTTGGAGATTTGTGTCTCAAGAAAGAAAAAATTTATTTCTTCCAGGTGATCGCAAAGTAAATGACATTACCAAGTTGTTGAACAATAAAACCACATCGAGAAATAGTGCTCTTTTCATATTTCCTTCACATCAAAAGCATGAACTATTATTCTTACCCCAATAACTATTGGGCAGTTTTAATCATTTCACCGTTGAAGAAGGTAGCCTTTCTAGTATTTAAAGCTTGCAAAGGGGATGCATAATTCATTCTCCAATGAGACCATTGCCAGATTGTCTGCCTTCTTTCTTTAGTCTATGAAACATTGCATGTCTAAGCCTTGTTTACATCCTAATAGATAACACGCACGTGGGCCTGGGAGCAAGAAGGCCAGTCATCTACTTTGTTAAACAGTGCGTAGTGCTACCATAGACTGATTGGCCCAACTCTCATTTAGATTGTTGTACGTTGATTCTTGAAGAGCCATTACTTATACCTCGACCAGGCCATAGGCGAAATCGTGGCTCCCGGCAACCCAAACGAGAGGAATTGTGTATGTGTTTAGAATTCTATCTCTCTCTCCTTCCCTCCCACTCTCTCTCTCTCTCTTTCTAATTGACATCCTTCAATGTAAATCATATCCGACGTTGACTGAAATAGGTGGAATAATGCTCAAATGAGCCCAGCGTACATAGAGTTAAGCAACATTCATCTTTCAGGTTAAGGGAAAACCCGGTAAACACCTTGTCCTTATAACTCGCCGTGACATTCGAACTCGGTGCCTAATGAATATGAGGCAAGACACGCTACCACCATGCTACAGAGGCGGGCACAAATGAGATTGCACTTCACATTCGGAACTGCATATAAAATGTTTTGATTTCTTTTTATTTCGATTATAGGACTTGGGTAACCTTATTATGCACTTCAATTTGTTTACTTCTGTTCCGTATTTAACAAAATGAGCATGTATCAGGAAATGTATCTTTTTTATTTCTAAAAAAAAGTCATCTGGACTTCATGATCTCTAGATATCTTGAGTGAGATAGTTAATTGTATTTTGGATATTTTACTTTGTTCTGCTATTCCATTTTTCCATCGATGCATAATACCTTTAAAATTAAATTATATGTAGATTTTGAGGATTCATAACAAATTTGAATATTTTCTGTTCTTTTTTATGGTTGACTGTATTTTGATTGTCGTTTTTAGCAAGTTTAAGGCTAGTTTTAACATTTACTTTTAAGTACAGCTTATTAATTTGCAATGTTAATGAGTTTCGTTGAGACAGAAGATCATATTTTTAAAAAATTGTTTGTATGCGAATGTTAACTATTTACTCAATACGAATCTACGCCTTAAACAATAACTATGGAATTTAATATTACAAAAGCTGTGGTATCGCTTGAGGAATTGCCTATGTTTTATCGAAATACCCCCTCAAAAGGATAGATTATAATCAGGTTACGAATTAATAAAATGAAATCTCGCCTAATAATAATAAAAAAAAAAAAAATAATAATAATAATAATAATAATAATAATAATAATAATAATAATAATAATAATAATAATAATAATAATAAAAATAATAATAATAATAATAATAATAATAATAATAATAATAATAATAATAATAATAATAATAATAATAATAATAATAATCCCTGTGGAACGATTAAATATACATCTTTTAATTAATCTTTGTTGATGAGCTTTATTACTTAAAAATCCAATAAGTTATAGGTATATTTAAGGTATAGCAGTCTTAAGTTTGCCTGCTGCTAAATGTTTTATTTGTTTTAATTTGTATTAAACCTAAGTAAAAGCAAATCATACAGGAAGCACGTGATTTGTCTGTGGAGTGAAGGGAGAAACAATGGAATAACAAACACTGTGACTTTGTGGTTCGTGAAATTAAAAGTTCAGGTTACAAACACCAAAAATTGCTCTTTATTTCCGTAGAAAAACACTTCGGTCAACTTGACAGTAGCAGAATTACGTCATATACACAATACAACTTGCATGGTCATCGACCACAAAGTTCACACAGCTGTTCACACACACGAGTCCAATTGACGAGCTGCGGCTTTCTTATTTATAGCTTACTCACTATCCGGAATGTTGTCGAACAATCAAGATGGTGCTAGAAGAAAAACGAATTCTCCATAAATCCGTCTCCTTCCCTACACCGTTTCGGCGAGCTTTTATCTCCGCGCTGCCCTGCCCTGCCCGTCTCTTTAAACTCGTCGGCCGCGCTGCCTCGGCTGAACAATGCGTTCGCGACAATACAATAAAATGATCAGCACTGCAGATTCTGCTATTGCAAATAACAAATATGCTATTTAATAATCTGTGCAGTAGAACCTGCCTAAGACGGACACCTTATATGCCGGACACCTGGAAAAACGGAAAAAAAATTCGGAGTGGAGCTTTTTCCCATTTAAAATTATACTCTAATCCGGAAAACTGCCTAACCGCGGAAACGGAAATATTTTTTGGAAAATGTTTGCGTAAATAATCTGATTAAAACTTGAGTACTGCATGTGTATTAGGTTATTTATAGGTTATATGTTCTATAGGCTATGTGTTATAGATTATTTTTAAAAGTGCAATAATTTTGGGGATACTTGCACCGAAGTTCTATAAACCATAATGTTATAAATTGTAATCCTTCGCGGAGAAGGGACAACAAACCATTGGCGCTCTCAACTCTCTTCCAACACATATGACTGTTTAGCAGTGTGATCATTCTCAGTTTCATTGTTACAAGTGATCAGGTACAAGTACGAGAGTAAGAAAACTGTTAAATTTGGTGATTTTTAAAATATAGTTTGTGTGTAAACAAATTCTGTAAAGTGAGTTATAAACATAGGATATTATTACTGAGGAAAAAATAAGGTTATTGAAGAATACAAAAAGAACAAACGTCCAGCTAAACAATTAACTGTGTTGTTTAAAGTGGGAAAAAACTCAGATTTATGACATTTTGAAGAAATGAAAATTAAAGACGAATGGTTAGAGTACAGCAGGGTATATGAAACGCATCAAAAATCTACAGAATATGACCAGCTAAATCGTCTGTATTCGAGAGGTTTGTTAGTGCGCGCACGCTAAGGAATTCCCTTTACTGGACTATTGCTTCAGATTCAAGCTTTAGCGACAGCAAAAAAATTAGGCTAACACAATTTCAGAACTTCGAATGGATGGCTTCAAAGTTTCAAACATCGACATAACATTGTTTTGAAAGCTGTGTGTGCTGGGGCAAATGATGCTGATAGGCAGACAGTTAGTTGCAGATTGGATAAAGTGAAAATTGAAAACAGAGAAACTAGGTGATAAACTACAATTATTGTAAGTTGAAAATATAGTACATAATACGTAGTCTCGTTGTATTCAAACACAACCCTCTGTAAGACGGAAACCTGTGTAAACGGAAAATCAATACCGGAACGATCGCGTTCCGTTTTAAAGAGGTTTTACTGTACTGTTTTACTGGTATGAGTGCATTAAATAAATATGTTAGGGTAGCACACACAGTTTCAGCCAATTTCACACATACGGAAAATATTTGTGCGCCTGCGGATGTCTGGAAGTGGTTGGTGGTGACTTGATAATAAAGAAACAAACATTAATAATGTTTACATTTGCATGGCTTCCTATACGCATTCTTCAACTAACTATACTTGTAAAAGTATATTCATGTTAATCGAGATAAACATTGTAGAAATTGTTTTATTATATATTTTGTCTAGGTACAATGGGAAACACAATAGGCTTAAACGGTAGTTAAATCGTTTAGGAATCTGGTCGCTATGAGATGTCTTTTACATTCCATTCAGTTAGGATGATAATGAAAAAAAAAATGAATTACTTCTTGCCTTAGAAAAGTAGGTATATGGGTTTTAGAAAACTTAACTAATAAAATGTATCTCGGAAGCTGTTACAGGGATGTACTGGACAAATTGTGTGCTGTAATGAGATCTATATTTTTATTTGCGTTGTGATCTTATCCCTGACTTATGGTTCACCAGTTAGCAAAATTCATTCTAGAATCCAATATATAAATTTTATTTGCCATGAAAATATCTAAAACGTGTGGCAGTTTAGTAAATAAAATAAATAACAGATTTAGTATTTAACCGATTTTTCGTTTTCATCTATGTTATTCACAGACGCGCTCACACGTCCATACGTTCATTTTTAAATGCTTTATTTTGGATACAGGGATCTCAAAACGTTTATTTCTGATATAATTTCGATATGTAATTTTTGGGAGGGGTGGAATACTTTTTCCCACCTGCTCCTTTGTTACAAGAAAGGGTCTCAGGGAGTATACGATATGGGAAGCGTGGCGGGGTGGAAGTTTCCTGGCAAGGTGAGGAAGGCTGTGGCAGGAAGTGACCGTCCGGGCAAGCGGAAGTGAATACACGTGGCTGGTAAGGGTTATATATTCCGTCCCTCGGTAGGGCGGTGGTACTCAAGCTACGGCACGAGTTAATTCATTAGCAACGATGTAAAAACGTAGCTCCACCTCCATTTACACGCAACCTACCAGTTTGAGCCGCTAAGCAACGTTCATGATGCCAGCCCACAACGAATTTGCATTAGAAATATGATCAAGAATACTCTTTCAGGAACAACAATATCAAAACAGTAGCATTCACTCGTTGGGTGGACGTTATATCTATGTGGTCTCGTTACACTGTAATCTCACATATCCGAGCTATTAATGTTATTTTTAATTTATTCAAAACTGAGCGAAATGGTTGAGGCGGTTTCGTATATGGTCCCCATTCGGGAGGCCCGGGTTCGATTCCCGTGCCCAACCTTTCTGACCCATGGTTTTCCCTGGGGTTTTCTCGGGTCCCCAATAGGTTAATTACGTCCCCCGGATTCCCTTTCCCTCCATTTCTCTCCTTTCTCATTTCACATCATCTCATTGGTGGTCTCTTTCAGGATAGAAGTATTGGCGGGTGTCTCGACGGTGCATGGCAAGATGATATGCTCTGAGTGAACCATTTCCTCCTCCGATAGGTCGGTTGTCGGTCTCCGGACCAGCTGTTAGAACCACTTCCGCACCACAGTAGGGGGGAAGTCCGTTGCCCGGCCTTCCAGTAGAGGCTTCCATCTAAGTAAAGTGTAGGGGCCCTGCCCTCTGCACTGTAGTGGCTCCTTGGGACGGGGAATGCCCCAGTTGGGGCATAGGTACAATAGAGCAAGACCCTCTGTAGTAATCCTAATCCTAATATTAATTATACAAGTAACATAATTATACAACTAATGTTATCAGTCATGCAGAATGCGTCCTCTCAAAAATATGATATCTTAATTGTATATTTATATGATGTTTTCAGTCCTGTCTTAAACATTATAACAATCAAAGCTGTTAGAGCTGTTGTTGACAAAAACAAAAAGAGAGGGAGATGCAGAAAGTCCATGTAAAGGGTAGTTTCGGTCATTAGCAAATAGAGGTAGCAGAAGGATGGCAATGTTGTACCCCTTATACACAAGAAATCACCAGTGTCATTAAGAAACAAACTACTTCTTTATAAACAAGTGCTGAGACCTGCATTGACATACGCCTGCCAAACATGGGGAATGGCAGCTAAAACTAGATATCTTCGCAAAGCAACATCCGTGTATGGTATATACCAAACGATAATATACATTCTGATCTATCTTTCCCCAAACTCACTGAAGACATCCTACACCTGTCCCATAACTTTTACGCGAAATTAACCTCTAGCTTTAAACAACTTATATGTGGACTTGGACAGTACATTCACCCGGGAGAAACCTATAAGCGACCAAAACTTGCATTAGACCCACCAAGCTGTGTGGTAATTTCGATTATGGGAGTTTTCTGATTTATGTTGAACACATACACGCACATAGCCCGCCTCGGTAGGCCGCGCCGTGGCTCAGTGAGATTTGTGGTGAACAACACGGCGCTGGGGCGGGTTTTCTCCGGGACCTCCGGGACCTCCGGTTTCCCTCGCCATCTCATTCCACCGGTGCTCCATCTTCATCTCATGTATCAGTGTCACCGCCTGCGGTGCCGTATGTAGTAAAAGCGGGCGTGAAACACTACACATTTCCGCCTCGGTAGCGTAGATGGTAGCGTGTTTGCCTCACGTTCAAGAGTCCCAAGTTCGAAACTCGGTCAGGGTGACTTACCTAGACAAGGTTTTTCCGGGATTTTCCCTTATCCTTAAAGACGAATGTCGGGTAACTCTAAGCTCTATGGATTGCGGGTTCATTTGAGCATCCTATCACCCATTTCATTCATCGTGCGATATGACTTGATTTTGGAGGACGAAAATTAAAACAACAAAAACCCACGTTCACGCACACCTTTTTATAAAAGTTTTCGTTTTCTTATTTTTATTTTATTTTATTTTTATTTATTTACCCTTTTTGGGTGGGGTGGAGGTTCAGAGAGGCTTCCGTTTAAAACTGTTTATCGAAGTTTAGGTTACTTCTGCCTAGGTAAGCTATAAAACCAAGTATAAAATTGCCAACTTAACGGAGATCATAAACAATTATTTGGAACGAAATGTTACGTCAAGGTAAAGGGCACGTTCAGGAATTCTCTACGCACAATTCAGCAGGCGACTTATACGATGAACACAATTCCCATGAGCCACGCGGAATAAAACAACATACTGGCGATGATGTCAGCAGTTAGATCCTTTGCGCTTTGTGAACTGCCGGTCATAGTTGTTGTAGTGACCATTTCAAACACATGACGTGTACAACCCGACATATTGCAATTTTATTCATGAGCCGTAAACAGCATTTAGTTGTAAATTTCCTTGTTGCGTAAAGCTTCTACGGATTTTCTACGGTGATAGCAAATATTTCTGAACTATCAGTTTCAACAGCATAACACTGCGTTCCACTCCTGTGTGGCTAGAAATCTGATAATTGTAAAAATGCTGGTTCCGCAGAAAATTACAGATTTTACTTGTCATTCACGTGGGATCCGACGTACGACCACAGCCGTGTTCTTGATTAGGGAAGGAATGTGTGCATAAAGTGCTTGTTGCATTATCTTATCCACAACTGTTCAGTTAGCATTAAAAATGAAATTTCCCTTCCACATACAAGGTTATAAAAAATCTACCGTGTTGTATTCACAAGACATTTCCATATTTTCAGATGGCTTCTGAAAACTATTTTTTCTAAAAGCCTAATTTTCTATTTCCTTGATATCGATTTTCTATTTACTTCATGAGATAAAGTTCGCAGAAATAGTTACACTTTTCATTTCATTATAGTTACAAAGTAGGTTGAAACGATAGTCAGACCTTTTAACAGCGGATCGGTAAGCTGACCAAGAAATTCCATGTACTTACCAAGATTTCGTGAGAGATAATTCAATCGTATCGAATCTTTGGATGAAATCTTCTCTGTCTAATACTGTGACTTTGTGGGCTCGTGAAATGAAAAGTCCAATTTCACCACTCAAAAATGTTCTTTATTTCCACCGACCTACAGTTACACTCTTGCCAATTACACAGAATTACGTAATGCACACAATTACGATTCACCAGTTCGTCCGTTACAATTTCACTTGCACTCGTAATTACGTACAATCTTCCGATGCTCTCACACAGTCTTCTCGTCGTACACTAGCACTGCGTTCTTACACCAAGAACTCTGACTGACTCACTAACTAACTCCTCTTGCACGACGTGTAGCTTATATAGGGTCCGCTTGCCGATCTGGAAGGTTCTCCATTAGATGAAATTTCCCGTAAGTTCGAGAACACAGGTGGAACAGAAAGAGACGGCGCAGTGATGTTTTTTGTCCCAGCCATCCCTTCTTAACGCTATAAGATAAACGAGGGGGCGGGGCGAACACCGACCCGTCTGCTGCTTGCCCAGTCTACAGGGTGTTCCGACGCTCGGGTGACAATACGTAAGTAACAGAGAAGTTAAAGTTACCGGAAGCTTCCAACAAATAACGCGATACCTGATGCCACAGAAAGTTACTTGAAATAAATTTAAATGTATTTTGAGTTTGTCAGTTTGTGTCTAACTTACACACTTTAAGAATTTTAGTTGTAAATGAAGTGGACATCTCCGTTTAAGTCTGAAAAATTCGGTATTTGTTATTTATATTATTTGTGTTATTTATTTTTCCTTGATGTGTTGTAAAATTGTACCATGAATAAGTGGTTTAGATTTTTCTGCAGTTAACTGCTCTTGGAAGTAACTAATGCTAAAGTCTACAAACAATAGAATAAAACTAACATTTTTATGTATGAATTGGCAGTTGCCTGCGTAAATAAATACAGTTTTTTTTTTCGTGATTTAAAATGAAGCATGACATGGAACATTGGCGCCTAAGTAATCAGGCAAATGGTTTCATAGGATGAAAGAGTTGAGGGTAGAACGGATAGCACGTAATGTCATATAAACCTCGGCACTGGCCAGATAATTAAAATAACGAGCACGTAAGCAGTGAAATGGCAAAATTGGCAACGCCGCGCCGCTGGTAGCATTGTCTTGATTGCGGAAGTCGCGTGTAATAGTGGTTACGGTGTTTGTGCTAGTGCGGAAACTTCACTCAGGGCAGAAAGAAAGTGCTTAGTCTCCATTTTCATTTTATCTTAACTTCCTCCATTGTTTCTGTAATTATAATTCATGTGCATGCGTAGAATGTGTTTTTTCTTTAAGTAGTAACTATTTTTGGTTTGCAAGATCGATGAGCCCGCCTCGGTAGCGTAGATAGTAGCGTGTCTGCCTCGCGTTGAAAGGTCCCGAGTTCGAATCTCGGTCAGGGTGAGTTACCTGGATAAGGTTTTTCCGGGGGTTTCCCTTATCCTAAAAGACGAATGTCGTGTAACTCTAAGCTCCATGACCCTAGGCCCATTTGAGCATCGTTTCACACATTCCATCCATCGTCCGATATGACTTAAAAAATGTTAAAGGACGTAAATTACAAAAAAGACTCGATGTTTTATTTGAAACTATTAAAATGATAATCGTATTTTTTGTGTTTAAGAATTCATAAAATACTTACACTAAATATGTTTTGATTTATTCAATAGTTAAACATGTTTGGATACCAGAACACGCGTTATATATAATATAGGAACTGTTTCCTTTTATACGAAACATATGCACAGATACCCCAAAAGGGTATAACAGGCACAATCAGAAAAATATAGATAAGAAACAAACAATAACTATTTCCTTAACTCTGTTGATATCTAGATTTTAAAATAAAACACAATTTGGGTTCTTATACTGCTTAATTAATCCACAGCTCTAGGTTATTTAAAATCACGTCCTATTTGATGTCAAACAAGTATTGGTCTATTAAACAAGATCACAGATATGGTGCCTCGCTGACACACACTCCTTCCCTTTTCTTATGCAGTTGTGTTTCATACTGATAGTTCCTTCTCTGTTTTCACAGCCGTGACTGCTATTTAAGTAATTTGGGTCAAAAACGTCGTGAAATAGAAAAGAAAATGGAGAAATTTGCATCAGGTTATTTAAAAAAGAAAAAATATTTTCAAGAAATTGGAGAAACTATTGGAAGACCTACCAGTACACTGACGACTATTATATACAGGTTTGGTCAGAATAAAACTGACGAAAATCAATCAAGAAGCGGACGAGATGGAGAAACGACAGTTACTTAGAGAAATCAAGAAAAATCCTAAACTAACTGCTCCAAAACTTGGTATTGCAGTTCAAACACACACAGGAAAGTCCGTTTCAGCACAAACTGTAAGAAACATGCTTTATGAAGTTGAGTATCGAGACCGAACAGTCCTTAGAAAACCATACATCAGTAAAATCAACAGAAAGAAGCGAGTTGCTTTTGAAAAATAACATAAATACGGCGGATTTGATATCTGGAAGAAGGTTGTATTTACTGACGAAAGTCAATTTGAGCTCTTTAAGTTAAAAGGGCGAGTAACAGTGTGGAGAAACAAGAATTGTGAGCTTGAGGAAAAAAATATAAGAACTTCAATTAAACGTATCTGCCTGGGGCTGCACATGTGCAAATGGTTTGGGTGATTTGTGTTTTATTGATGGAATTATGAACCATAAGGTTTATATACACATCCTAAAAACACATTTGTCCAGAAGTGTGAATAATATAGGTCTTTCTGAGGATTATATTTTTACATGAGATAATGATCCAAAACACACAGCTCTAGATGCATGGTTATGGTTGTTGTATAAAACTCCACGATGGATGCCAACACCACCACAATCCCCAGACATGAATCCAATAGAGAATTTGTGGAGTATACCGGACAGAAATATTAGGAATCATCAGATATATAATATAAAGGATTTAAAGGACCCTGTACTAGAGGAATGGTGTAAAGTTACAGTGGAAACAACACAATCTTTGGTGAAATTCATGCCAAGGAGAATGCAAGAGATTATAAAGAGGAAATGGAGGGCCTACTAAGTACTAACCGTAACATTGTACAACATTTTCAGTATGCTGACGAATGCTTTTTTGCATCATATATTGCATATCTTTACTTTTGAATGTTTATATGAATAGATACTATGTGTTTTATATTGTATTTTCCTTTTCACTAATCAATAAATAAGACTGTGTCCCTGCTGTACTTATACTGATGAATTTTCCACTATCCATACATCCTTAAACATAAACTCATGCATTAGACGAATACTTTTTGGAGTAACTGTATATGAAACAAAATATGGTGTAGAAAATCGGCCTACATGTTGATAAAAAGTAATACAACTTTTTCAATATCTGAATGCCTCACCTCGTAACCTTCACCAGAGCTTGTCTCCTGCCACTGAGCAATAACATTAGTAAGGAAAATGTAATCCTGATTAGGAGGGTGAGAAAGAAAGTAGCCAAATGTGTACATATATGTATTCTTCAGCTTAGTCTAGTTTCGTGTTTTATGTTGTACGTTTGCAAACCGCTAAGTAAGCAGGTCATTCATTTTCCGACCCTGGATGTCATCTGAACCTGAAAATGCTAATCGACTTCGGCAGTCTGAAGCTTTTTCTCTAAAACTCCTGTAAATTACAAGAATATGCATTCATTTAGTAGAATAACAGTGGAGTAAATTGAATTCCCTGTTTCATCTTAGTAACCCAACTTGCCTGTTTTACTGCAAAAAGTGCATTATTAAATACTCTAAATTTTTTGTTTATATATGCACACCCAGGTGGTCCAAGCAAGCCGTCCTTCGTTGAAGTTTGTTACTCTCGGATAACGCAGACGCCAAAAGGTTTGCCTAAGCATGTCAGTAAAAAGGGGACGCGATACCAACAGAGAGGAGATCTTGCTAAACGTAAGACCAGAGCTTGAACACAAACACGTATAATAACTAATGTAACGGATCCCATAGCTCGTAGCGAGAGAGCTTGTTCACTGCATTGAGGTACCAGGTTCAATTCCTGGGCACGATTTAGATTTCTGAGTAGGAGAATGAATTCGCACAAGGGCCAAAGCATATTAATTATATTTTAAGGCATATCAACATCTCACAGCTAATTTATAAATCACACATCATGCAAAAATTTGTGTTTCACAATTAGCATTTATTAAGTAAATGAAATGTCATGATGTGGTCATAACCATTGAGGATTTTCAGAAGCCCAGTAATGTAGGTTATGTCCATTTACAGTAGAGTCATTGGCGAAATAGCATTCATCTCCCCATAAAATCTACCTGATGAAATCCGTATTTACGTCAATTTTATTTAAGTCTGCAGAACAATATCCGATTTTGCAAGTCGTTACCATATATCTGTTGGTGCAGGTGCAACATAGAGGGATGCCATTTTCTTTCTTCTTCAGAATCATTTTACTGAAGACCTCGATATCCCCAGCTCTGCTGCAGCTCTTCTTTGTCCTAATTACGATGAGAAATAGGCAGGTATTGATAAAAACTAATGACTTTCACAATATTAATAATAATGATCATAATATATTATAGTTACATATCTATAATAATGCAAAATATAATGAAATGGTTTGTTTACATGAAAGTGTATTTCGTATGATCCATCTGAGAATCGCGTCCCACAGTTTAGAACTTCAGACGATTTGGCAACTGTGAAGTTTGCTTTAAACCACAAACCACCCTCAAAGCTCTATCGGTTTGGTCAGGAATTATAGGGAGGCGGTAATGTTTTGTGATACGAGAGCGCTCTTCTCACTTCCCTAATACTCCGGTTGTCAACTCCACGCGGAGTATTACTCTGCTTTCAATAGAACGTAAAGCGAATGTAATGTGTGAGAACAGTTAGAAGGGCGTTGGTTGTTACCGAGGGCCGTACTCTCCAAATATGGATATACTCATCATTTAGCAGTAGTGTCGTATGAATATAAATCGATATGCCCGTGCCTTTTATAATGAAGAATACGTGTTCAGATCCAGTGTGTGGATATTCCAGTATAAACCTAAAGTGTCAAATCGTCGGCTTAAGCAGAAACAAAGCTGTTATACTGCAGAACTGCGATCTGGCGTAGTAACTCGTGTTCAGATCCAGTGTGTGGATATTCCAGTATAAACCCAAAGTGTCAAATCGTCGGCTTAAGCAGAAACAAAGTTGTTATACTGCAGAACTGTGATCTGGCGTAGAGTAACTCGTGTTCAGATCCAGTGTGTGGATATTCCAGTATAAACCCAAAGTGTCAAATCGTCGGCTTAAGCAGAAACAAAGCTGTTATACTGCAGAACTGCGATCTGGCGTAGTAACTCGTGTTCAGATCCAGTGTGTGGATATTCCAGTATAAACCTAAAGTGTCAAATCTTCGGCTTAAGCAGAAACAAAGCTGTTATACTGCAGAACTGCGATCTGGCGTAGTAACTCGTGTTCAGATCCAGTGTGTGGATATTCCAGTATAAACCCAAAGTGTCAAATCGTCGGCTTAAGCAGAAACAAAGTTGTTATACTGCAGAACTGTGATCTGGCGTAGAGTAACTCGTGTTCAGATCCAGTGTGTGGATATATATATATATATATATATATATATATATATATATAATTTTTTATTGATCGATCAGCAGTACAGTGCTTTACAGATCAGAGTGAAAAGAAGGTAACACTACAATAAAAACAATAACACTCAGGGGTAGGCTAGCAGGCCGCCCCCTAATTACATTAAGTTAGAAATCCAATAATACTCTCTGAGAAATTATGTCAATATTGAAGATGTAAGACAGACATCAAGCATTAGAATCACTCGAGTCAGAGGTATCACTTAGAAGCAGGTCCTGTGGTAGTCTCCTCTTCAAGCGTGAGGGCTGGCGTGTGCGGACGCCGATGTTATAATGCGCAGCTCCTGGAACTTCTTGCAGTGTGGAAAAGAAACGACGAGCGATCCTGCGAATGTAGTCGTGAAGAGGTAACAGTCCTAGTTCGTGATGGAGCTGCTGATTACGGATGAACCATGGAGCGTTGGTAGTGATGCGCATGAAGCGATTCTGTATGACCTGAAGACGTGTCAAATCTTCGGCTTAAGCAGAAACAAATCTGTTATACTGCAGAACTGTGATCTGGCGTAGAGTAACTCGTGTTCAGATCCAGTGTGTGGATATTCCAGTATAAACCTAAAGTGCCAAATCGTCGGCTTAAGCAGAAACAAATCTGTTATACTGCAGAACTGCGATCTGGCGTAGTAACTCGTGTTCAGATCCAGTGTATGGATATTCCAGTATAAACCTAAAGTGCCAAATCGTCGGCTTAAGCAGAAACAAATCTGTTATACTGCAGAACTGTGATCTGGCGTAGTAACTCGTGTTCAGATCCAGTGTGTGGATATTCCAGTATAAACCTAAAGTGTCAAATCGTCGGCTTAAGCAGAAACAAATCTGTTATACTGCAGAACTGCGATCTGACGTAGAGTAACTCGTGTTCAGATCCAGTGTGTGGATATTCCAGTATAAACCTAAAGTGTCAAATCGTCGGCTTAAGCAGAAACAAAGCTGTTATACTGCAGAACTGTGATCTGGGGTAGAGTAACTCGTGTTCAGATCCAGTGTGTGGATATTCCAGTATAAACCTAAAGTGCCAAATCGTCGGCTTAAGCAGAAACAAATCTGTTATACTGCAGAACTGCGATCTGGCGTAGTAACTCGTGTTCAGATCCAGTGTATGGATATTCCAGTATAAACCTAAAGTGTCAAATCGTCGGCTTAAGCAGAAACAAATCTGTTATACTGCAGAACTGCGATCTGGCGTAGTAACTCGTGTTCAGATCCAGTGTGTGGATATTCCAGTATAAACCTAAAGTGTCAAATCTTCGGCTTAAGCAGAAACAAAGCTGTTATACTGCAGAACTGCGATCTGGCGTAGTAACTCGTGTTCAGATCCAGTGTGTGGATATTCCAGTATAAACCTAAAGTGTCAAATCGTCGGCTTAAGCAGAAACAAATCTGTTATACTGCAGAACTGCGATCTGGCGTAGTAACTCGTGTTCAGATCCAGTGTGTGGATATTCCAGTATAAACCTAAAGTGTCAAATCGTCGGCTTAAGCAGAAACAAAGCTGTTATACTGCAGAACTGTGATCTGGCGTAGAGTAACTCGTGTTCAGATCCAGTGTGTGGATATATATATATATATATAATTTTTTATTGATCGATCAGCAGTACAGTGCTTTACAGATCAGAGTGAAAAGAAGGTAACACTACAATAAGAACAATAACACTCAGGGGTAGGCTAGCAGGCCGCCCCCTAATTACATTAAGTTAGAAATCCATTAATACTCTCTGAGAAATTATGTCAATATTGAAGATGTAAGACAGACATCAAGCACTAGAATCACTCGAGTCAGAGGTATCACTTAGAAGCAGGTCCTGTGGTAGTATCCTCTTCAAGCGTGAGGGCTGGCGTGTGCGGACGCCGATGTTATAATGCGCAGCTCCTGGAACTTCTTGCAGTGTGGAAAAGAAACGACGAGCGATCCTGCGAATGTAGTCGTGAAGAGGTAACAGTCCTAGTTCGTGATGGAGCTGCTGATTACGGATGAACCATGGAGCGTTGGTAGTGATGCGCATGAAGCGATTCTGTATGACCTGAAGACGTGTCAAATCTTCGGCTTAAGCAGAAACAAATCTGTTATACTGCAGAACTGTGATCTGGCGTAGAGTAACTCGTGTTCAGATCCAGTGTGTGGATATTCCAGTATAAACCTAAAGTGCCAAATCGTCGGCTTAAGCAGAAACAAATCTGTTATACTGCAGAACTGTGATCTGGCGTAGTAACTCGTGTTCAGATCCAGTGTGTGGATATTCCAGTATAAACCTAAAGTGCCAAATCGTCGGCTTAAGCAGAAACAAATCTGTTATACAGCAGAACTGTGATCTGGCGTAGTAACTCGTGTTCAGATCCAGTGTGTGGATATTCCAGTATAAACCTAAAGTGCCAAATCGTCGGCTTAAGCAGAAACAAATCTGTTATACTGCAGAACTGCGATCTGGCGTAGTAACTCGTGTTCAGATCCAGTGTATGGATATTCCAGTATAAACCTAAAGTGTCAAATCGTCGGCTTAAGCAGAAACAAATCTGTTATACTGCAGAACTGCGATCTGGCGTAGAGTAACTCGTGTTCAGATCCAGTGTGTGGATATTCCAGTATAAACCTAAAGTGTCAAATCGTCGGCTTAAGCAGAAACAAAGCTGTTATACTGCAGAACTGTGATCTGGTGTAGAGTAACTCGTGTTCAGATCCAGTGTGTGGATATTCCAATATAAACCTAAAGTGTCAAATCGTCGGCTTAAGCAGAAACAAAGCTGTTATACTGCAGAACTGTGATCTGGCGTAGAGTAACTCGTGTTCAGATCCAGTGTGTGGATATTCTAGTATAAACCTAAAGTGTCAAATCGTCGGCTTAAGCAGAAACAAAGCTGTTATACTGCAGAACTGTGATCTGGCGTAGACTAACTCGTGTTCAGATCCAGTGTGTGGATATTCCAGTATAAACCTAAAGTGTCAAATCTTCGGCTTAAGCAGAAACAAAGCTGTTATACTGCAGAACTGCGATCTGGCGTAGACTAACTCGTGTTCAGATCCAGTGTGTGGATATTCCAGTATAAACCTAAAGTGTTAAATCTTCGGCTTAAGCAGAAACAAATCTGTTATACTGCAGAACTGCGATCTGGCGTAGACTAACTCGTGTTCAGATCCAGTGTGTGGATATTCCAGTATAAACCTAAAGTGTCAAATCTTCGGCTTAAGCAGAAACAAAGCTGTTATACTGCAGAACTGTGATCTGGCGTAGTAACTCGTGTTCAGATCCAGTGTGTGAATATTCCAGTATAAACCTAAAGTGTCAAATCGTCGGCTTAAGCAGAAACAAAGCTGTTATACTGCAGAACTGCGATCTGGCGTAGTGACTCGTGTTCAGATCCAGTGTGTGGATATTCCAGTATAAACCTAAAGTGTCAAATCGTCGGCTTAAGCAGAAACAAATCTGTTATACTGCAGAACTGTGATCTGGCGTAGTGACTCGTGTTCAGATCCAGTGTGTGGATATTCCAGTATAAACCTAAAGTGTCAAATCTTCGGCTTAAGCAGAAACAAAGCTGTTATACTGCAGAACTGTGATCTGGCGTAGTGACTCGTGTTCAGATCCAGTGTGTGGATAGTCCAGTATAAACCTAAAGTGTCAAATCGTCGGCTTAAGCAGAAAAAAAGCTGTTATACTGCAGAACTGTGATCTGGCGTAGTGACTCGTGTTCAGATCCAGTGTGTGGATATTCCAGTATAAACCTAAAGTGTCAAATCGTCGGCTTAAGCAGAAACAAATCTGTTATACTGCAGAACTGCGATCTGGCGTAGACTAACTCGTGTTCAGATCCAGTGTGTGGATATTCCAGTATAAACCTAAAGTGTCAAATCTTCGGCTTAAGCAGAAACAAAGCTGTTATACTGCAGAACTGTGATCTGGCGTAGTAACTCGTGTTCAGATCCAGTGTGTGGATATTCCAGTATAAACCTACAGTGTCAAATCGTCGGCTTAAGCAGAAACAAAGCTGTTATACTGCAGAACTGCGATCTGGCGTAGTAACTCGTGTTCAAATCCAGTGTGTGGATATTCCAGTATAAACCTAAAGTGTCAAATCGTCGGCTTAAGCAGAAACAAAGCTGTTATACTGCAGAACTGTGATCTGGCGTAGAGTAACTCGTGTTCAGATCCAGTGTGTGGATATTCTAGTATAAACCTAAAGTGTCAAATCGTCGGCTTAAGCAGAAACAAAGCTGTTATACTGCAGAACTGTGATCTGGCGTAGACTAACTCGTGTTCAGATCCAGTGTGTGGATATTCCAGTATAAACCTAAAGTGTCAAATCTTCGGCTTAAGCAGAAACAAAGCTGTTATACTGCAGAACTGCGATCTGGCGTAGACTAACTCGTGTTCAGATCCAGCGTGTGGATATTCCAGTATAAACCTAAAGTGTTAAATCTTCGGCTTAAGCAGAAACAAATCTGTTATACTGCAGAACTGCGATCTGGCGTAGACTAACTCGTGTTCAGATCCAGTGTGTGGATATTCCAGTATAAACCTAAAGTGTCAAATCTTCGGCTTAAGCAGAAACAAAGCTGTTATACTGCAGAACTGCGATCTGGCGTAGTAACTCGTGTTCAGATCCAGTGTGTGAATATTCCAGTATAAACCTAAAGTGTCAAATCGTCGGCTTAAGCAGAAACAAAGCTGTTATACTGCAGAACTGCGATCTGGCGTAGTGACTCGTGTTCAGATCCAGTGTGTGGATATTCCAGTATAAACCTAAAGTGTCAAATCGTCGGCTTAAGCAGAAACAAATCTGTTATACTGCAGAACTGTGATCTGGCGTAGTGACTCGTGTTCAGATCCAGTGTGTGGATATTCCAGTATAAACCTAAAGTGTCAAATCTTCGGCTTAAGCAGAAACAAAGCTGTTATACTGCAGAACTGTGATCTGGCGTAGTGACTCGTGTTCAGATCCAGTGTGTGGATAGTCCAGTATAAACCTAAAGTGTCAAATCGTTGGCTTAAGCAGAAAAAAAGCTGTTATACTGCAGAACTGTGATCTGGCGTAGTGACTCGTGTTCAGATCCAGTGTGTGGATATTCCAGTATAAACCTAAAGTGTCAAATCGTCGGCTTAAGCAGAAACAAATCTGTTATACTGCAGAACTGCGATCTGGCGTAGACTAACTCGTGTTCAGATCCAGTGTGTGGATATTCCAGTATAAACCTAAAGTGTCAAATCTTCGGCTTAAGCAGAAACAAAGCTGTTATACTGCAGAACTGTGATCTGGCGTAGTAACTCGTGTTCAGATCCAGTGTGTGGATATTCCAGTATAAACCTAAAGTGTCAAATCGTCGGCTTAAGCAGAAACAAAGCTGTTATACTGCAGAACTGCGATCTGGCGTAGTAACTCGTGTTCAGATCCAGTGTGTGGATATTCCAGTATAAACCTAAAGTGTCAAATCGTCGGCTTAAGCAGAAACAAAGCTGTTATACTACAGAACTGTGATCTGGCGTAGTAACTCGTGTTCAGATCCAGTGTGTGGATATTCCAGTATAAACCTAAAGTGTCAAATCGTCGGCTTAAGCAGAAACAAATCTGTTATACTGCAGAACTGTGATCTGGCGTAGTAACTCGTGTTCAGATCCAGTGTGTGGATATTCCAGTATAAACCTAAAGTGTCAAATCGTCGGCTTAAGCAGAGACAAATCTGTTATACTGCAGAACTGCGATCTGGCGTAGTAACTCGTGTTCAGATCCAGTGTGTGGATATTCCAGTATAAACCTAAAGTGTCAAATCTTCGGCTTAAGCAGAAACAAAGCTGTTATACTGCAGAACTGTAATCTGGCGTAGTAACTCGTGTTCAGATCCAGTGTGTGGATATTCCAGTATAAACCTAAAGTGTCAAATCGTCGGCTTAAGCAGAAACAAAGCTGTTATACTGCAGAACTGCGATCTGGCGTAGTAACTCGTGTTCAGATCCAGTGTGTGGATATTCCAGTATAAACCTAAAGTGTCAAATCGTCGGCTTAAGCAGAAACAAATCTGTTATACTGCAGAACTGCGATCTGGCGTAGTAACTCATGTTCAGATCCAGTGTATGGATATTCCAATATAAACCTAAAGTGTCAAATCGTCGGCTTAAGCAGAAACAAAGCTGTTATACTGCAGAACTGTGATCTGGCGTAGTAACTCGTGTTCAGATCCAGTGTATGGATATTCCAGTATAAACCTAAAGTGTCAAATCGTCGGCTTAAGCAGAAACAAAGCTGTTATACTACAGAACTGTGATCTGGCGTAGTAACTCGTGTTCAGATCCAGTGTGTGGATATTCCAGTATAAACCTAAAGTGTCAAATCGTCGGCTTAAGCAGAAACAAATCTGTTATACTGCAGAACTGCGATCTGGCGTAGTAACTCATGTTCAGATCCAGTGTATGGATATTCCAGTATAAACCTAAAGTGTCAAATCGTCGGCTTAAGCAGAAACAAATCTGTTATACTGCAGAACTGCGATCTGGCGTAGTGGCTCGTGTTCAGATCCAGTGTGTGGATATTCCGTATAAACCAAAATGATGGGGATATAAATTAACCTACCTAGTATTCGCCTGGCGCCCCGGTAGAAGCCCAATGAAATCCCATTAATCAGTTAGGTCAGCCACGGGAATCGAACCGGGGCCTCCCGAATGGGGACCACAGACGAAACAGTCTGAGCCATCCCTCTCGGTGTACTGTCTGGCACAGCAAAGAAAGTCTCTGGGGAGTGAGACAGAGTGAGTTGTTACAGACCGTTTTCAAAAACATTCTGACGGCTTCTTCTTGTGTGAATAAATCGTCTCGGTTTTAGTGTACTGAGTGAATAAGATGAGAGTTTTTTTTTTTTTTTTTTTAGTTTTTGTTTTAATTTTAACGGTTTTGCTCCGTGTGTAGCATGCGTTCTGTCACACACATTCGCTGTCCTTGTCCCACTGTGTATGGGTGGCACATTCCTCCCAGGGACTTACTTTGCGTTGGTGGACTATTACTGAAACATACAATCGGCATTTATGATAGTAGAGGGCATTTGTGTCGTGGTGGATCCATAAAGCGGGACTTAATAGAACAGGAGGGTCGACGAATGCTGTGCAGCGTTTTAACATCCTTAGCCATGACTCCAGAGGAATGCCAGGACGTGAAGCATATGAGCACATCTAATCACTCTACCCGCAGACACTTGGCAAAACTTGTTTACTTCAGTTGATTCAATAGTGACCATCGGGTTTTCTCAATATAAAAATAAACTTGTGTTCAGCACTTGCCTGCAGTGCTGTTTGCCTGCTCGTCGCAGACTCCGCCGTGTGAGAAGCGGAAGTACAATGAACATCTTTGAACTCAGTAACACACAAATATATATTGTTATGAGGTTGACAAACAAAGGAAGAAAACGCGCTTTTCTGGTTTGCCCAAAACCCCTGGCTAACTGATACAGATTTCAACCCATTTATTTTAAATTTTATATTTTTCAATGTATTTGTAATAGAAAATTAATTGTGTGGCGTATTTCTATTATATCATTATTATTGATTATCTTTAATACACTCTCTCTCTCTCTCTCTCTCTCTCTCTCTCTCTCTCTCTCTCTCTCTCTCTCTCTCTCTCTCGCAGACACATTGATAATTCTAGAGAGTATAGGAGGTACTCCTGCTTAAATAAACATCCCCACACAGGCCAAGAATAGAGGTGGGAGCTTCTGGATTGGTATTCTAGCTAACACTCCAGGACCACACGGGCGAACAACTGATAAGTATTTGACAGTATTGCTCTATAACTCAGTTCGAAGACTTAGCACATCGACGTCTAGGAGGTTTTTTTGTGTCTATGCCCTCTAGAGGAAGACGAGATAAATAGGTGGTCCGGTGTGAGGAATGGGCAGGTTCCCTAACGGTTAGAGATTAATACTTCCCGGTGGAGGAGCCTTTAACGAGCTTCCCCCTTCCTTGTAGGCTTAACCCTCGGAGATTCCGGAACCCGGAGATCTTTCCCGATCCGGAGTACGAGAATTTAGAATAAATTCTCTGCCATACATGCGATACTCCCGTTGGACTCTTAGAATCCGAAACAGCCAACCAGGATGATTGGTGGTACAAAATGAGAAGTAAAAAGAAATAGACATGAAATTTGGGGAATGTGATACCCAGCATTCACCTGGTGGCTCGGGGAAAGTTTAAAAAAAAAAAAAAAAAAAAAAAAAAAACTCATGGCTCAGGAAGGTCGGTTACGGGAACCAATAAAAACAACCAAATACCAGGCAAATAATTAACAAAAGAACTTATCTAAAACATCGACATATTTGGAAAACTAGAATAATGATTAACAGGAAGTAAAGAGTAAAATTAGCCTTTTACGAGTGAATGACAGAAATGACGTACTTGTGGACGTGTGATTGGAACAAGTTATATTTTTCATTAATATCCATAAAGTACATTTGCACCATACAGGGATGTTTTATATTTTCTGAATTATTTTAGTTAATATACCTTAATCGTGAGGGTTTTTAATTTCCCAGATATAATGAGATTAACAGAATAATCAGTAAACATTCATGCCACGGATATAGTGTCGAAAGCACACAATCATCGACCAAATTCTGTTATAATAAACACGTTTAAACTCTCAGTAATTTAGAACGAAGGCGCACCTTTGTTACAAACATTTTTATTGCATCATATTCTTAAGTATTTTTCTCTCTGATACAGTTGAGACCTAGTTTCCATTTGTAATTAATTCACTGCTGTTATGTATATTATTTCATAAACTGAAAGAACGCAGACACTTCGGCCATACTGATATAAGTACACTGTTGATTGCCCGAATCATATCAGCACCAACAGTGTGCCGGATTTTCGTCCCGGAAAAGTTCTTTTACATGCCAGTGAATCTACTGGTATGCGCCTGTCGCTTTAGTACACTTCGAAACCATCGATCTGGACCGTATTTGAACCCGCGACCTCGGAATCAATAGACTAGGCCTAACTGAAGTACCCAAACTGATATTAAAGCAAGTCCCATTGAATGTAATAAAGAAAATTTTGGTAAGCATTTGAACGTATCTCTCAATGATGTTATTTGTGTTAAGTTTTTAGAACTTGACATAAGTTAGGTAACACATGAACACATTCGAATTCCCAATAAGCAAAAATGTAATTTAATGTTCGAGTCGGATATTGAAGGTACATTTAATGTAGCTGTAAAGTTTAAGTTAGGTTACGTGGTATTATTGAACTGTTCAACAATTAGTTTGTGCTCTGTTTTGTTTTTTCCATGTATTTTAGCCTACCTCTCTTTCTAACGTTACAATCTTGGAGATCAAGGACAAACGTTGACTGCAGTATGGTATATAAATCGGCACTCCCCTCTAATTGTCTACCTACACACTCACGCTATCAATAGCATAGGTAGCCTGAAAGCGCTGAAACACAAATAGCTAGCGTAATAGACATGCCTTAAACCAACCAGCAGTGAACATCTCTCTCTTATTACCATTCAAATCAAATCGCAAGGAATCGGTAAACTAACAGCTATATGGAAGTAGTCCGAATTATAATTCCCTCCTGAATAATAATAATAATAATAATAATAATAATAATAATAATAATAATAATAATAATAATAATAATAATAATAATAATAATAATAATAATAATAATAATAATAATAATAATAATAATAATAATAATAATAATAATAATAATAATAATAATAATAATAATAATAATAATAACAATAATAATAATAATAACAATAATGATCATAATAATAACTATAAAATAATAACAATTATAATTAATAAAATTCATAAGAGCATAGTACAAAATAAAAGGTAAATCTTCGAAATTTTGAAACTTATCTCAATAAACAGCAGAAGTTATATTATAAAAAAAAAAAAATTATCTACGTATGTTTTGTAATTTCTTGAATACCGCTCTGGAGTAAATCGAACATGTTCACTTAGAGCCCACATCATCATTTTGCAGTGATTCGTTTTAATATTTTTACACGAGCGAACGTTGGAGGGGGAGCATATTTGGTCATTTTAAGTGCTGAGAATTTGCAGTATTTTACAGAATCTCATTTATGCTGTCTGCATTCTAAGACTAAAACCAATGGAAATAACAATAATATTCAAATTCAAAAGCGAATAAAACGTTTGCGACACTTATCATTAAATGAATATACATAAATAAGAAACAATGCTCGAAAGTAACTTAGCAACCCCGAGAACATGCAGCTACATTTTATTTGCTCAAGGTGATATGCTATCAGCTTTCAAATATTGGATAGAAAATTTGAAAATTGTCTTGTCTATTCATTGATGGTACACACAATTCCGTTGTCTGCCATCTATTATCAAAAATGAACTCATTAGTTTATTTAAAAGAATTTAGTTCTCAAATGAAACAGCAACAAATACTAATAGCTGTGTATGAGATACATGAGTTACTTAGTGTTGCTTCATTTATAATATGGCTAGAAACAGAGACAAGACATTTTCTAAATGAAGTGGTGATTCGTATGTTTTTGAGGCTGCCAGAGATATGATGCCTTAGTGGATGTTTGCTTAAATAATTGGCGTGAAGCTTGCGGAACGAGTGACCCGGCATTTCTGAGACCACGTGTGTCCAGTACTTTCATTAGGTGTTTGTGGCCTTGAACTTTACCTCCTTCTCGTGATGCAGTTAGCTCTCCACAAGATTAGATGATTAGAAAAACCCCTCTTGTTGGCTAACCTTTCATCGCAGGCGCGGCGGCATGTGTGCAGAGCCCTTGTTAGCTTTGTGCGGCCAAGTGGAGGTCTGACCTCTAGAGGCGTAGCCAGGGATTCTTGTTTAACATAATAAACACTTGCCAGCAAAATGAAACCACCTCACTGAGGTAGCATACTAAATAAAGTGTTTGACATATAGCGTTTGAAACATCCGAGAGAAGCTCTGTGCAGTCTTCCATCAGCGAGTTCATTGCGGCAGTTCAGCTTGTGAATATTTCCTTGCATCTTCATCGGTGTTTGTTAGTGTGACTACCGTATATATAAATAATTCCCAATTTGTTAGACAAATGCATGAAATAGTTTTTGACAAAAAATGTGTTCTTGTTCTTTTAAACTGCGCTATAAAACGCTTCTGTAATTTAACGGTAAAATAGTTGCATTACACACACACACACACACACACACACACACACACACACACACACACACACACACACACACACACACACACACACACACACACACACACACACACACACACACACACACACACACACACACACACACACACACACACACACACACACACACACACACACACACACACACACACACACACACACACACACACACACACACACACACACACACACACACACACACACACACACACACACACACACACACACACACACACACACACACACACACACACACACACACACACACACACACACACACACACACACACACACACACACACACACACACACACACACACACACACACACACACACACACACACACACACACACACACACACACACACACACACACACACACACACACACACACACACACACACACACACACACACACACACACACACACACACACACACACACACACACACACACACACACACACACACACACACACACACACACACACACACACACACACACACACACACACACACACACACACACACACACACACACACACACACACACACACACACACACACACACACACACACACACACACACACACACACACACACACACACACACACACACACACACACACACACACACACACACACACACACACACACACACACACACACACACACACACACACACACACACACACACACACACACACACACACACACACACACACACACACACACACACACACACACACACACACACACACACACACACACACACACACACACACACACACACACACACACACACACACACACACACACACACACACACACACACACACACACACACACACACACACACACACACACACACACACACACACACACACACACACACACACACACACACACACACACACACACACACACACACACACACACACACACACACACACACACACACACACACACACACACACACACACACACACACACACACACACACACACACACACACACACACACACACACACACACACACACACACACACACACACACACACACACACACACACACACACACACACACACACACACACACACACACACACACACACACACACACACACACACACACACACACACACACACACACACACACACACACACACACACACACACACACACACACACACACACACACACACACACACACACACACACACACACACACACACACACACACACACACACACACACACACACACACACACACACACACACACACACACACACACACACACACACACACACACACACACACACACACACACACACACACACACACACACACACACACACACACACACACACACACACACACACACACACACACACACACACACACACACACACACACACACACACACACACACACACACACACACAGAGAGAGACGTACATGCTTAACAAATTCTACTTCCTTAAAAAGTCTACCGATAACTGATGTTTATCATCACGTTCAGGTTTCCTGATGAACAAATCTGAAAGTTGGCACCCAAAAAACTGAAAATATTTTGAGCATTCATGTACATTGGACAAATGCATTGTGAAATAGAAAATAAACTTAAATATTCAAATGTGAGTTTACCATTAGGCACCTACCATTTAAATGGTCGCTTGATAAGCGTTTAAAGCATAACCAACTGACACAAACTTCGGTATATTAATATACAGCACCAAACTTTATAAATGTATAAGAATCCTAAAATCGATAAATATAATCATATTCCTCAGCAAACTTATTTCCTAAGTCATTAGAAGAACATGTGTGAAATGTTGCATCGTAAGGAGCACTTCCGGTAAAAGAGCTTAAATCTGTGTTTTAATGGCATAATCTAGGAACAACTTAACACATATGCACTAAACTTTGCAACCATACTTGTTACACCTATGGGCATAGTAGATCCGTGGTTCAAATCCCGGCCATGGCATTGGATTTTTCATGTTGACTCTATCCATCAAATATCTTAGCCTATATACGGCTAGTGTGGAGAAATGATTAATTTCCATCAATTAACTAAAATAATAAGAGTTAAATGATGAAGCCTGGGACTTAAGTACTTACAATAGTAAGTCGCCACGAACGGTGTATCTCGGATGCGAGAGCCCCTAGTGGTCTACCGGGGAAATATACGAGTCAACTGGAGAATTCAATGTCAGGAAGGCACGTTGGCCATGGTAGCTCAAAGGTTAAGAGCGACTGGACGGAAACCAGTAGATCCGTGGTTCAAATCCCGGCCATGGCATTGGATTTTTCATGTTGACTCTATCCATCAAATATCTTAGCCTATATACGGCTAGTGTGGAGAAATGATTAATTTCCATCAATTAACTAAAATAATAAGAGTTAAATGATGAAGCCTGGGACTTAAGTACTTACAATAGTAAGTCGCCACGAACGGTGTATCTCGGATGCGAGAGCCCCTAGTGGTCTACCGGGGAAATATACGAGTCAACTGGAGAATTCAATGTCAGGAAGGCACGTTGGCCATGGTAGCTCAAAGGTTAAGAGCGACTGGACGGAAACCAGTAGATCCGTGGTTCAAATCCCGGCCATGGCATTGGATTTTTCATGTTGACTCTATCCATTCACTTATCTGTCCCATTCAGTCAGTGGTTAGCAATAGGGTCGTGTTGGCATTAAGGGTAAGAGAGCTGATAGATCCTAGCAGTAATGGGCCCTTTAAATTTCAGGACATTTAAGTCAAGCTTTGTCTGACTCAATTCTTTTCAGTAAATGTCAAATCTGCAAAATATTTTGAAAGATTCCAAATGTTGTTTCTAAGGGTATATTTCCATATACGGAAAATTTGTCTCATCAGTAAAACGCCTTTTAGTTGACTGTCCATATTTTTTTTTTAAAGATGTGGACTCAACCTACTGCAGCAAAGAATACAAATATAAATATTTTTGATAGTGTGTACGTTTTGTCAGTTATTTTCAAATTTCTTAATAACTTTTATTTAATACTTCAGGCATTGTGTTGTTAAATTTGTTAATATGATATATATGTGTGTGTATGTGTGTATGTATTCTTTATTTTATTTTGCTTGCAATTATAATCCTAATATACTTACGTAAAATAGGGCTTCTGAAATAAGTGAAAATATGATGATCAACAATAATAATAATGATGATAATGATAATGATAATAATAATAATAATAATAATAATAATAATAATAATAATAATAATAATAATAATAATAATAATAATAATAATAATAATAATAATAATAATAATAATAATAATAATAATAATAATAATAATAATAATAATAATAATAATAATAATAATAATAATAATAATAATAATAATAATAATGATAATGATAATGATAATGATAATGATAATAATAATGATAATAATAATGATAATGATAGTAATAATAATAATAATTAATAATAATACATTTTCCAACTAAATTAGTTTATTTCCGTTCACATTTACACTCCCAAATTTTAAATGCGCAATAATAACTTACAAGGATAATATACTTTTAATAACCTTCTTTTAATAAAATTCTTTTATCAAGCAGAGGGCTAAACAAATATTCGTCCCAAGTTGCTTTCGATGGCCGTCAACTGTTGCATGTGTCCCGCCTCTGTAGCGTAGGTGGTAGTGTGTCTGCCTTACATTTAAGAGGTCCCGAGTTCAAATCTGAATCAGAGCGTTACCTGGATAAGATTGTTTGTTTATCCGATCCTGAAAGATGAATGTCGGATACCTAAGCTCTAAGGACCTGAGTTCATTTGAGCATCCTTTCACTCCTTTCATTCATCGTCCGATATGAATTACGTTTGTAGATGTTAAACAAATATAAAAGTCAAATAGTAAAAACGACTATGCAAGCATTGGAAACATTGGAATTATGGCACTTGATAATCTGGCTGGAACCCTAGAACAATTTTGGTTAATATTTGCCAGAAAAAAAACCCTCAGTTCTTATTTTACAACTATTCGTGCAGTAAAGGGAGCTTTATTTTATTGTGGCGTGTCTACGTGTCAATAAGATAAAACCTTAGAACTTAAATCAGCTGAAGTTTTAAGGAGAATGTATAGTAAATAATATCAGGTAGTAGAAAGTATTACGGAAGTACTGAGCTAAGCGATGCTCCCTTGTCCCTCAATGAAATATTTTCCTGCGGACATTTGGGATACTACGCCCCTAAAGTAGGTGTTGAAGGAGTTCGCTTTTAAGTGCAGAAAGCAATTAATTGTAAGAGCGTCCAGTGAAAAGATTATGTAAATATTGGAGAGTGAGACTCTGGCTTGTCAACCAGTAAAGGAAGTGAAGTAGTCGAGTTATCCCAAGAAATCCTGCTGTACTGGTTTCTACTGAAAGCCGAATGAATCCACGGGCACAGCTTTGAGGGATTGAATAGTTAGCCGTTAAGAATCGAACCCGTGATCGTAAACCTTTTCTGTCGACATAACACCTTTGTTTAGATCACAGAACGTTATCAACTGAAGTTCTTTCAGATCAGACATTAAAAACATGGTGATGTCAAACTAATGTTGATTGAAACACTATTCTTTGACTTCTATCCTCCCGATGTAGGTATTTACATAACTCTTCTGTTAGAGCGACCAAATTAAAATCAAAAGCTACCGTAGAAGTTCTATGACTCAAGAACGCTACAGTGGTTTAGTGCAGTACCTGTCAGTAGAAAATGAAAGGGCGTTACGGATTAATGTTCCTATATCGGTAAAGAATCTACATTTCAAATTTAATGGTAGATTATTTAGTCCAGAATAAATAATTTAAGATTTGTTAAATTTTACTCTTTGTTTTATTACTTTAAATTGTTCTTTAATAATGCGTTCTAGTCACATAGTTTAACAATTTGATTTTATATTTTGATTTTATATCATTAATTCCAATCTTATAAAAAGTTAGATTTATTGATGCAATGGTAGGTTCTTTTTATTTTGAAAATAATATAGTTCTTTAATCTGGTAAGGCTTTGAGCTATGAATAATACAAGTTACGATAAGTGAGTTCTATACTTTATAGACAACTACAAAGCTAAGTCAAACTAGAATACCTATTCTGATTCATCACATTATTTTATTTAGAACAATGTAAGCATTTATTTTATAAAATTACTAAGATAGACGGTGTGATAATCGCCGGAGTTTCAAGTACTAATTTCCATGTACCTATGTTATTTTATAGCCCATCGTTTTCTTGGAATTACATTCCATATATAATTTTGGGGGGTTTTATGGTACCCGCTATAAACATGCCTTTCAGTAAAATTCATCGCAGCATATGATGTGGCGCATCGTAAAACCTTATAAGGCTTCCTTCCAAAATAAAACCATGGAATATTTCGAACGCCGCTCCGCGGGTCAGTTCTATACCAGAAGTATACTACGCCTGCGTGAAAGTGGTTTGTAACCGTAAAATCGCCGTCTCCAGTGCATCTCAGGTTTATTTATAGTAGTAGCAATACCTCATTAACACACACACAGATTTTAGACGAGTGTAGCTATGTTTGCGTCAAAAGCCTATTGTATGCAACTGTGAAGAATAATAACACAAGCAACAAAGAACCAACATTGTAGCATTCGGAAAGAAAGGCTTGAGGATAGACACGTGTAAATAAGCGTGTAACCAACCACCTATCCTGTTTTATCTGAGATCGCCCTACTCTATTGGGGGGAGCTTCTTAAAAGCTCGGGGAGTAAATGAAACTTGGCCTTTCTTATTGACTCAAACAACTTCAAGATTGAAATAATTATATCTGCGACTTTTCCTACAACTGAGTATGTGCTCCCATAAATATGCCAGTAAAATCCAAATTCCATAGCCGCTTCTTACAGAATAAAAGTTAACGAGCGTCCCCCCCCCCCCCCCATGCAAAAGGTGACTTTGGTTGGGTGATTTGCCTAAATATTGAAGCACATCACCCTAAGTAAACCTACTTTTGACTGGAAAAACTATTCGTTATTTTTTTATTTTCTAAACAGCTACTTTAACGAATTGGAATGCACTCGCATATTTAAAATAACTTAAGTATAACTGTAGGTAGTGTCTCCACTCAATTATTAGCATATGCAGATGATGTGGATATAGTATCAAGGACCACTGGAGCCATGAATGAGACCTTTCTGGAAATAAAAGAAGCAGCTTTGACGTTAGGACTTGAAGTTAATGAAAGTAAAACAAAATGTATGATGATAACAAATAACGAAGGAAAGAAAATATATTTTGGTAACTATCGCATAATAGGTAATTGTAAACTGGAAATAATCAATGCATTTAAATACCTGGGCACATAATAGCTAATAGAAACTATTAAGGGCTGAACAAAATTTTTAAAGCCAGGTATATTACTTGGCACACAAAAATAAGTATATATAAAACATTAGTAAGGCCAGTTTTGACATATGGTTCAGAGGCATGGGTGATAACAAAATCAGATAAGAATGCAGTTAAAGTATTTGAAAGGAAAATTCTGAGGAGCAATTTTGGTGGGATTAAAGACAGGGTATTCTGGAGGAGATGGACAAATGAATTGTATACTTTGTATGGAAATGCAGATGTAGTCTTACATATAAAAGTTTGAAGGCTCAGATGGGCAGGATATCTGATAGAATGCCAGAATGTGACTTCCATAAACAAGTTTTTAAACAGCAGATATATGGTATGCGAAGGATTGGACGAGCAAAACTAAGATGGGTTGAAGGGCCAGAACAAGATGCTAGAAAGCTTGGAATTAGTCATGGGCAAAGACTGGCTCAAGATAGGATTAAATGGAGGGAGAACTTGCGAAGGCAAGGATCCAAAAAGGATTGTAGTGCAACTGTTGATGATGTAAGTAATGTATCAGATGATAATTGTTTCAGTTTTTTTTTAATTAATGTCCTCCAACGTTAAGTCACATCGGACGGTGAATGAAATGGGTGAAATGATGCTCAAATGAGTCCGGGGTCCAAGGAGCTTAGAGTTATCCGACATTCCTCTTTCAGGATAAGGGAAAACCCCGGATAAAATCTTATCCAGGTAACTCGCCCTAACCGAGATTCGAACTCGGGACCTCTTGAACGTGAGGCAGACACGCTACCATCTACGCTACCGAGGAGGGCTTATTTCAGGTTTAAAGTTGTTAGACAAGGTTTCTGGTTTTTGAGTTATGCTGCTCACAGACACACTCGTGAATCTGTAACTAAAATGCTTTCTTTTTGGAGGTTCAGCGATTCCAAAACCTGTAGAATAATTCCTATTTATTTATTCCTATAATGACAGCGAGTCCTGCGCCGTAGCGTAGTAGGTTAAGGCATCATGCTTTGATTCCCTGCCACGCAACGCGCCCGGAATCAATCCCACTCCTGCTGCGTGCGGATTTTAAGTCCCGGCTACAGGACCGGAGCCCACTCAGCATCGCGAGGAAAATGAGGAGCTACGATAGGTAGCGAATCCTTGCTGCGAAAGCCGATTTTCCGGCTGGGGTTGCGAGATGTGACCACATCTCCCCGTATCGGTTGGACGATCGCCCACCTTTGCCTTGCGTATGTGGACGTGAGGCCGGCAGTCGGGTTGGCAAGCCCTGGCCCACTATGGCTGTTACGCCACAGATTAGTTTAAGTGATAGTGAAAGTAAAAATTAAGCTGAGTGGTTTTCGAATTTGCCCCTCCTCTCCGTCGCTCACTCACTTTGGCTTTAGCAAATTACAGTTTTTGCCTTTGTGGAGTAACGTAGAAAGAGCTCTTTCTGTTTTAAATTGTAGCCGTATTAATAATATATCTTCGGTACTAATTTCCAGTGTAGCATATTGGAAGTATACCTAATTCTAGTACTTATTTATTATTTACATAGCCCTTTTTACTTCTAACGCCATTTCGAAGACTTTTACTCCAGCAACAACGGAATGCTAGTAACTGGTTAACTTTAGGTTTTGAAATTGTATTTATCAAGAGATTGTAGGCACTATACTACCAATGTTACATTTGCTAGGTCCGCAACAGCACTTACAGCTGATTTTCAATTAGCTACTTTTAATGGTTTGTGATAAAATGGATCATTATACCAGAAAGTGTCATTCACCGAATCCAGTTCAAAGCAGAAATGGAGGAACCCATTTGTTATATTATGTGTATTTGAAGACAAAGAAACCATGTGGCTTGAGCACAAAGAAGATGCCACATTTAGCAATGCAGTTGTGGAGCTAAACTTTCCCTTGAAATGGGGTGTTTATTTTTATCTTTACTCCAAAATGTTATGAGTTTCTTTGCTATGAAGTGCAGAAATCAAGTACTAAATAGTAGATCCAGTAGTTACATACCGTGTTTATAATATATGTTTAAAATTAAGTACCATGTCTACAATGGTAACTTACGTACCAAGTTAAAGAGAAAGCTTCAGTTAATGATTATAAAAATGTCATCTTTTGGACGTATTCCACATTTAGTCTCCTCATAATTTTCGTCAGGAAGCATATTCAGTTTATCAGACTCTGCAGAGTATGTAGAATTTTTTTTTAATTAAATAAAATGTCTCCGCTTCAGATGGAAATCACACCCTGATCCTCAACATCGGTGATATTTCGACCAGCGAGGCAATTATAGTAATTCTGTTTTATGTACAAATGTTACTTTTTCAGCTCTAAGCATACAAGCCATGTTAAATTCATAGAAGGTAATAAACACTCTACAAGCAGCTCAACACGTTAGACAGTTGATACAATGTATGTGATGTCCATAGGTTCAGGGAACTACATTATATTTGGAGGTTTCACTTCTTGAAACTAAATCCAACTTATTTTTGGCAATTTTGTGGCCTTCCTTTGTATGTAAACGTAACCCAACCGCTCATAATCCTACTCAAGTTTACCTACAAAAGATTGATTCATTTGATCAATTATCCAATTTTACAGTAAAGATAGTGTTGTATAAAAAGAAGGAAAAAATGAAAAAAAGAAAAAAAGATTTCACTCAAAAGAAAATAACCGTCTATGCAATATAAAATAAAGGAATCCAAGCATAACGTGCATGTTTGTTAACAGTTTCAGGAGCGTGGTTGAGTATGAGAGGAGAGGTTCACGGACAGTGAAGCTTGACCTCAGTCCGGCGCCCGGCAACACCGACCTAAAGCACAGTTCCTTTAAAACAACTGATTTGTTCATTCTGATGAATTATATCATTTATTTGTATATAGCTTCCACAAATTGTTTTATCAAAGCTTATTTTTCCATTTACTTCATGTTAATCGAGATAAATCGTTTCACGTAAACACGTTGAACGTATAATCGAATCGATAATCAGATATTTATAACCTAGAAGCTGCATTGTTTTCTATCATGTCGCATGACAAATTGACTTACGAAAACACTTCAAAAACAGCCATGAATATTTGGGAGATGGCTAGTATCACAATCTTATTTGAAATAAATGGTGTATTTCACGGAGATCCGTGTTTCTTGTCTAGTGCGTTCAGAATTATAAAAAATTACTTCTGAACGAAGCGCATTTCTCAGTCTATCCCAGAGAATTAAAGATAAACATTTTATTTGTCGTGTAAAAAACATTTGAGCTAATATTTCAGAAAATATGATACATAATTTTTTAGAAAATTATAAATATCGAAAAATGTTTCTTGTAAAGAATAATTTCACGTGAAAGGATTTATTTTTTGAAATTTTAGTATCGCATTTTTGGCAGATGCGAAATTGGATATAAATGTTTCTTATGTACTCATCGTTTATTAATTATGCTCTAGGAAGATAACAGACTGTCTAATTTATACGCTTTTTGTGAGAATTGTTTTCTTTTGTTTCCCCTTTCTTTTCCTTTTTAGGGGGTGGGAGTATGAGATTAGAGGAAGTTTCAAAACCGAGAAATTTTGTCATCGAATTTTGGGTGAAAGTATATCTACATATAAATACAGTATTTTTCTCTTGCACTGCGGCCATCGCACGTCAGCGCCCGTCACCCGTACACAATGCGTTGAGCTAGTTTGTGGCTCGCAGCACCACCGTCATGTCAGCGAACAATACATAGTTTTACTGAATTATCTAGTTTGTTTCATTTCTGTTCCATGCTTATTCATTTATGAATTTTAACAGTGCTAATAATTTACGGGTGTTATCAGTATCCAATTTGTTTCGCTCCTATGCATATAGGTACTGAGAGTTAAGTTACGCTGTTATTTGTTTTTCATAATGCCTCGAAACGATTACACATTACCACGAAGAATTTTTATGAAAGATACATATGTGATACAAACACACGTGTGGAAGTTAGAAGGCGATTGTCATTGAAGAAATCCTTCCTCCTTAAGTCTGCTGACGGTTGCAAATTAGGAAAAAAAATCCAAAACTTGAAGTACGATTTCCCGGAAACACAGTTATAATCTTGTATAAACTTGTTCTTAAGAACATGACGTTTTAACTGTATTAATAAATTCAACAAGCCAGCCACATACTGTAATTCAAAATATGCCTTTAAAGAAATAGCAAATCAATATTCAAGTAATAGTTCAATAAATGAAGTACTCCATTTGTAAGAATAGTTTGTAGAAGTGTTTGCGGAGAAAATCACAAACTCAAACATGATTCAATATATGTGGGGTTACATGGAAATCAACGACTAATATATTAGAAGAAAAACAAAAGCACAAAAATTAAAGAGTTAAAAATTAATAATCCATCTTTCCGTGCTGTGCCAAATTAAAATTATAATAAAATCATTGCATAAGGATTTAACTGTTTTAGGTACAGAATATGAAAAATGGAATATCATTCTTGAAGTTATATGCATAACTGATTACTCACGAGAAAATTAGTAGAAATAACAGTCGCTCATGCCCTTTAACCCCGACCTTATTAAATTCACCAAACGGCACCCTTAGCAAGCAACCAGACATTATTGTAGATAAAAAGAAACATACTGCTGTATCAAGCAATATTGAATATAGAAGGATATATTCAAACTCAACTAAGATCCTATTATTGGGACGTCAGACGAGAATGGATGAAGTTTAAAATCCAGAGCATTAGCAAACGTAAATTAAATTTAAGGAGCTGTTTTTATTTGTTGTGTGGTATCCGAAACTTTCTCTACAAATGTATTAAAGGTTAGAATTCATAAAAAGTAAGAAATTAATATGCTGACGCTACGAAGACTAGAGTAGAGTTGAAAACATTGTTTCCCTTCCACAGCCCACATACGGAGTAGACACACAACGAGCGAATTAAAGAATCTCTGAAAGACATACCCTCACCGTGGCGTTGGAGGAGGGGATATGAGTTTAATAGCAAAACTGAACAAAATTGAAAATGAATATATGAATATTCCTATGAATATGTTAAAATATTGTTATTCTGCGTGTGTGTGATACACCGTTTTTAATAGTAATTGATAAAAATGTTGATCAGTTAGTATCTTTGTACTGACAGGAAAGAAAATTCCGCAGCAAAGTTCTTCTTATACTATACTATTCTATTCTTATTATACGCATTGAATAGATGTGTGAATGCGTAATGAAAGTTTATAATAATAAATAAACTTCTATGAGAATAGTGACAGTAGAGAAATTCACACAAATCCAAATATGCTTCTTTTTTTTTTTTCTTCTTCCTTCTTTCTTTTCTAACGTCCTTTCATCCTCATCCTAGAATTGAACTCGGTGCTCTAATCATGACACAGATATGCTACTCACGCACCTAAGACATTCTCCCGTATTATACCGATATTGCACATCGATATTGTATCATATTTCACAACTTTGCATTTGTGTGCTTCTATCAAATTGTTTTTCTTTCTTTTTCTGTACACTTTCTGATATATATCTGCGCCTTAGCTTTAAACACAGAGGGCACCAAGCAAATTTGTACACTAGAGGGAGCATGTGGGCTGCCACGGAAAAGGGAAAAGTGCACTGACATCGCCCGCAGTTTATTGTACTTTAGTTTACTGAAAGTTATTTGTTCCTCAGTTTATCGTACTTTTCAAGGAAAGCTAAAGTCAGTTGGATTGGAAATATGCGGGAGTTCATACAAACAATGAAATGCGACCTTGATGCGGTACCAGGATACGCGCACTTGAGTCACTGTTGCATCACAACCAAGGCCTGGTGAGTCAGAAGCCGCAAGGTGCGACAGCTTGTACACCACTGTGCGTGGGCGAGAATTGGGGAAAGGTGTGCGCATGTGCTAAACATCCCATATGTTATTACCATTGGGGTTTCATTTAGGGTCCGGTTTACTTGTCGTAATATTGGTTTTGTGTTATTTATTTACTGCACTTGCACTACTAGGATCTGTGGGCGAACGCAAGATAGAGAAATTAAGAAATGCATGCGTGACATTTGGCGATCTTTACACAGGGGATGGGAAGATAATAATTTATTAAGATTATGGAGGGTAAAAAAGTTGGTTGTATCGGAAAGTGCAACTTACTCCTGAAAATTTCTATATGCAACAATTGATCAAAGTTGGAAATAAAAAGAAGATAGGGAAGTAGAATGGAGAAAAACTATGAAATGGATATACCTTATTTCTTATCCTTCAACGTATGTTGAAAAGTGAAGAAATGCTTCAAAAATAAATAAAAATAAATATAATTTCAACGTATATGACATTGATAGGAGAGAAAATTTCCTAAACGACGATAGGGAGTATATTACAAAGAAAAATGCAAAAAGGAGAAATGCTGCGGTTATCCGAAGAAAAGTACAAACAAACGCTTATGCCCTTCCCAATAAAGAGGCACTTAACAATTAGACAGCCATAATGTAATAATAAAATAATCCGTTTTATGAAGGATAACAAGGAATACATGAAAAGCAATTTCTATGTACCCCTCCCAAATGTAGTCTAAAATTAGAGAAGTTCTTATTCACTGTTGACTAGGTAATGCGGATGCTTGGACGAGGCAAGAAAGTCAAGAAAAATGGATTGGAAGCATTTGAAGTATGGCTGTGGAGATGAATAAAGCATGTTCAATGAACAGATAACATCAGTAGGAGATAAAAATAAGGGATGTAAAGAAGTTCAGTGTACTGAATAGTTGGGAACATTAGAGTAAAATTAAGATAAATTGTTTATATATAGAAACTAAGACAAATACTGTAGCCCAGTAATGAAGTAGACTATTTTATCCGTCGGCATAAATATACAGTGAAAGGTCACAATAATCTTAATATTCTGGAGTGACTTACTGTCTGAGAAGCTATAAACGTCGTTGTAATGGTAATTAATTAGTGAGGCTCTGTTTCAAAATGGGAAACTTCGTGTTTCTAAATTGCATAATGTTCGTCCTTGAAGTTAATCAGGCGGAACATATCCCTCATTAAAAGCAACCAAAAACTCCAGGCAATTTACAAAATTGTCCACAATCATTTGGGTATCCAGAGGAAGTTACGCGCAATTAATTTTCTTTGTACAACATGACTCAGTAGTCCCTGAAAGAGCAAACAGATAACCTCCATCATCGAGGTGAAGCGATAGCGTACATACTGGCCTGTCACTGTCTTAACTCATTGTAAAAACATTCCCCAAATAGTGTTGACTAAATGTTCTTTCGTTAAACGAGATGTTTAGCTATATGCTCCGAAGCAGTAGTACTTAATTCGTTATTACGAACTCTCGCTGAGCTGAATCAGTCATTAATGAGGTGTACAGAGTTAGAGAATGTAAGTTGCCTCTTTTCTCTGATAATTACCCCAATACGATTTGTTAATCACAGTACTGTAGCTACTGAAGTTAAGGAGCCAGACCAGTTCTTGTTTATGATGAGAAACTTTGAGGATACATATGTGGACTGGACATTCGGCCGAACTTGTCGCTTATCCGGGTCAGTCAAGGTTTTATTATTTCAGTGGATCGTGCTAATTTCCCGCCACGCGTTGATCTGCTCTAGATGCACTTTCCCTACACCGGATGTGACTTCCTTAAAATTGGTAGACCTGTCCACTTGTTCTCGTTTTTTGTTAATTACCTGTGAAGGGAAGTGTGTAATGTCCTTGGTTAATATGTGGTAATTCATTTAGAATTTGTGATCAGTAGCTGGCCAGCCCCGTGGAAGCTTTCTTATCCCCTGCCCAGTTGTTTGATGTGTTATACTCGCATGCATTTCTGTGCTCTTATAGAAATTGTTGTTAAATTCTTCTTATATGGAAGAATTTTTAAATTATCTTCACTCTGAGCTGAAAACTTGGAACTTAAACCATAACTCAGAACTTAATGCCATCGCAATATTAACTCGCTTTGTAAATCCTACTGCTCCAAACTGCTCTTTACACGAATATTGTTAGAAAATAATGATTTTTCAAAAATGAATGACCATATGTTAAGATATTTTTATGAATAGTGAAAGTATGTTCTGAATTTTCTGAGAGTAGCCTTAGAAGTGATACCTTAAGCAATGCTCAGAACGGTATGAAAACATACAAACAAGTTATTTTAGTTTATATCATATAAATAAAGATCTAAAAAATAGTAAACTACGTTTTAAAGGTGGATTAATATATATATATATATATATATATATATATATATATATATATATATATAATTATCCTAGCCCCATGCAGATTAATAATTTCTAAAATCGGGATTTGTGAATTTTTGGTAGATATGGACATGCTTTTAATAGGAAATACATGAAGCGTAGGAAATACCTGTCGTTGAGAAAACTCATGCTCGGTCCATATTATTTGCAGTGCAATAAAATTGTAGGTGATTTATGTAAGTGAACTATTCATGCATGAGTTACGTATTAAAAATTCAAAAACAAATATTTTAGGATAAATTTGTATGTGGTTGGAAATCTTTAAGGTTATAAATCTGTATAGGTTAAAAGAAATTATTTTATAAATTATAATTCGCATTAAAACATTGTGTATTAATTTTTTAAAATTTAAATTCCTGTAAAGGTGTACGGCTGATAACTCTCAGTTACGTGCTGAATACTGTTCCTTTAGAGATGATGCGTAAACTTCATATGTCCAGTTATGAGTTTGTTGTCACAGCAAGTTAGATACCTGACTGAAAAGGGTATTCTGGTATCGTGGAGTTTACTTTTGGGAGAAGTGACTCCAAGGAGTTTTATAAGTATCACAGTGTTCTTTTCAAATGAATCTTGGCGTTTTCATATGAAAATTATATTTCTACTTGGAAGACGTCTTGCAACTTTGGCTGCTTGTCAGCTAAATCATTCCTATGTATGTTGGTGTGTGAAGGAAACTGCGTTAACACTATGGTTCTTTTCTTCGTAGAGTTGACGTTGATGTAATATCTTGAATGACTAAAAGAGCCCTTCTAGAGTCGGTAAACATAAGAAAAGGTGTTTCAATAACCAGCGCATTGATATAAGATAGGACTTACGTTTTGTCGAAAATTCACATGTGAAAATGGTACATAGGTAAGGGTTTATGAAATATATCTGTGTCGGTAATGATGTATAGTCAGTCATAGCTGTTATTAATTTTCAAATAGTCGGCGATTTTTTTTTCTGTTATCTGGTTATTTTTGTTACAATTAATGGAATATTTGTAAATTCTAATGCATACGTATTTCAGCTTTTCTTTGCAAGGTCAAAATTTGCCTGCATTGACTGTAGTCTTCAGGAAAGGAAGTTGCTTCAAGGGATTGCTTCTATAATTGAAGAAATTGTGAAGTTTGTATAGTAAGATTGTATCTCTGTTACGATTTACCAGTTATCACTCAGAATAAAAAAAAAATAAATAACTATTCCCAGAAATTTAATTTACCATGAAAATATCTTAAACATCTAGTATTATAATCAACATTGTTTCAGCCAATTTTGAGAAAATTAAATGTTAGACAAATGTTCTATATAAAGGATAGTTCGGGATGGCAGGATGTCGCATCCTTGGTTGGCTTTTAGTCAACCATTCGTTTTTGAGTTATATGCAGACAGGCACACACAAGGAAAATATGCTTTGGTATGGGGGAGGGCTAGAGCGGAAATCAAAGGATATATTTCAGGTGAACCTTTGACATTGAATTTTTTGGGTGGAATACAATACTTCCCCTACTTATTACACGCAACTCTAAGTAAAAATGTCTTACTCTTGCTTTGTAGATGGGGAGGACAACAGAAGATGCGATGTTATCCATGTAGTGGTGCACTTAACCGCAGTTGCGAATGTAGATAAGCGAAATAAAATATGTTTTGGGATTCAAAGTGGCTACGGAGTGTTTGACAAAGCTCTCCTTTTACGTTTGTTACACCTTTGTCGGTTCTGGTTCAATCTGAATGTGTATTTTGAACGTAGTGTCGCTATCGCACCGCCGTCGTGGAAATGTCATTGATAAAGAGAGGCAGGTCGTCTGAGCATGTAGTTTGTCGTGTAACCACCAGATGGATACAGGATGCAGGGTTTTCGATTCCGGGAACAGGGTGACTTCAGTATGTTATGGCGGAAGTAACTTTTGTTGGTAACTCAATTGTAAATATTAACTACGGGATATGAACGAATTCCTAGATCATTCCTAAAACCAGATTTAGAAAGAATATATCTGTATTATAGTTTAAGTATTCTATACAGTTTAAATCTGTGTTTGTTTTCATTGCAACTTTCTTCTTTATATAAACTACCTTTGATGATGATGATGATGATGATGATGATGATAGGCAATCCATCTTAAATTACAATCTACATTATATATAAGTTGTGTTCTCATACATTTTTTTCTTTGTTTCTTTTCAATTCTTTCCAGTTTCAGCTATTTGGGGGCTTTTTCTAAATATTATGTATTTTCTTACAGTTATCTAACATATTATGTATGTCAGTTCTCCTATTTCTTCCTAACTACACAAATCTCAGTTTCCTGCACGCAAGAATCGGCGTTGTACATATTTCCTGTATAATGTGCGTCCACCTAATGTATAGTCATTCGCTGACTTTTAAAGGCAGCGCCGTGGCTCAGTGATTAGACCGCTTGGCTCTCACCAAGGCGGCCCGGTTTCGATCCCAGGCTACCGCAAAGTGAGATTTGTGGTGGACAACACGGCGCTGGGCGGGTTTTCTCCGGGATCTCCGGTTTCCCCCGCCATCTCATTCCACCGGTGCTCCATCTTCATCTCATTTATCATCAGTGTCATCGCCTGCGGTGCAGTATGTAGTAAAAGCGGGCGTTAAACACTACACATTTTGACTTTTAAAGCTCCACATACCTTCTCTTAAGCACCCTATTTCCCCTCTTTCTTCTTTAGAGATTTTTTCTATATTGTTTCCGTTGGTTAGTTTATCTTCATTGAAATGTAGACGTCTTCTCTTTAGTTGACTGAACAATTTGTTGTATTTCAATATTATATATTTTTCTTGCGCCTTTCTGAATCCTTTATTTGGTTTGTCTGTTCCCAAAATATTACCCAAGTCATTATTTTCTAAGTGACTTGTTAAATAGCTTATACACCCCGTACTCAAATGACCTGTTTGTTGATAACTTAACATTGTTTAGATGGATTACTATAATCTAAATTCAGAATTCTGTACCAGTATTTAAAAGGTCTATCCATTATCGGCTCTTTTCTTGTCATTCTTTCCATTTCAATTTGAGCAACTTCATTAGCTACTCTGAAATATATGGCATTTTAAATAAAAATGTTAGCGCTATATTTGAGGAAACAAACAAGGGGAAAAGAGAAAAGAAGGAAAGAACGAAGGAATGAAATTTTGTCCATATAAATTACAGTTTTAGAATTTACTTAAAATCCGCATATTGCATTCTTATAAAATGTCGAAGTTGCATCAAGTTTCATATTTAATTTTATTCTTCATACTGCTGAGCAAGAGTCGCTCGTCAACATGAAAAATGAAATGTAGTTAGGTAGGTCTATACATATTCAGGGAGACCCAAACACATCCGAATCGACTGCGCTATGTTTTACCTATTCGCGCCCTCGGCGCTCGTTGCCATCTGCCGTTATTGGCGTGGATGGAAAATGTTTAAAACTACTTTTAAAGGCTTTACTTACTCATGTAATTAAAGGAGATGCTGTAACTGGCCACCGTCGTTGTCCATACATGTTTGGCATCTCTTTAGAAACCATCCGTCTCTCGGTGTAGTTCACATTTTATATATATTGATAATTGGATTTACTTCGAATAGCCAGTGCAGTTCTTTTCTTTCGAAAGGAGTTTTATGTAAGTTTGTGTAATATGTAAACCACAAGTGGCAGAAATATAGGTATTACACAAACATGTATATATCCTTAAAACACACAAACTAATTCAAATAATTTATGGCATCAGCCATTTGTGAGCTATCCATTCGTATCGCCTTTTGAGATTTTTAATTATACTTCGAAAGTTTTGCGCGCGCGCTTTGGTGTGTGTGTGTGTGTGTGTGTGTGTGTGTGTGTGTGTGTGTGTGTGTGTGTGTGTGTGTGTGTGTGTGTGTGTGTGTACGTGTGTGTGCTTTTTAAGATGGATTAACAGCATGATCCATTACAAGTAATAATATTATATGCTTTGCATTCTTAGTTATTCAAGTATTTCTTGGTTTGGTCGTATTTTATATTCTTATAATTGCTATTCTTATCGTCCTTATAATCATTTTGCTTTCACCCTCACTGTCACAGCTTTAAGTTTTTGTTTTTACACTGCACTTCATTTCACTTCACAATCCTATAGAGTTACAGAATTTTTGGAAATCTCTCAGGTATTTGGATACAAGTTGTTGTGTAGTCGCTGGCCAGCTTCCTCTTTTTCCCTAATTTCTTCTCTTAATTATTTGGTTCTTTGTTGTACTACTTCTGGGCATTAAGATATTATGTGATGTACCGTTTGGTGTTCTGTGTTGCAAGAGCATGTAGGGTTGTCTGAGATGTGGAATCTGTATTTGTATGAATTGGTTTCTCCATGCCCTGTAGTTAGAACTGTAAAACACGGCGTGAGTGACAGATTCACCTTCAGTCTCCCTCCAATGGAGGGGAAGAAACTCCTTGTTATTGCTCCTTTGTGTTGTTCCATCTGTTCTACCAATCCTGCATTCCTTTTTCTCTAATTTCTACTTCGATTGTAGATTTTGGTATCCTGTTGTAAACTGTTTCCATTCCATTGCTTTGTTAATTTGTCTGCTAGTTCATTTCCAGGAATGCCGATATGTGCATTACCCACTTAAATTATATTTTCCAGTTTTGTTCACTGTGTTGTTATAATTCTGTGTATATCTGTTCCTACGAAATTGTTTCTTGTTGGTTTCGAGAACTGACAGGTTTACCTGAGTGCCAGTATGGACTGTAATTGTCTTCTCTAGTTCTGCTACCTTCAGGTTATTTGTTGATGTCATAGTTTTTAGGATGGCTATCTGCTCGGCCTGATCAGAGAAATTTTGGTTCAACTTGAATTTTATAATTTGATTAGGTTTACTCCTTTGAAAATTTACTACATCTGCTCCAAATGTGTTTGCTATCTTGCTACCATCCGTGTCGACGTTGAAGTAGGTAGTGGTGTCTGCATCTTCTGTCAGTTTGATTTTAACTTTCTGAGTTGGATGATGCCATTTATTAAGCTCCAGTGGTTAGTCATAGTTTTCTTTAGTTTGTAGTGTATTGTATAGTGCTTTCCCTTTTATGGTTATTGTATAGGCTGTACACAGGAGGCATCGTATGAGATTGTGAGGTGGGCTTTCGCTATATTGATATAGAGTAATCTTTGGGTTCTTTGCATTTTTAATGTGTTCAAGACTGACTGAGCAGTTTCTACCGATAGTGATGCTTAATGCCTATGGGCCCACACCCCACTGTAATTTCGCTGTTTTGCCCAGTAAGTGTATTCCATTTATTGCTTTTTCTGTAATGTGGCTGATGTGGCTGTCGAAACTAAACTTTTTGTCTATGTATACGTCCAGGTACTTGATTTCTTCTACTTGTTCTAGTTTTTATTGTTTATTTAGGGATTGATTACTTCGATATTTCTTGTTCGTTTCTTTGAAATCCCATGACGCTGGATTGGTTGAAGTGCACTTTGTTTTCCTTTGCCCATCTTTCTATTTTCCTCATATCTAGTTGCATAAGTTTCGGCTTCCAGTATACCTTTCCCTTTAGTTAAAACGAGTAGGTCGTTTGCGAGTGCTAAGACTTGTCATATTAGTGTAATTCATATTTAAGAGGGTGTTTTAGACAATGTTCAAGTAGCCTGGTCCGCTGCATGACCCCTTTGGGCAACCTCTCTTCACTTCCTCTTGTATTTTATATCCATTTATATGAAGTATCGCTTGTATATTATAGTTTCGGAGGTACCCCAAGTCCTTCAGATTTTTAAGAATGCCTGGCCACCTTTAACATCATGGCTATATAGTTGAATTCTTTAATGTTTACCTCTAAGAATTCTTTCAGGGCCCTTATCACGTAATCGTGCTTCTCTAAGGCGTGAAGCTTTACTGATTTTTGTTCAGGAGATTTCTTCAGTACATCTGGTGAGATATTCTCCCTATGAGCAGTTTCATCAGTACTTTGCCTCGTACATTATCAGGCTAATGAGTCTGTATTTTGAGACTTGTGCTGTGTCCTCCTTTCCTGGTTTGATTATTGGTATCAGTATCGTCCTTTTCCACGTGTCTGATACATTCATTGTATATTGTTTCTCGCTATGTCTTGGAACGCATATGGTCCATATTTAAGAAACTAGCTTTCTAAACTTTCGGTTTGTTTTATAAATAATATATCGAATTATTCTACAAGGATATTTTATACAAGCTTTATAAAAATGACCGTAGTAGTCGAGAAAGTAATCTACGTAACATCAGGTTTTTAAAACTCAACTTTGCTCTAGCGTTAAACATAGTGATTGCAGGAGGTGCTTTTTGCGCTTGAAATTTAATAAATTCATTTAAGCATTTAATTTCATGTTAGTAGTGTTATTATAATGCTTTTTATTATCATTTTTTTTCTAGCGCGCAGTTTCTAAAGCTACTTGAAAGCCAAATTCGAGTAATTAGTATATTTCACCTATGTATTACCACAGTATTTGATAATATTTTTTAACTAGTTGGGGGTGTGCGTGTTATTTGCTATCCCTAAAGGTTGAGCCTGTTCTACCTCAGACATTAAATTACTGTGCATAGCAGTAGATAAAGGGAATTAGAACTGGATAGCAGTGGAGGCGAACCAAGGAGTGGATACGAGGAAGTAAGTTTAACATGTAGCTGACCGGATTTTCTTCTCTGATTAATGGATTTGGGTTGTCCAACTTGGCTAAACTTCACAGCTCTTAGCTAGCTTCGCTGGGTACCAAGTGGTGCCACATTCACCGTTTGCGTGTTCGGTGCATTCCATTCCTAATGAGTCACATTGGGTGAAGTTCAAAAAATGGAGAGTGATCTTTGTAATTTACCCTCTTTTCAATGGAACATGGAATACAACGTGCAAGACATTCTTTTTGCGGGGAGGGGGAAATATTGGTTCTGTTTTTCTCGCGTTTATTTGTTGCTTTATGTATCTAATGCTTTGGTCTCTTCCACTGTACCATTTATGAAATATTACCACATGATGCATCGATATGACCGAATCAGCACTTCTGCTTCTGCACTATGCATACATATATAAAATACGTAAATTAAAACCAAATAGCATAAGCACTCTGAATAAACATAAACAAAGCTTAAAATAGTAGGTAAAGTATAAATTAGGCTAACTATATACAGAAATATCTATGGTACAATTACCTTCTATTTCAGAAAAATAACGCATGGATATATGTATAAAACAAGATAGGTGTAATATGCAAGGTGTGTATGTTTTTAAAACAGTTTTCAACTTAAGAATGACCAAATCCACTATTATGATATTTGTTGACTTCTAATTATGTACCTACTTGAACATCTAAATATTACTTCTAAAGATGTTCAAATGGGTCAAAAAATTATAATTTTGTTCATGGCAATTGTGTAACGTTTTGGGTAAAATGATCATTACCATTTTTTGTTACTAAGAAGGAAGCTCTAAAACTGCATATACTGTCTGTCAATGGTAGTACGAGTAGTATCTACTACTAACAACGCGATATCATTAAAACATAATTTTCTTTCTCTTAGCAAGCTGTTTTATGATTTTATAGAATATTAATAGCGCGTAATGCCCAATTAGCTGCTTTAATAAGTCGTTAAAGTTTACAAGGTGTTACGGAGTAGGTGATATACTAAATACAGGAAAGTCGAAAGTGTATTTCGTATGTTACCAAATATACAACATGCATATCATCACTCAACAGCATGTGAAAAATTATACAGTTTGAGGAGGGGGGATCCCTCAGTAGTATAGAAGTTTGCGGCGAGATTGGAGTCCCGGGCTCCCATTCACGATCTCGGCCCACTCCTGTCAGTTTAAGCATACTATAATACGATATGCAAAAATGATACTCCTATCAGACAGTAACAGCCATGAAATTGGAAAGCCTAATCCAAGTTTAAACGTTATTTGGAGGTGGCATGTTGAATGTGCGGCGGACATAATGTGTAGCTGTCTTCCCCCCACGCCCCATCCCTAAGAGCATTACGTACATGAGATTTTAGTTTCATGCAGGCTTCGATCGTACGTTTCCCTCACTGTTGTGTTTATTACCTGTATGGATACATGCATTTCCAGAGATCAGTGTTAAATTGCTGCCTATGCAAAATTATGTATACAGAAAGATCGGATCATAGTTCATCCTTACAATGCAAAGTATTCTGGAAAGTATTTCGTGCGCTCTCCATAGAAGTTAGAGTCTGGGCACAGCTGTAACGGCTGGCAATATACGTATTACGTGGGCAAGACTCGAACTACTGCCCTGCGGCTACGAAGCCACCTGAACCAGCTGGTTGCTCCACGGCGAGAGACAGAAGGGCGCTATAGTGGGACCGGATACGCGGTTTACGGTGCAAAACGTTTGGTTTCGACATCTCTCGTTTTTTACTCACGACAGCCGGCAGATGTTTACGTAACGTGTTTCCCAGGCCGTTGTTCTATTGTTTTACTGTTCTAGCTGTCTCATAACGCAGCGATCTTCCTCTTCTGTTCAGCATTATTGATACACCACGCTGTTACAGATATCAAAGTCCGGAACAATAGGTAATACAGAGTAGCTTTAAAATTTATGGCTACAGCGCAGCAAATATAGATCGTTAAATCACATGTAACAAGTGCACCTTTAGTCGTAAACGTATGAAAACAAAGGGATGCAAAGTAGTCAGTGGTTATTTTACATCTCTCCATAAAAGCAAACACGATTTGCTCTTAAAAGGTTATGGAAACATAATTCTCTTAGGTCAACACAAGATCTATGGAGATCGTTTTTATCAAAGTTGTTTAAAATGTCGTGAGTAGCTCTGTAAGTGGGAGGACTGTAAATTAGTAAACTGCATTTTTATGTTCCAAAGATAGGAACTAATGTTGTGATGCTTTAAACCGATGTTCGTATTTAGATGAATTGAGTCTAAGGAAAGTAACGAAACATTATTAGAGACCTACATAAAATTAAGTTCACTAAAGTGCAAAAAAAAAAAAAAAAAAAAAAAAAAAAAAAAAAAAAAAAAAAAAAAAAAAAAAAAACCCTAAGAAAGACTTGCGAAAGAAACATATATACCCAGTGCAAAATGAGATCTAAGGGAATATGTTGAAAAGTATTAATCTGTGCAGATATTTAGGATATTTAAGAAAGCTACTGGAGTATGTAAGTTGAACGTATTCTGATCTTGGAAACGGCATTAATTAAGTAAATATTGGTTGTAAATGCAATACGAGATTTACAAATGTATCAGTTTTGAATTCTATGAAATTTAAATAAGAATTTTCGTAGTAACATGAAATTATAACCTATTTGTTTTCTTTTTGTGACGTATAGTTCAAATTTAGGTATATAATAGTTTTTAAAGACAGTTTTAAAAAGTCAGTACAGTAAATAGTTCACCGTATTTTATAGACTGCTCTATCTAATATGCAAAAGTTTAGCTTTGTGGATATCACTAAAATGCTACTAAAATTCACCTTAAAGATTGTATTTGTTGTGGAAAATTTCGCGTACTTCAATAAGTTTTAAACAGCTGGAGCGCAGAAAAGAGATATGATATTTTTGTCTTGGTGAAAAGGGTTTGTCGTATTATTACTAAAAATATGAAAATATCTTTTAGTCGTTTATTTAAAAATGTTATTTTCATAAAAGAAAAATGTTAATATATAGTTAATAAATTTGTGTACACAGTTGTGTGGGTACCAAATCTTACTGCGTGGAGCAATGCTATGAGTAGAAAAATATTTACCTTGCTGTCAAAATGAAATGGTTTACGTGAACTGGATTTACAGTTTTTAACTTTGTACTGCGTATTGAAAATGATGTGAGGATTGCCAATGTATGTTTTGAGAACAGGGAATCTGGTTCTACTGTTTTATAAGGCTAATTTTCTTTCCGCTTCGTTAATTTTAAAACCATTTATATAAACTACTTCGTAACTTAGTGAACATATTGTGACTTTGTGGGTTCGTGAAATGACAAGTCCAATTACACCACTCAAAAATGTTCTTTATTTCCACCGACTTACAGTTAAACTCTTGCCAATTACACAGAATTACGTAATGCACACAATTACGATTCACCAGTTCGTCCGTCACAATTTCACTTGCACTCGTAATTACGTACAATTTTCCGATGCTCTTACGCAGTCTTCTTGTCGTACCCTAGCACTGCATTCTTACACCAAGAACTGACTGACTGACTAACTCGACGTGCTGCTTATATAGGGCCAGCGGGTCGATCGGAAGGTTCCAGATTAGAGGAAATATCCTGTAAGTTCGAGAACACAGGTGGAACAGAAAGAGACGGCGCCGTGATGTTTTTTTGTCCCAGCCATCCCTTCTTAACGCTATAAGACAAACGAGGGGGCGGGGCGAACACCGACCCGTCTGCTGCTTGCCCAGTCTATAGGGTGTTCCGACGCTCTGATGACAATATTGTTAAACAAAAATTGAGTGTACATAAGAATATCTTTAATTATAAAACTGGAATCATCAGGATACTGTGGTGTTATAACTGACATATAAAGCCAGATCGCAAACAGTTAGAAATCAAAAACGGGTCCCGGATAGATCCTTAAGGAACAACAAAATTCATAAGACAGTCTGCATTTTTTTTTTCTCCATTTAGTTCAGTAATTTTGATCGGTGCCAATTATTCCATTGTAAGTTAGAGGTGCTAGATATTCCATATTTAAGCATCAGAATTTTCCTACAATCTTGCTTTAATAATTGATGTGTTACAGTCGTATGACATTCTATACCCAAATTTTAGAAAATATTCTTACTATTCCTTCCGCTTTTTTTCTTCTTATTTAATACTAAAAAGAGATTTTCAATGCTTTAGTATCATCCAGTTGCCAAATTCTTGATTTCTTTGTTGCAATCACCGTCTTGTGACGTTTATTTTTCTGGCTAATGCTTGTTAAATAAATAAATAATAAACATCGCACACATGGACAGTTGGATTCTTTGGCCTTCAAACCCGCCTGGGTAGCGTAGATGGTTGCGTGTCCTCTCGTTCAAGAGGTCCCGAGTTCGAATCTCGGTCAGGTGATTTTCTGAATAAGGTTTCTTCCGTGGTTTTCCCTTATCCTAAAAGACCAATGTCGGGTAACTCTAAACTCCATGGACCTCGGACTCATTGTAGCGTTATTTCACCCATTTCATTCGTCGTCCGATATGACTAAATGTTGGAAGAAAAAAAAATTGGCCTTCAAAATGTGTATTTCCAATGAAAAGGCTTTCTCTTAAGAGATACAGAGAGGAACATAAGTTAAATTCCACCTTAAGCTGTTTTAACAAATGTTCTCGTTATTTTTTTCATATACTAACTTTATTCGTAGTAATTAAAATACGTTGTGTCTATAATGCTTGAATGTCAATAACATTTGTATTTAAAATTTGCGTAAGTAACCTGTAATATCCGTTGCATTTTGAATTGATGTTGTATAATTATTTTCTGCAATTAGTAAAACTTACGAAACAAACTCTCAATAAATGAAAACTGTAGAAATAACTGAAAAATACGTTAATTTATGAAAAGGTAGAGTCAGGCTGGAAAGTTATATGCTGTAGTCGGGATTTGAACCACGGATCATCCAGTCTCCGTCCGGCTGCTGTTAACCATTGAGCAACCATTCCCAAAGTAGCTAGTACGGCATTACTTCCCGGTAGTAGTTCTCATAACCACATGAGACAATTAATTACTCGTACCTTAATGACGACTTACTATGCTGTAAGTACCCTAAGGCCCAGGCTTCATAGTTCGGACCACTATTAGATCAATTAATTTCGACTTTATTTTATGTCAAAAGGCTTTCTCCAATTTTCCAAATATGGCTGTTAAACCTTTAAATTTTAACGTGTTGCACTCCTCATAATTTCATGAAACATGAAACATTGTATGTTACACAATTCTTCCTCATTAGCAACAATACACTGACAATGAGAACAATTGTGCGTTGTTTTCCATATTCTGCATGCAACCAAATCCACATTACTTAATTTGAGATTATTTTTAACCGAGTAACGCAATGCGAATAGAAACATTTCTTTTTATGTGAATACTGTAACATATAACGATCATACTACGAGTTATAATTGACAGAGAAAGTGTCAGATAAGTGCAAATCTTAATAATTATTTTATCCTAATGCAATGTATTTATCCCACGAACTTTAATTACCAAATATGATGCATATACTCTCTTGCATTAAGGCTACATAAATGTTGCCTGTGAACAAATGAGCATTTTCAATAACGCGCCTTGTGGCAGAAATGTTCTGCCAGACAGGAGAAGCAGCATTGAAATGGAGAAATTTAAGCATAAAGAGGAAGATTGGAAAATAATGATTACAAGCTCGATCAGAACTAGCAGAACAAGATTGTGCTCGCTCAACAAAGGCTTCGAAACATATGGTAAACAGAATCCCCTAGGGCAGAGCTGCAATATGTTGATGGCGTTGGATCTAGAGCATTACACAGCTGTTTGAGATAAAACTGGTGCTGATAATTCTGAAAGAGAATCGATAGCAATATCTGCAAACATTTCTCGCTTAACTGCAAGCAGCTTTGCTGTAGGTGTCTTGAATTATTTTAGAACTAATTGTATGTTGCGGATAAATCATTTAGTTAATAACAGAGCGGTTTGTGAAGTGTAAGATATCCGAACCCTCAGTCATTGTTTTGTACTATAAATGTGTAAGAAAAGAAAAAAAATGGCCACAAAAACTTAGTGTTCAAAGGGATAAACTTAAAGTAAAAGCTTAACATGGCCAGAACAAATCACAACTGTACTTTTTAATCTCCTTGAAGCTTCTTTCGATTTCTTTATTTCATGCCCCTACTTGGGAAATAAATAAAAATGTCAGAGCCTACACAGCAAAATTGTGATGCATATGAGGTTTCATAGCAATTCCTTCACATTTCTTTCAGTATTCTTGAATGAAAAGGTAAAATACCTCCATTGGGGGAGGGGGGGGGGAGAAAAGGATCTGTTTGGTTTCAGAGTAGCCCAGGATGCAATGTAAAATTTTGGTATTTATTGCAACTCCGAAATAATACAAATTTAATAATAATTTTGTTTGTGTTGTTTCTCTATCACTTCTTAATGCTAACATAACCAGGTACTGATTTTTTTTCTTTCTGCTGTAAAAGCGTCCCTTGTCGTTACATCCATTATGGGGCTTGGGCTACCAACCGGACTGCCGGCATCACGCCCACTTACCGTTACATAGGCTGGTGGTCATCCGACGATAAATTGAGTTCTTTATCACGCACCCACAGCTGCAATGTTGGATTTCGTGCCAGGGATCTCTGCCTATTGCATAGCAATTTAGGGGGATACCGGTCTTATACCCGGGCTTGAAGTTCTACCCTCATGGGAGGGTCGAACTCGAGTTCATTCCGTGGTTGAAAACTTGAGCTTCACGCTCTGGGTTCTAAGAAATAAATAATTTATAAGAAATAATCTATTCCTCCGACACATTTGACTCAAACTTACTAATAAACTTGGGTTAATGACGGATAGCAATTGGTGCTTGTCTGTTGACTGAAATCGTGACATTCATCGCTATGAGGTCACCGACTGAATAATTAGTACAAGGCAGAAGTAAAATATTATATTTCTGGAAAGAGTGGCATTTCCTATCTATATTACTGTATTAAGAATGTAACTGGAATGTTCACTTGTAATTAGGGTTCTACTAGAAATAATGTTCTATTTCCTCGAGAAGAGAAACGAAAATTACGAACGTGAGTAAACGCATGCGCGCATGGTCACACAGCGTGCAGAATGTGGGTGAAAGTTGGCCGGATAATGCTCAATTAAATTACAAGGCATGGGATTGATCATTTAAGTCGGTCCCTTATCAGAGCAAGTGGAAATGTACAGAAACAGTAACCATTTATTAGAAACAATTCACCAGAGTTTTTCAGCATTTGAAAATCTTTGCTGAAGTTACTTGATATTTGGGTAAGATGCGGTCCACATCAAAGAAGGCATTCACTTAGAGGCAGATGATGTACATTTTGTTTGACCTCTATAGAACGATGCCAGCAATTACTTTAAAGTCCTTGTCATTGAAGGAGCCATGCCTTATTGGAAATTCATAAGATTCTGGACATGTTCCAGTGATTTCCCCGCAAGGCCAGAAATAAATACAATACTCGATGACTTTCTCGTTACAGACGTGGTCATTTGCATCCAGGACCTAGTAACCAACCTGCATCCCCTTATCAAGCAATTTCCCTAAAGCAGCATTGCTGTTAATGCAAATTTCTATGGGTTTGCCAGGTGGTCTTACGTTTCGATCCTGGAATCGCATCACGGATAAAAGAAAATATGAAATGTGAAGCAATGATTGCTTACATTTAGTTAGTATTGGGGCTTACTGATACCCCAGAAATCGTAGCGTGATACTGTAATTTGCTGTGGCCGTGGGCTTTGTTTTACTCTACCACAAAGAAAGATAAAAAGTCAATGTGAGGTATAAGTACAAATAAACCCTGTGATTTTTATTTTCCAGAATTCATCTCAGATTGTAGTTTGATAGCTCCTGAAGAGTACCTTTCCTACTCATCCGAAATGCACTATTTTGATTAGCTACAGTACGTCTGTTAATATGTCTCTACCAAAGTGCCCTATAATAAATACTACATTTCATTGTTGTACAATATTTGTATCTAACAACCTGAAAGTGAATAAATGGATTTGGAAAGGTACATCAGACTGAAAAATTCAGTTCAAAAGTCGGAATATAATCGCGAATCTTCAAGTTTTCGGCCCAAATGACCTTGTTGTCGACGGGCCCTTAAACACCACACACTCACTCTTCAAGTTTTCTTCTGACCAAACAGTAGCATAGGAAGGTGATTGTGTAAATAAATCATTTGTAGGGCATTTTGCTGGTTAAGTATCCAAATGACAGGGAACAGTGCTAGAGTTCCAAATACCTTATTCTGCCAAAATACTGCAGCAACTGGTCATTAATACAGGAAGGCGACTACTTAACTGCGCTTTTCTGCAAACACTGACTGAACTGAAGCAGTGAACCTACAGTAACCGTCACGTTATGACTTTAATAACACCCCCCTCAAAACCGTTTTGTTCACAATATAAAACTCAGTACCCAGTTAGGGAGAAAGCATCATGTTATGAACCATACTACAGTGCTATTCAATAATAATACGTTTTTAATGGGTAGACCTCACAGTTCCTTCTTTTAATTATTATTTACTAATATTTAATGTTGTTCAAGCCGGTAAATTTTTATCATAGTAAAATCTCCTCTTTAATTGGAAGAATTATTTTTCAAACTAAAGTTCAGTTAATGGAAATTAACTGTTCTTTCACATTAGCCGTGTGTAGGACACTATGAAAGGGTAGGGTCAGACTGAAAAACTCAATGTCATAGCCGGGATTTGAACCACAGATCTTCTGGTCTCCGTCCAGCCGCTCTTAACCACTGAGGCACTACGACCAACGTACCAGCATGACATTATATCCTCGAACTAACTCGTCTTCAGTTGACTAAAAGTACGCCTTTTATAGGTAACTAATACTTCAATAGCCCGCAGATTTCACCTTTTTCAATTAGAAAGAATTATGGGCATATCCTTATCACGAAAGGAAAAGTATGTTTTAAAACAAATTCTTAAAGTAAATCACTGAATTTCTGTGTCTAATTTTGTCTCAACACTCCCGTTATACGAGTTTGTCATATTACCATCAGAAACGGTTTAAACAATTACCTAACAATAACGTTTAATACTTAAGTATTTAAAATAGATTGTCTTATTTTAAGCATTGTTATTTGCTTTTTAGGTGGATAAAACATATAAATAAGACGACTATAGACTCGGCTTTATGCTGGGTAAAATTTCCTGTTTTATGTGAAACGACCGTTGGGTTTAAGTGATAGAAATTAAAATGGGCATTCAGTGAAAGAAAGCTTTTGTTGCCACTCCAGCTGTTCATGCCAGTAAGGAAGTGAGGAATTGGTGAAATGTTCCAGAAATGATTTCTGGATTCGTCACATGTGTTAACAGGAACAAGACCGTAGCCGACGATCAAGAAGCGTAAAGCAAAGACCACTTTATAGCCTATTGTTGCGAAAACAATGAGTGTCCTGTTTGCTCTAAATTTGGTGGGCGCTGGATATGTAGGTATCTTCCAGAACGATAGAAGTCTCTTCCACGCATTCGTAGCTGTGATATGCAATCTGTTGCTAAAAGCGGAATGAGAACAGGATAAACAAGTGGATTTTAGTGCCAGAGTACTTATCTAATCGATGTTAGAATTATAGTGCCTGTCTGAAAGTCCAACTTGAGATTCTCATTATTTCGGTACATTATTAATCATAATCATCGTTGTCATCGAATCTCGGAGGATAAATATTTCGAATGCCTTTTCCTCATGAGAGAAGACCAACTTCTATCAGTTCTCACATCTATGAAATCCCCTTTTAACTTTTCTGATTGTTTTGATAACTCTAAAATGTTTATACATTTTCATGCTGCACCAATAAGTTCTTAATAATCCACAATTCCTTCAAAGACATACCAAGAAGCAAAAGCAACAAAAACTGTACAAACCGGAGTTCATATTATAATAATATATTATAATTGTAGTGATGACCGTGAGTTTCGGAGTTGAATTTACCTTTTTATCCCCATTTGCTGATAAGATATGAGGTATCTTGAAGGTGAGATTAGGAAATCTGATTACTGAAGGCTTACATAAAGAAAAACACCGAAAGAAGCACAAGAAACTAAATTCATGAATTCGTTTATTCAACAGCCTTTTCGCACATGTGCAGCATTATATTCTCTGATACATTCGTAGCTGTGCTATCAGTTAAGTCTTTTGTAGTGCAGCTCTGTGCTGTTAAGCCAGGCATGAGCATTTTCTAGCCAGCAACATCCATTCCTTCCCTGTTCAAGCAACCCAATAATGGAACATCACTGCAGGAAATTACGTGATGCTTTCCACGAGAGTTGGTCGTAAAGAACGGGCCCTCATATTTTGTTATACGAGGTGATTAAAAAGTATGGAACAATGCTTGTAACTTTGTTGTTATAATTTTGTGAAGTGTCTTTTTTGTTTTTGTTTTTTGTTTTTTTGTTTTTGTGTAGAAAAGCTGTAAGATATCAACATGTTTTCATATTACTAAGATTGTGAATAGGGCGTGACTTATTTTAATGGCAACTTTATTATTTACTCACTCACGCACGCACTCACTCACTCATTTATTTATTTATTTATTTATTTATTTATTTATTTATTTATTTATTTATTTATTTATTTATTTATTTATTTATTTATTTATTTATTTATTTATTTATTTATTTATTTATTTATTTATTTATTTATTTATTTATTTATTTATTTATTTATTTATTTATTTATTTATTTATTTATTTATTTATTTATTTATTTATTTATTTATTTATTTATTTATTTATTTATTTATTTATTTATTTATTTATTTATTTATTTATTTATTTATTTATTTATTTATTTATTTATTTATTTATTTATTTATTTATTTATTTATTTATTTATTTATTTATTTATTTATTTATTTATTTATTTATTTATTTATTTATTTATTTATTTATTTATTTATTTATTTATTTATTTATTTATTTATTTATTTATTTGGATCCTCAGGTCTTGACACGTACAATTACTTACTTTTTAAACTGTAATTTAAATTTATTAGGGCGTATTATAGCACATGATATTTAAAACAAGAAAACACATTCATAACAGAATTAGTGGTGCTGTGTTGTATTCTAACACATAATGAATTCACTTCAAAAGGTACTTAAAATGACCTCCATTTACTGCCAAACAATGCCAAAATCTGTCTTTGAAATTAGTTTATGTTTCTAACAACATTGTTCGCCAGATCGGCTGCATTTCTTACCCAATTCTTCGCTTTAACTGTTCATGATCTTGGTCCTTGTACACCCTTCACTTCAAATTTCTCCACAAAAGAAAAAAAAATCTAAGGGGTTCAGGTCAGGAGATCTTGGCGGTATTTAAATTCGTTATCTTTCTGTAAGTCTTGCCATGACTACTTTCAGGAAGATTTTGCAATGGAGTAAGCATTGTTGTCCTTATTAGCTTAGCTTTTGTCTGTATTTGTTCAGTCCAAAGCCACATAATGAAGTAGCCTACTAATTCAAATCCTGTTCAATTTGAAGTAATGATGCATTTTATTTTGCTCGGTACACATGCAGTAAGGTCCTAATAAATTTAAATTGTGGTTTGAAATGGTATTTGTACATTCTGAGACTTGAGGACTGGAGGAGTGCAGAAAATAAACTCACACCCTTTATTTGTAATCATACTAACGTAAGGACAAGTTAATATCTTAGAGCTTTTCTGAAAACGTCACTTAATAGAGTTGCAACAGTGGGGTTACGGACACTGCTCCAAGCTTTCTACTCATCCAGTATACACATTGTACTGTATTATAAAAACTGCATTGTTTGTCCACTTTTTCTGCAAGTTTTCATGTGATATTTCATTTTAATAAGGCGTATAAGTATATTTTTAATTTATTTTGTAAATTAATGCATGGCTTGTATTTCAGTAGTCGGCTTCCCTCCTGTATGTGACACGCGGCTCGCCCATACCTACTGTAAACCATGGAGGTCGCCCATGTTCACTTATTGACCGAAAGCTACGTTCTTAAAATGTCACCCTCCATATATAAGAAGTCCTCCACATCTTCTGCAGTTCTTCACATCCCACTTCACTGTCAAGGATCCTACACCACAGCACTTGCTTGTTTGGGAAACAAACAAAGCAAATATTTGTTTAGGTGCTAGGACACATTCTGCAACATCTCCATAGTATACGTATATTGCACTCTTCTTCTGAATTAATGACATGTGAGATTGCTTTCATGGGCGTTTTTGGGGAGCACAAGCGGTCTTGCTACCCCGAAATTTCTGCTTTCCTGGTATTACAGAAATGAAAATAACTTGATAAAGTAACGCAATTGCAAACGTTTTATCTGAAACCTCTCAGGATATTTCTTTAGGTAGGGAACATATATGTTTCAAAGAGAAATTTCCATAAGACAATCTGACAACATACGTTTCAAATATGTAAGTACAACTAAATCACGAAAGTGCACTTGCCATTATACTTTTATTTCTAATAATGAAGGTGTAGTGTTCCAAGAATACTTAATTTTGCTTTATGAATGTTTATACTTTCTCATTAATCCTAACCCTTTAAATTGTAAATATGCAACACTTGGGAAAATTTGTGGAAAGTCCTTGTTTAGGAAGGAAAAAACATGACACCATAACTCAAAAAGCAAAATCCCATACTTGAGAGAAGTACCAAATTTAGAATTTAAGTTCAGTATCTTCTAAAGATGAGACACTTCAAAATAAAATGCTCCAGCCCAGACTTGTCTTTATATGAACCATTTTTCGAAATGCGTTCTCTCAAAGTAACTGCAAAGACTCGAATAAAGTATTAGTCTTATATAGGCATTTAAGACTATTTACATCACTTATAAATGTATAACTTGATTTTTTTGTGAATAAGCTGTGATTTCCATATCATTCGGAAGATATTTGTATGATTTTGTATAACTGGTAAACCTTAGAGTGCGTCTTAAGTACTGAAAAAGCTACACATTTTATATCAGGTACATTTTCTTGCAGCACCAGCCATTTCCTGGATGTCACTTATTTTATTATTTCAGTAGTTGTGATGTTTTAAGTCACTATTCATTTGTTCCTCGCGATCATTGGTGGAATAAGGAGTTTTAAGGCCAGCATTATAAGCATCTTAGTGTGGTTTTGGGTTCCTCTCTTCCCCTGTACCTATCACGTATGTAATGTAACTGTTTGCAAAACTTTGGTCTCGATGCATATGAAATAGGTAGAAAAATAAGCTTTTGGAATGATATATAAAAGTAAAAGTGGAGAGATAGAAATACTTTAACGCCAGATTTTTAAAGTACTATTTCTAAAGTCTGCCTTTTCAACCTGAGCCCGGGCTTTCTGTGCCTAAGTTTGGGGACTTGATCTTGATTTACAAAGAAGTTTTATAGTTCACTGCCATTAGATGCTAGGGGCAGCAACAAATGACGCAAAGAAGTCCCTATTTTCATGCCTCTATGCACTTAATTTTGTTTTCATACATTCTTAACTACCGTGTCGCGTTAAAATGTTTGATATCTCGTGTTGTAACGCTCCATCTTTTACTAATTACATTGGGAAAAGTGCAAATATTAAGAAAGGGCACACGCTCATATAATATTGAACTTCTTACGTTTGTTTTAATTTTTCATTTATCTCAGAAGAAAAAGAGAGTGATGTTAAAACTATTATAATGAAACATAATTAACAAATTAATCAACGTCTTACTTTGTCTTCACCGAGCGGCATGGCTCAGGCGGTTTCGTCTGTGGCCCGCATTCGGGAGACCTGGGTTCGATTCCCGTGGCCGACCTACCTGATTCATGGGGTTTTTCGGGGCTTTTTCCAGGTAGCTAGGCGAATGCTGGGTAGTTAATTACGAGTACATCCCCTGAATTTCCTGCCCATTTAATCTGTATTATAATTTCACATCTACCATCTGGTGGTCTCTTTCAGGGTAGAAGTGTCGGTGGGTGTCTCGGCTGTGCATAGTGGGATGATATGCTCTGAGGTAAACTACTTCCTACTCGGGTAGGCCGGTTGCCGGTCTCCGCGCCTTTGCTGGGACCCTTTCGGGATCGCCTGCCTGGGACCTTTTGGGCTCGGCTGCTGGGCTCGTTACCGTCCCGCAGTAGGGGAGCGTGCCCGTTGTCCTGACCTGTCGGGAGAACTCTCTAAGTAAACTGCAGGGACCCTGCCCTCTGCACTATCGTGGCTCTTGGGTCGGCCGTCTTCTGTTTCCTCTCGCATAGGCATAGGCACAATGGGCCCAGCATGGTGGGCTACGTACCGAATCCCTTCTATAGTGAAAACCTAATCATAAATCCATTGTCATCGTGTTTGTTCATCTTCACGTAACATGAAATAGTATAGATATTACTGTTTTCTTAAATGTATAAACGGCCGAAAAAGCAATAGCAGGCTATTGTGAGAAAGGTCCTTTTAGCTGTTAAAGATACCTACATAATAATTATCCACTGTCAGTTACAGCTGTTGCGGTGGCTATCTTTAGGTTTATCAAACTTCCATGCCGGTACATCTTCAGCGGACGTAAAGTTTTCTTTACTTCATAAGAATTTATTTCCCATATGTACTAGTAACATGCATCATTCAAACGAGCTTATTAGCCTACGTCATTAACATTTTATGCAGAAGTTTTAATTACGTCCTGGATTATAGACTATACTGTTCTAATATATTACCATAACTATGAACGTTATTTGTTATTTACAATTTTACGAAATTACACTACGTACAATATAATAATCTAAGCATTAATATTAGAGCTGGATCATACAGTTTTAAATAGTATTTTGCCATTTTCGCAAAGTGCGCAATTATCTGCAGCCTTCCCCTTTAATTTGCTGTTACAAATAATGTATAGGTCTTACGGTTAAGGTATATTGTGTAGTATTATGACCTAGGTTGCTGGGGACATAACCTATTTCTTTGAACAGCGGCGACATTGCAAAATTCCTGGTTTCGAATTCCACAAACCAATAATACGCACCAAGTATATATCTCAGATTTCCTCCGCAATGTGGGTCAGGGTCAAGAGGTGAATTAACAGTGCATAAAGGTGTAACGTTCACGGTCACAACAAACAGGAATGCTATCGTGCTTTTTTGTCATAGAAGCCATGGTATCGGTGAGAGAATCCTGCAGCCAGAATTTGCATAAAATATGATGGATTTGAGTCACCATAAAATATCTCAGAGTTAGGTAGCATGTCTCGAATCTCCTTGAATTGTACTCATATTTCGTAATGTAATATTGAGGTTAATCTATACTGTGTTCAACAACGGATATGTTAACATTCATAACACATTTTTCCGAAGAAACCAAAGTCTTACATGCATGAGGTATGTATTTGAAATATGAGTTTTGAGCACATCATTCGATAGAAAAAAAGACCCACATTAAATGGAAATGATTACAAAAATACGGTTTAAGGCCCAAATATGCTCAGTGGCATAGTGAAATTATGCGTCTTGTGATTACACCAGAATAAAGACAATATGTAATAAAGTTGTTGAAACGAACTGAGACTATCCATAAAGGAAATAAAAAGTTCAGAATTCCATACAGTAGTAGTAGTGACACAGAGGCTGACTCGGTAGTGAGCTCTTTAAATGACATTGCAAAATACTTGCTACTTCAAAAAGTACCTGTAATCCAAGGTCGCGGGTTCAAATCCACTCACCGATGTGCTTAAAAGCTACACCCAAGGCAGACATTTACTGGCATGTTTAATGGGTCCCTGTTGGACAAAAGTCCGGCACATCGGCACCGTTAATATAATCATGTTAGCTGATAGCGTTGCTTACAACAATAATATTTATGTAGTTCACAAAGTAATACAAATATATTGATAATGCAAATTAATAAAAATTAATATCTCTAAAATGGTTAAAATATTTTACATAAATTCTATGTTTTAATGAGACTAAATTTGTCATATATCTGTTTTGGCTTATCTGATATATGCTTTACCGAATTATGCAAAGTTTATTCAGAATGAAGGGATCTCGCCGCTTTTTACAGTGTGCTCAGTATTAATCTTTTATTAATGACACATATAATATACTGGACAAATGGTAATTTGATCACAACCGTCAGCCAGTTTTGGAAAGCACAAAATATCTATATGTAAAGTAGTTTGGGGTGGGGATAATTTTCACAAAAATATTAGTGTTGCATCTTTGGAAGACGCTGAACGTAAACGTCAAGTCTGGCAGTTAGTAATCCTACTTGTTTTGAACTAGTACGCCGATATGACTTAACGTTGGAGGACGTAAAAAATAAAAAGAACGCGCGCGAGCGAATCGCTTAATTTTTCGACTCAACACGTATATTTGCAGTGCAATATGGATGATCAGCTTTTTGTGCAACACAGAACATTCTTTATCTATATAGTCAGATATAGTCAAAAAAATAAATATACGCAAAAGAGAATTTTATAACGTGGTAGCTATTCTTCTCATAATATTTTGCCAACGTACAACAAGAAATCTTAGTTGAAATACCTCATATTACTATATATACCAGGTGAGCCAGCTGCCCCTTATTCTCGAGTTTTATGCAATGTGCCTTTCATACTCCAACATGAAAACATCGATCCCATTACTAGGTTCCACCCGCGTATTTAACATGGACGTTAAACACTCGATGAAATTAGTACTAATATGGATGTTATTGCATCGCCTGTAATATATATATATATATATATATATATATATATATGTAATTAGACAGCTGACGTTTGCACGTCTGCAAATGTTTACTGGAACTAGAGAATACTATATGTTAGACGGAATGTTTACCTCACACGTTACTAGATAACTTAGTTGGAACGAGCGAAAAACTGCTATGTCATCCGTCTACTGTGAAGGTGGTTCAAATCCCCTACATAGGTATACTAATGTTTTTATCACGTAATATCCATAATTTACAATTATTCTGAAAAATTTTATTTTTAAGTGCTTTATTTATATTTTATGATATTGCTTGATGCTTCTTTATTGATGAACTACAAGTAGGCAGTTGTTTAAACACACCTATAGGTAAGTGCAATTGAAATAAGGATCATTTATACACATTTGAACACAGAAAACAAGGAAATCACAGTTTCAGAGTTTAACGTGTAAGTTAAACACAATTTTGCAGATATAGAATTATTGTGCTATTAAAATTGTCGTTTCAAATTGGTGTGTTTTGTGGCGCTGGAGTGACCCTTTTTTATTCCTGAAACATGACTTCTCTAACGAAGCAAGCGCTCGAAGTGATGATCCTCTTGGGTAATACGTGCCCTTAGAACTCTAATTATAAAATATTGTGAATTCGGCGTCCAAATTTTGATGAACATAAAAAAATACCTACAATGCTGAGACTCGAACTTGTGTCATTGGGGGTTAGGGCTCAGGAGAAGTTATAATCCCACTGAGCTATTTTTCGAGACTTGCCTGAGATCACGTTCTGGGCCTGGCACAATACCGTTGCCACCTCGCGAGTTCTCGTGCTTGATTTAGCCTTTTAATCATTTGGTGGGTGTTTTAATGTTATTACATAAATTCCTAAAGCTCTTATGCGTGTTAATTAAGTTGCACGAGATGTAGTTTAAGCAAAATTGCAAATAAACTATGTCCGTTTTGACTGTACGCGTCCATGTCATTAGGCGTGTATTTAATTTTTCCTAATTTTTGGCAGCCAACCCCTGCTATAAATACAAAAATCCGCCATTTTCTTTTTAGCTGACGTTAGTGTACTCATATGATAGGCCCATTTTTCCGAGGCATTTACTTAATTATTTGCTTTATATTGTGTCGTATGCTTTTTAAATCAATTCAGAAACAACATCCAAATATTTCTAACGAACACAGTGCAATTTCTAAAATTACGTGGTATAAAGTAGTACTTGTATACTGCGAAACTAAGAGGTAGTGTGCTATTTTATAAAAGTAATGCTTGACTTTGTTCAGCAATGACGTAACCAGCTACTGTTGTTATTTATGTATTACATATAGCATGTTAACCGTATTATTAGTTTTGTATATTTTATCGCGTGTCAGACATAGTTGGAAACTCTGTTAAAAACCTGAAACTATTACTGGCAAGACATTCAATAAGGTATTTCACATACGTAACTTGTTCAGAAGAAAAATGTGTAAAAGTTGATATTTTTCAACTTTGACACAATTTGGGAAACTTTTCGAATTTGGAGGAAGTATTTTATTGCGCTCCAAAATTCCCTACCGAATTTTGGCTAGGAATACTTATGAGGTCTATGAAGACGCAAACAAGGCTTTTTATTGATTTGAAAGAGAGACATAATTTTAAAATATGGCAAGTTAACATTCTTACTTTCCTTATACTTTGGTTTATTGGTTCGATATTTTACTTTTCCGATCTACTTCGTTTTAATATCATAAATATTTTTAAAAATACATCTTGTTATAAATCAAGAGGAATATATTAATTGTTTAAAAAATAAACGTTATATGCATAAAATTCAGTAGCAGTTAATATGTTACAGAACTTCCAAAGTATGACAGTGGGTTGCGTAATTCGAACCATTAATAACGGATATCTCGGAAATGCATTATGCTACAGGAAAGGTTATTTTAAATAAATGTTGTGTTTTAAATAGATCCACTTTTATGTTCTGCAGTGCGTTTTCCTCAATCGCGTAACATTTACCAGCTATACAGGTCTGCACAAGATTAGTACCATGGCTGGCCCCGTAGCTCAGGCGGTAGCATCTGCCTGCCGCAATAGGGGTCCCGGGTTCGATTCCCAGCGGCGGGAGTAGGGACCAAGATAATTTATCTTCCCCAGAGTCTGGAGGTATGATTGAGAGTGTGAATGTGCGTCATCTAATGATTAAAACCCAACGAATACGAGTTGACACCTTCGATATGTTCCAAAGGAGAACGGCCGCCGATATGACCATTGGATATAGTGTTATTTTTCATACAAAAATCTTAATAGAGCAGTAAAATCGTTTGAGTTTATTTTTCGACAAAGTCAAATAATTCGAAAAATGTCTGAATTGGAGAAATTTTCTGAAAATTCTTCTTCGTTGATAATTTTGGAAGATTTGTTAAAAATCTGTGTCTGCTATTAAAAGGGAGGGGGGCATTTATTGCATTTTCTGGGCCCTCGACAATTTCTGCGTTGTTAATTCTCATTCGTTTGAATTTACTTTTAATTTTTTGAAGTAATTGAGCATCATGCTGTTTTTGTTGTGGCACCTAGTCGTATTAAAATGACATTTAGCGACCCGCTTTTTAAACATTTTATTTTCGTTAGCCTCCTGTGTACTTTGAGATGAAATCATTTCAATAATTGTGTAGATTAAACTTTTGTAAGAATATATAGAATATGTAAACATATATAAATAGTACATACGATACATAAAATAAACAATAGTGGTTAGAAAATTTTATTTGGATGTAAAACTTAACGCATTTATATATTTATTTTTATTATTTACTTTGTATTTTGGAGCTTCCAGTTGTATTGTGTAAAGAAGTTTCGTATTGTGTAAAGCTGTGTTGTGTTGAGTCATCAGGTATCTTCAAGGTGTAGGTATGCAGGCTGTTTTAGGCTACGATTAATTAATTCTTATTTTATGTGCCATGTGTAGTTAGAAGGTCTCGAATTACTCAAATCATAATCTCCTAGCTGTAGTGAGCCAATGTACGTCATTAGAACTCGGGATGGTTATATGTACGTATGTGATTTGCCATTTAGTATGCTGAACACGACACAAACGGAAGTTCATGGATGGCCTTTGTCAGTTGCTGAAAAGAGAATATCGCTAACAATGCAGCGTCTTAACTTACCTACAGAACAGTGACGTCGTCAGTGTGAATGTTTTAAGACCTAGAGGAAAATTATTTTTGTTGTAAGCTTTAAAAATTATGTTTGTGTAAATGTTTTTTGAGTTGTCACGGATAGGCTTTATGACATGGATCGTAAAGTGAACTTGTTCCATACCACCAGGGCCGTCCTACCTGATCGAGAGATCTCTTGCTGGGGAGGTAACCCTAAAGCTTGGGGTCTACCGGGAGCATTTTACTGCTATGGAATGGAGGGGATTTGGCACGGAGGTCCAAACTTTGTTCCCAAATGGGACATCACCGGGAGGAAGGATGAGGAGACAGACGGCGGCCGTCCCAAGGAGCCACAACGTGCCGTAACGTTACGGCCCCACCCAGACCGGGTTCGGAGACCGGAGGCTATCCTAACGGGGGAGGAAGTTCTACCAAGAGCATGTCATTGTACTATGCAACGCCGACACTTCTACCCTGAAAGGAACCACCAGATGAGAGATGTTAATGGAGATGAATAAACTTAGGGATGTAATTAGCCTACTCAGCATTCTCCGTAAGACCCGGGAAAACCCCGATAAAAACAGTATAGTAGGTCGGCTACGGGAATCGAACCCGAACCTCCCGAATGGGGCCAAAGACGAAACCGCCTGAGCCTATCTCGCACGGTCTTTTACTGCATAAATGAGCAGTACTATACTGCATATTTTCTGAATACAGTTACTTCATTGTAAAACCACTGATTTGACAGAGGTACCAGGCAGTATCTTCTATCGTTTCGATCTAGTGCAATGATGTCAAAGTTACACGCATTTCAGGTCATAACTAGGCAGCACAGAGAACCTAGCACATATCAATGCTGTCACCTGTTTTTGACCTGCAGGTTGCTTACGCCCGCGATTACAGTGCATATACTTCATGAAACGTTTACCTTCAGAATTGCTTGGACATAAAGTACAGACGCCACTACGATGTATGAAGAGAAGTACTTATGGTATCAGTCATAAAAGAAAGGTACTTCAACATAGGTTTCAAATTTATTAAAATAATCATGCACCGTGACAAGTTTGTGATGATTTGACTCACATTTTAGACATTATTATACCTACCTAGGCCTTAGGATAGTGATTCTCAAACTTTGAAACACATTAACACACTTAACATACTTCTTAAAGAGATATATGTTTTATTATTTTCAATCCCAGACCTACATAAAAAGGTCAAAAGGAGATATTAAAATAAATGATAAAACATACTAATTACAGTGTTAGTAGCAATGCTTTTGATATGAACCTGTAGCAGATATTAATAGAAAATGTAATATGGTAGCTTGCAATTCTGTTACCCTTGAAGGGAAGATTTTTAGCTTTTGTAATTAAAAATAAATAAGGAAATATTTTGGATTATGTTCAAATAATTATAATATAATAGGATTTGGCGATTTCTTCCATAATTGGTCTCGCCGTATGATGCATGTGTTTCAGCTCGCAATGTCTTTGTATGTTGCAGTTTTACAACAACATATAGATAGGCCCTATTTACTATTTTGATATGAAATTATTTTTCTCAGTTCGTGTTTAAAGTACCAACTCATGCCTGCATTTCCCGGTGTTGCCCTTGCTCTGTGTTGGTTCTCTAACTTTTTGACCCCTTACTTTGTCATTCAAGGCCACGATTGACCCAGTGGTATAGCGTACTCATTCGCGGCTCTTAAAAATAAACTCTTGTAAGACAGCTGATATATATATGCATATATCAGCTGTCTTACAAGAGTTATATATATCAGCTAAGAGTTATATATATATATATCTGTGTTTGTATTTATCGATTTTTTTTTCTAAAAAAAAGGTAATAGTCTTTTAGCGCGCAGGGAATGTGATAATTAGAGACGAAGTAAAACAAAACATAGACAAATTCATTGCATATACGTAATAGAAAATATAACAAAATGCAGAGTGAACAAAAGAAAATACACTGTCATCAGAAAGACGGGAAAGAGGTCGATCTCAATTAGGCTCTTCGCTCCTCCGTAGCGAAATCTTCTTAGGGTAGAAGAATGTCCTGTGGCAAACCTCTCAATTCTGGAGGGCAGGAGAGGCTGCTGATTGAGGGGGAAAGAACAACTCCAGGAACGTTATAGAGTTTGCGGAAGAATTTGTAATCTGGTTCCGAATGAACTGATGAATAGGGAGAAGTCCAAGTTCACAGTGAAGCTGAGAATTTCGCGCAAACCACGGTGCGGCCACTGCGATGTTGTACTAAGATTAATCAGACTGTGGGGTTTGAATTTTATTAGAGCTGTGGCACCCGACACCGGGCAGGCGTAGGTTATTAACGGATGGATGAGAGAAGTGTAGTGTTAAGATTGTGAGGCTGCTCTTGAGAGAGGATTTACGGTTTATTAAGGGCATAGTTCAAATAACCGGGAATAGGCAACGGCGAATTTCTGATTAAGTTGCAGTTTCCAAGTAAGCGGGTGGTCGGGGAGGATTCCCAAGTATTTACCTCTGACATCTACAGGCTTCTAGTATACTAGTACTCCATGCAATGAACAGGAGGGGATTGTGCCGGTCGACGAAGGGTATACAGTGTTCGAAATAAAGAGAGCATGCATGGCCACAGCTGCTGTAGGCAAGGCTGGTAGGTCGTACAGAGATGCTGAAGTGCGCTGGTCCCAGTATTTATTTTTGAGGCCCACCTGCAGAGACGGGTCTAGGATTAGCGGTTGTATGTTCCAGTTTAACGTAGACGGTGCGATCTAGAGGAAAGAAATGAACGATGTTGTACACCAAACAGGTGGAAGACCAACATTGGCGACATTTATAATAGAGCCGTGTGTAATATACCTAATCGTAGCTCGCATTAAGTCCAAAACCGCTGCAGCAGTGCGCTGTTTATTTCCAAAGGCACGAGCAATACGATCCGTAGTTCGAAACAAGTGGTGACCTGTGAAATGTTCCGTTTCTAATTTAGAACCGAAAATGTGGCAATATAGAGTTGGTGGAGAGAATGTTGCAATGCGTTTTAGAAGAAGCTATTCCAAAACCTTGGAAAGAGCAGGTACGAGGGCGATAGCTGGAGGGAAGATTTGGTGGTTTACCAGACTTGTGAAGAACAATGACGTGCACATGCTTCTATGAGGAAAAAGGTGACCCAAACGAATCAGCGCATTGAAGAAAGAAGTCAAGAAAAGAAGAGCCTGGAGAGGAAGATTCTTCAGAGCTAAGTTTTGGATAGAATCGCGCCCTGAAGCTTTCGTGAAATCTAAATTCGTGGACCTAGAAGACAATTGAACTGCAGAAAAACAGTGGTATTTCTATCTCTTGGTGATGCAGAATATATCGGTGCCTGGATGCGTTTTGAAAGCAGTTTGAAAGGAATCTGAAAATTGTTTATATTTATCAGATTGGCTCATGTAGAATCTACTTCCCTCTTTTAATGTTGGAATCACGGTGGGCATTCGACAAATCCGCTTCGTCCCTTTCTACAAACACTCAGCGTTAGAAAAACCCATTGCTATACTCAATGGTAACGGTCCAAGGCTCTTATCACCTATCTTTATAGCTGATAAAGCTGGTGACGTTGCTAGGGAAGACGATAAAGTTGCCATAATCGACGGATTTTAGGTTTCTGCTTGCAGTAAATGTGTAATTTCCAATAGAAGAGACTCGCGTAAATACGCTGGTTAGAGCGCCGTAGAGAAGTAGGGAAAGGATGATAGCAGAGGTGAAGTGGGTTAATTTGTGATCGCTGATCGGTGTCTCCCGTATCTTTGAGAGGTAGAGTGGCTGCTTAAGTTTCAATTAATATAGCCATATAAAGATGGGTGGAAAGGATGGCTATAACATGGCAGTGGTCGATAACATGACAAATAGGGTCACTTGAAAAGTCCAACTCAGGTCTTCTGTGTATTCCGTCAACGACGCACAGTGGCATGAATTGTTTTTGTAAAAGAGACGTACCGCTGATTTAACAGTATTGTTTTCATTAGCAGTCCTCGAATGGATTTTGTTATCAACTTCCGAAGGATTGCGCTGAAACTTCAGTTTTTACAGTATTCTGACATAACTTATTTCTTGGTAAAATGATGAGTTGTGCTTTATTTCATTTGCCAGGTCACTGCACTCGCATACTGCTTGGTTACTAGTCCACCTTCTAATGCGCTTCTCGAACAAGTCGACCGTCCCGTTTTACCCACCACTGCTTTGCTACACATTATTATTTCCTCTAGAGCTTACTATTTCATACGATTTGTTTCATTTTAAAGAGTCTGTAGTTTATAAATCTAATAATTAAGTAATGTTTGGAAAACAATACAATGTTGCTACGAAGTAACATTCTGCGCTGTCTGTTCCAAACTTTGTAACATTGTTGGCCTCATTAGTAAGAAGTGAGTTTTCATAGAAGGTATTTTTTTTAATATTCACTACAGAACTTTCTCCTTTATGCAAATAGTTGTCTAATTGTGCTTCGTTTTAAATTCATGTACAGACCAATCTTTACTTGTTACATTAATACCCTAGTTAGAAGGTTCCTCGGTGAGTGGCTCGCATTCAGTAGGTTCCCGATTTAATTCCAATGAACCGTTCACTCCAACTTTGGTTTTTTTTTTCTTTTCCCTGGTTTTTTGGTGAGTTTGTTTCTGATGTACGACGATTTTCTTTCCATCATACCCTATTCATTCTGTTTCCTTCTCATGTTTCGGGCATGTTTTCTAGTTTTGTGGTGTATGTCGGTGCCCTAACGTACAGTGGACTATTATTGACTGAGGGCCTGGAACTGTTAGAGACCTCTGTCTGCTGCGTATAGCTTCCTATGTTGCTTCATTTCAACCCTTCCTTCTTGACTATAAGAGATCCAATGGACCTCTCGTAAGCGAGCTGTTTTTTTTAATGATGCAATTTACGTTCTCCAACGTTAAGCCATATCGGACGATGAATGAATTGGGTGAAATGATGCTCAAATGAGTCCGGGGTCCATGGAGCTTAGAGTTGCCCAACATTCGTCTTTCAGGATAAGGGAAAACCCCGGAAAAACCTTATTCTGGTAACTCACCCTGACCGAGATAGCGAGCTGTTGTTTGCATATTCTCTTTGCATATGTTGTAACGTTGTAAGCGAATCTTTTCCGACGCAACAATGCAGATTTTTTGAAGGTCTCAACTTTCAGGTAAAGGTCCTGATTGTAAGTTAAATTGTTGTTATAAATATAACCTGACACGCATGCTCTGGGGTATGCTTAGCGACAATGCTGAGATGCAGTGAGCGTATATGTTGTCTAAATATGTGAAATACAAAGTTTCACAACAACCGGTTTGATCATTCTTGTGTGAAAAAGCAACAAACATTTTACACTAGATGCTTGGTGTTGGATTAGTCTATTATAAATGTAACTACTCAAACGAAATTGAAAAGTACGAAGACAAATTTTGTCGGAGTTGGGAATTACAGTTCTGTTATATACATTTACACAGCAAATAAATTACATACGTACATGCCTTGTTTCGATTTCTTTCTGCTTTAAACGATTTATGCCCGATTTCATCAACAGATGTTAAGATTTACTTGAAGTTTAGCAACAGTTATAACAAAAATTGCATTTCACCAAGTGTTAGCTTAACACACGTGTTAAACTTCTTGTTAAATTAACAAGCCAAATGTCTGTTGTTAAGTCCTTAACAATTGAAAATAATCAAGATGACGGGCGTGATCTCAGCCGTTGGTGTCGATTTGCTATATTTAAGACCGTCTAGATGGTATTCGTAAAAGAGTACGGCCTCTGAGGAGAAATTATGTTGAGTTATCAGAAGAAAATTTTCTACAGAAGTATAGGCTGTCAAAATAAGCTGCTATGAGGGTTACTGCGGAAGTACAAGAGAGGATAGAACATGTAACGAAAGGATTATGCCGATCTCGCCTTTGCTTCAAGTATTAATAACTGCGATTTTATAATTCACCGAATTATGTGGTTAATACACTGTCTACTTCCCGTTTTGAAACGTTCAAGTCACTCGTCACTTGTGCTTCTTCGCTCCTCGTTTTAAATTTACGTAATATTGAGTTAGAACATGCTTCGAAAGGAATATGCCGATCTCGCCTTTGCTTCAAGTATTAATAACTTTGCCATTTTATAATTCACTGAATTATGTCCAGCTATCCACCTCCAGTCTTGAAACGTTCAAGTCACTCGTCACTTGTTCTTCGCACCTCGTTTTAAATTTACGTAATACTGTCACATGCACTTGAATTAAATTCGTTTCCAATTTGTTTCCCACGTGACATCTTTCTCTTTTACATTCACCGCAACCGTCCTCTATATTTCCCACGATATCCTTTTACTTCGTTATCAATTCAATTAACAATTCTTTCTCCATCGATGAGAAATTTGTCGCAAGGCTTTTGTTTACGAATTTGTTTACCCGGCATTTTTTCAGCTATATGCAGACGAAAATAATAACAAAAGCGCATTCCAGTACGTTCAGAAAATAATACGGCTCAACCATAGCCTTCTATAGCTGCATTATAAGTCTCTTGGCGTTAACATGTGTTTGTTAGCACTTTCAGAAAACAGGTTGGTGAAATGCAAGAAATTTAATAGCTTTGTTAGCGCTATGGCATTTATTACGTTCCATTTGTTAACGACGATTTTAACATCTGTTGGTGAAATCGAGCATTAGGGTTTCTTTTTTTGTGCCTAATCGTAGCCTTTAAATTGTAATTCATATTGATGTTATAATAACAGAGCGCGCTTCAGCGGCTGAATAACGTACTTTGAACATGCGTCACAGAGTGCGTCTAATGCCATTTGTATCGCATGCCCCAATGCCGTTCCCTTTTATTGGATATATAAATATAACTCATTTAAATATTGCCGCGTTAAAAATCATGTTTTCGTTTTATTTCTATTCAATAATTATGGTAAGTTCCTGCGCGTTTTTTATCTGAGAGTTATAAGGATCTATGCTTACTGATGTTTAAGTTAAATCGTGTTTTGTATTTAATGCAAAATGTTTACTGCTCCATTCTACATTTAATAAGTGTGCTTCGGTTTTAATTAATAAGACGGATTTAACTGAAAATATAAAATGAGCTGTCATGGTAAACTAGAGAGATCGTTTCCATAACGCAACAATTACTTCATTGTGACATTGGTAAAAGACTGCGGCATATGTGATTTTACTCTAAGGATTTGGCATCCACTTGCAAAGGAAACTGCGCTGTTTCCAAATGTCTCAGCATTTTCTACAAATGTATAAAAACTAAAGCGAACGTGTTATAACTTTCACAAGGTACTCGTCGATTGTTATCAGAGGCTTAAATATTACATCTATACTTCATATTATTCCTGTAAGAGATGAATATTCTTCTATCCACTCGCTTTATTGCTCTAAACGTTGTGTACAGATCATTTCGAAATAAGCAGTACAGATTTGCTTACGTATCACACGGAAACGAAATTCACTTGTTGACAACGTGAGCAGTAACGGAATCGTTGAAAAGAACAAAAGGAGAGTTGTAAGCAAACATTTTCCACCAGAGAGCATGGTTATACTTGAGAAAATGTAAATATACAAGACTGAAAGAAGTTAGCAGAAGTTAGAAGGTCGCTGTTAGCTTGTGTTTTCCCAGGTTATATAAAATGCAGCGAGAATTTATGCTAATATTAATCAAAATCGTTGTCATTTTTTGAGGGAAGAAAAATTAACAAACCATTTGCTATTCAAATGGTGGTTTTTCATCAACTTGGTGATGAAATTCATATTGAGATTTTGCTTCCTGTCCTACCTCAATATTACCTTAAGTAAGGTGTATTCCATCTAAAAGTTCTATATTGAGATTTCATGGGAAGTACATAAACTCTGCAAAATATATAACAAGGTCCAGTGAGACACAGACACAGATCGAATATCGGTGTTTCTCTCATTCGAAACTATCCTATATATGCAAATTGATTCCTTGCACTTGCTTTTCTCAAATAATGAAACAAGATATAAGGAAGGCTTTTTCCACCCTTAAAATTTGATTAATATCTCTGCATCTTTCATGTAGCGAAATACTTGTGAATTCATTTGAAATCATTCATAGGCTAAAATGTATATAGCGTAACATGGACACAGTGGACATATAAGGTATATAATATGTGACGGATGGAAAAACTTGGGTATTTTTACATCAGATTTTGTTTTCTCTATCATGCGCAAGTAGACTAAGCTTCTATACCGAGATTTCACCCTCCCCCAAAAAGAAGACCTTTTTATAAAAGGTCTCTGTGTGTGCCTCTTCTCTGAACAACACAGTTCAAAATCAAACATTTGAGTGAAAAGCAAAGTCGGTATGTAAGTTTAGCGTCTTCCAAAGATGCCACACAAAGATTACCAAGAAAACTCTTTCCCAAAATACTCTTTAGAGGGATAAGATTTCGAAAATATTATTCTCAAAACTGACTAATGATTTTGATTAAAATGATTGTCTGACATTTTTATGACAAATGAAATGTATATATTGAATTTTTTAAGGTTGTCTCTAAAATCCTTTCCACTCTGAATAACTTTCATAACTGGAAAACCGTCCAGTTGATCAACGTGAAGGAGATAGAAGAATACGCATTTTAAAGAATATTGTGTTGAATGAGTAGTGTAACAGTATTTTTGTTTAGTAATGTTCGAAGGAATAATAAATATATATAAATGTATGTAGTTGTGTGATTGGCCGAAGTAGTAGTGGTATGACGTGGTGTGATGACGTGTCAGTGAATCGGCCAATCACAAAATAAAGCGGGAATTACTATGGGGACAAGAAAATCAATAATCTAGAAAAAGTGAGAATCTTGTGTCTTGCTGAAGAAGAAGGAAAGATGTTACGAGGATTGTAATTGTAAAGGAAAATTAATAAGATTCAAAAAGTGTTATTCAATATTTATAATAGATAAGAGTGAATCATAGTTCATATTATATAATTATATAATATATTACAAAATTGGACTCATCTAAATTTTATTTTCACCAAAAATCCGCATCCACACCTGAGAAAAGATCTCACGACTCTCAGTAGATTAAAACTCGACTTAGATCTTACAAAAAGTTGGCTTGCTTCTTATTAGTTGAAGATGAACGAAAATAAAATCCCGTTACAGTAGTCATGTGAAATGTAACAAATCAGATTGTTCTTTTAGGCCTATTTTTTGTGAAAACCCAACATAATTATTTTGGTTAAAATTTCGATACTGAAGTTGTAGTAAAATATAGTGTTTCTCTATTATAGCTACAAATAGAATTGACTTCCAAAACAACTGAAATGAAAATTTAAACGTTTGTTTCACAGTTATATCAATTTTTTGCAAGCAAATGGTGAATATAAATAAATAATACACATTAGCGTGAAGTCTAAGGCTTTTATATTATTCTTGCCTTGCTCATGTTGCACTTTTAGTATCATTAGGTAACAATATTTATACAAGCGCAGTTGTTCTGAACAATTGTAGCTTGTGTCGCAAATGACAACATTCGTGTGACAAATGCAATGTTAATTGATTTCGCACTGCTTCCTCACACACTTTTCTGACGACTTTAATGCATTTATTAATAAAAACTGTTGCTCTTATATGTTGTGTAGTTGATAAGATACGATATTGTTTTCCTAAGATATTCTTTACTTCACAGGCATCTCATAAACTGTTCATCAGAAAAGACTTTCTTCCCTCCACGTAATTTTAATGTGGGTAAAGATATTTGTCTAGAGATGATTCCGATTGAATTAATAGAATCTCGGTTGCATACATTCCTCCCTCGTTAGATATAACAGATTGGAAAATGAAACTCAAACAGTTCCAAACATTCCTATAGAGATGGGAAAGAAGGATTTTTCACAGTTAAAAAGATTTATCAAAATTGGTTGAGTGATTTTGAGATTAACCTACTCTTCTCTCTTCTTCCTTCTCTCTTCCCTCTCTATGTCTCTTTGTTGTACTGGTATATGCTACTAATTAGAGCAGCGTTTAATGAACATTATAAGACTATCTTCAGACTCTTAAGCATGCTATTATAAATGAATGAATTCCTATAGTCCGTTAAGTGGAACATAGGGCCTGCTGAACCGCGCAACCTCGAGGCCCGTAGGCAACGGGTTGAGGGTCATAGGTTTCCTGATCAGAAATATTCCGGGACGAGTGATCAGCCCAACGTCGGAAGTGAAAGTACGAGGGAGATGAGGTGATAGGAAAGATGATGGGGTAATCGGTGGAATGCTGGCGGGGGAAACCGCAGCACCCGTTGAAAACCCTCCCGGCACCATGTTATCCACCATAGAACTCACTTTGCGATCGCCCGGGATCGAACCCAGGTGAGAGCCAAACGGTTTAACCACTCAGCCATGGCGCGGCCAAGCATGATATTAAGGATAAAAGAGTTACCAAACAAAAGGTTTGTGCTGATACAAGGCACACATCTGTAGCAATAGAATTTGGCATTGAAGCTACGTATGTGTAGTGTGTAATGCAATAGTTATGCTTTGCCAACATATGCTCCGATCCTTATTTCGATTCAAAGTCGTGACTTGTGTAGCGTATGCTCCAGTTGTTGGCCTACGTACAGAACTCGTAAATAACATTCCAACCCGACCATGAGCAGATTTTATTGCCTCAGTGCCATTCCCTACTTCTTGTTAGGTGATGACCATTCATAGCAACTACCACAATGTAGAATGGTGATGGAAGTGATGATAGCGTAAGGTTCGCCCTACATCATATCTCAGAGTAAGAACAAAAACAATATTAATTCCTATTACAGAAATTAACTCTACCTGTTCAAATACATTCTGCTTCTCGATTTATTGCCGAGGAATGGCTGTAATATTTAATAACTGTTGCTATGTTGCAGTTACTGTTACATACTTCCTAATATATCTTATAGCAGCATTAAAGATGACTGTGCGAATGTTTGTTAACAGCACTTGTTAGCAAGAGGGTCTCAGAGTTTCTTTTCGCTTCACAATCTGTATTTTTAGCAATGTATTGATTTATCAGGAAGTTACAGAATGTCGAATAGCGCGTAACAGGCGATTAACAGGCTTTAACAATTTGTTAAGCCGCTAAGCGTTGCTATCCTGAATGTCCTTCTTATGGATATGAAATGAAGAAATGGTGTACCCATGTCAGTTTTTCTAGCCGAACAATATTATCCCTGCAATCCCCCCTGCTAACTTGGCTTATGAGAGCTATTCGTACCTCATATAAATGTCCAAATTGTTGTACTTATAGCAGATACAATGATGTACGATATACTGAGGGCAGAATTGTGTTTTCGCTGTACAATGTTATTTCTCGTGGGATGATGTTTTAACTTATAATGTGATTTTATGAAGTTCCACGTTGTGGCGGCATTTGAAGAAGTTTTCTTTATATGTAGGTATGTCGTTTTTGTGTAATCGTAAGTTGTATCACCCTTTGTAGAATAATCCCTCGTGGATTTAAGCTGCCAGTTAAGATAAGAAATATAATTTGGAACCAAAAATTAATTTTTACTTTGTTCGAGATCGTGGCCTCGAATCAAGAGGAAGAAACTTGGCATTAATTAAGAAATAACTGTTATTTCTATTCTTCCTTCCATATGCTTTATACTTATTAAGTAAATATAAAATACAGTACTCGCAACTGTCCACACCCCTTATTAAGAAGGACAAAATTATTAAATACTTTTTAATATCAGTTATAATGCATTTTGTTTCCTTGGCGTCTTTTAGTAGAAGACAATAAGTCGTTACAACATCGTTCTACAGAAGAATATATAACTACTGAATAGCTCTGATATGCATATAAAATAAAAAAAAACACGTCTTAACTCTCTACGTCTCTTTTGAAGAAGAACCAAGAGATTGTTGATTTGCGTTGTCTTAACTCCTAACGCCGCCACATCTATTTCACATTCGTAACTCATTCTATATTACACATCTTTCTTTCACTCTTTGATTAATCTCTTTAAAATTACAAACACTTCCAACAGCTTAGCGTGACTTCTTAAACATGTTTAAAAAATAAATTTAGAATAACAAATATAAAAAATGATATTTTGGTGGTTTGAAATTAAAATCCAACTGTTTCATCACTGTTAGTGAAATTACCGAAATATTCATTGTCACTGATTTGAACTAACCAAAACCTACTTTTCTCAAATAGAAAGTCGTATTAGTTTTTCCCCTCTTGGTCATACAAAGAGAACGGAACTTCAAATTCGTGCCATTCATTCTTAAAGATTGGACTACCACCTAAAGCTACTATATTTCGATATTCGTACTGCTTTTACAAGAAATGTCTAGATAATAAAATAATCAAATGAATAAGTCTTTTAAAAGAATAGTTTGTCGAAAACTTTGCTTGCAAAAATATGCAAGTGTAACATTTTTATAATTATAACCAATAATTATTAGTTTGGAAAGTTACGTGCAAAGAATCACTATTTTAATTGTGTCAATGTAACAAACCTATGATGGAATTTTCAACGATGTTCCTTTAATTTCGTAGAATTAACAGCTTTAATACCAGTAATCTAAAACTCATTTCAAAAACAAATGAGAAGCAGAAGAAACAAAGTTGCCGTGTTTTACTCTGGCTTCACAAACAATTGATAAATAAATGTTAGTTGAACTGCGAGTCTAAGGGAGAATTATCTCAAATGACCATAGGTGTACATGATAATCGGCCAGAAATTAGGCCACATGCCACATGGTAGCCTAAATGAGTGCGGCGATAATACCATACAAGAACTATCGGTTTGTTCTGCGCAAAGCCCACCACAACGAAGTTGACCAGCAGCGATGGTAGGAGATATGAGTAAAAGCTTAGTGCGGCGATGGGATTAAAGTATAAAATGTTTTATGTGTTTTTACTCGAATGTTTACGAAGAATAGGATTTTAGAACACCAGTACTAAATTAGCATTTCTAAGGAAGTAAAAGGTGTTGAAACGTTTTCTTTGGACTGAGATCAAAGGTGATTTTATAACTGAATGAAACCAACGTCCAACCCAGATAATTGACCCAGAGGACCACGAGGGAGCGTGAGACACGAAGCGAGAGTCAAACCCAGGCTAGCGAAGGTTATCTATCGCAGAGCAATTTAACTCACGCCATGTTGTGTGGAAGGGTAGGACATAAACCGCAGCGCGTTCAACAAATCATTAACTGTAACACTGCACAAGATGCAGACATTCTCCTCTGTCGCTTTCTGGACGTACATAAATCAAAGAAATGGCGGCGGGGGCGTGGGGAAGGGTACTAGTAGAAGCCTTTTGCATTATTTCTTAACCGGTGTCATGCTTCTCCTTTCTCTCTCCTCCCTCTCGTTTGGATTTGGCTACTTCTCGGCCGCGACTTTATAAAGCGTATACTAATTTTCTGATGTGATAGAGAACATCAATAATTAATGTCCCAAAATAAGTTGTTTCCAAGTCTTGGTAGGAAGGTGGAAAAACGAAGGGATTTCAAGTTGGAAAGTCACTCCACGGTTATAGAGTAACCTTCTTTATCAATTTATTATTATGATTTTTTTTTTTTTTTTTTTTTTTAAGTATCTAGTACATACATCCAGTTCAAACAAGGAATCAGCAAATTTTCCATAGCAGTTCAAAGTGTATATTTATTTAGTTTTCTCGAAAAAATTAGCGTTATCCATGCTGCTCTTTAAATGACGAAATCATGTTTACGTATAGATATATTTTCCTTTCACAAATGATTTCACAGTCATTTGAGCTCGTGACTGTTGAAGTGGGTGGCCCATCGCGTGTAGCTTGCGGCTATCAGGTGTTATTAGCGGGATGAGTTTTCACTAGGTCTTGTGACCCACATAGCGCACACTAGATCCACTTAGCACCTAACTTCGCCGAGATTTGACTTCCACTAAACCTACAATGCAAAGATAAAAACATAAATATTTACAACAAACCAGCTGTAAAACACAAGCGTCTCTTTTGCAGTTACAATTATAGAAAGTTGAAGCTGTGATATCCCAATATTTGCAATAGTTAATAACTGGCGAAATAAAAAGTTAACTTAAAATCCCAGAGTGGTAATTTGATGTTGACCTATGGCAGTGTATGAAACTAGTAGATAATAATTGGTATACTGGAGTAAAACCAGGGCAACATTGCACGGGTGGAACTTGTATCTGTAAGTGGCATTCGGTATGGATTGAAATCTCATGTGCAAGCAATCTGACGAAATTCTTTTCGAGGTTTTCTTCGTTTGTTAGGTAATTAAGGGATTGAATATGTCAATCTAACGTAAAACTGCGCCCGCAGAAAGAAATGCCAACTATGGTACAGGAAGGTAAATGTGCAACCAAAGCCATTTGTCGAGTCCTATCTGTCAAGTCCTGTCGCAACGTCAAATATGAACGACTGGAAGATAACTTAAAACGATCATTATATGTTCAATATATGGAAATCTGTAGTGCATCTTTTACCTTTCACTTTCTTATAGTGTTATGTTGATTTTTAGAACACTTGAAGAGAACAGTGTTTTTCAATATAGTTCTTGTATAAACAAATCAAGATGTGAGTACATAGTGAATTCAAACCCTTTCAACCGCCTGAGTATTTGGTATGAGAAGGTACTTAGGGGCGTAGTACCTCGAGCTATGGAATATTATGCATGTGCTCCCGACGGGACGCCCCAAATGAGGGAAAGGTGAGAATAGATAATGGTGAGGGTTAAGGAACCTGTGACGCATGACATTAGAAAGCATGGTCCCTAAGCGTTTCAAATTGAAATTTTACGGCGGCAGCTCACACAACCGGCTTCCTCCCCATGAGGGCTTACACATCCACTGGGTAACCCGGGACACGAGACCGCCTCCAGTTCGGAGAAAGAAGAGAGCACATTGTAATAAAAACACGAAAGATTACGAAAATTCCCTTAAACCGCTTTATTGTTACCAAAATAGTTAGCCCAGTGCTAACTTACAAACGCCTTCTGTTTTACACAAATGCTCAGCTTCAAAACGTCTCTCGGATGTTTCTTTATGTCTCTTTAGCACGCAGCTAGTAATATCTCTGAGGTACCTACACCTCTTACACGGAGCTGCCACGCCGATTCTTCACTACGGCGTCGAACTTACTGATTCAACTCCTAGCCCTAAACACACACAAATTCTAAAATACCAAACACTACACTCTAAAACTTTCTTTGTTGCTTCGCCAGGCCTCGTATTGGTATTTATATAGCTCTGTCCGGCGCGAGAGATCGTTCCAATAGTCGAATGTTCTCGACTTATATTCTAGAACGGTATCTGTGCAGTAATATTACAGTCGACTCTGGCTTCGTGACGTCAGCTAGTAGCCGTCAGAAAGAAGCACCTCTATCGCCTCTAGCCAACAGAAACGGAGTCGGAGGGATTGCTTCACCCACATTCAACTTTCCCACAACAGACAGCAATGGCGGCAACCGATAATATTACCTATCTACCATGCCACCCGAGATCCCTGCTATACCTATGTACAAGCCGGAAACAACCATCCAGGATGAAAGGTGAAGTGGAGGGATTGGAAATTCAAGGAATGTAATTAGCATTCCCAGCATTTGCTTAGCGCCCCGGAAAAAGAAGAAAAAAAAAGTCAGTGAAATCTGTGGGTAAGAAAGGACGGCTATGGTAATCGAACCTACGACCTTCCTAATTATCCCACCAGATAATTCAATTTAATTCACACCTGGGTAGCGGACTAACGCAATAGCATGAGCAGTTTTTTCTAGATCTTTATTTAGTGTCTCTGGGACTTATCGTACCATCAAGGGATTACTCTAATGAAGAACTGTAATACAACAATGTAAAATACACTGCATATATATGAACAATGTTATCTGAACTTTATGTATTAAAACATGGTTGTTTTATTGTTTTTAACCTATATTTATCAGTGACTCTCTGTAAGTAGCATTAAGTTTGTGGATCATAATTATCTTCCTCCCGCAATTTTGGTTTACATTGCACTGCTGCTGTTATATAGCACATTTGGAATAATTCCAAGAATTTGTACTACCCCATTAAGGCTAATTCCTAAGCCTCTTTTTCCTTTTCTTTCTAAAAGTAACCCCATTTTATTGAAACCGCAACCCACACATTCATTGTTAAATGAGCAGTTCAAGCAAGAATAAAACTCAAACTTATAAATTTATCAAACAATTACGATTCAATCATGCTTCATAACTTATTTATTGATTGAGAATATCATCTCAGATTTTAATAATTAAAAGATTTAAATTATAATAAAGGTATTATAAAAGAATTGAAATTTGTCCGTTAAAATGTAAGGAACGCGCTAATAGAATTCTAACCTACGCCACAGTACACCAGCTGCAGTTAATCAGTTAAGTTGAATGTAATTCACTGTTCTTTGTTCTTGTTTCAAGTAACTGTAAAAGGCTTTAACAGCTGCGGTAAAGTGTCCTTTTATAGCTTCAACCGGTTGCACTTGTTAAAATATCTTAGCGGTTTCAGAATATCTAGTACGGGAAAATACCTACTAATATAAATTACTCATATGTACGAGCAGATAATACACAAGAGGAAAGAAACAAACGTGAAAAACATGCATATAAATGTGTTAATCTGAGAATTTGTTCTTTACAGTGGAGTAATCATTTTTGCGCTAAATATAATAAATAATAATAATAATAATAATAATAATAATAATAATAATAATAATAATAATAATAATAATAATAATAATAATAATAATAATAATAATAATAATAATAATAATAATAATAATAATAATAATAATAATAATAATAATAATAATAATAATAATAATAATAATAATAATAATAATAATAATAATAATAATAATAATAATAAATAATAATTAATAAAGGGCGCCGGGTAGCGCAGTTGTTTCGTTTGCGACTCTCATGATGAGGGTCCGAGTCCGATTCCCCGTTCTGAGGTCGATTTTAAGACGGCCCTAACCGCTCCTTCACCTCTGTCCGGCTCATGTGAAGTGTCCCTTATGCCCAACGTGGTTCGGAATCCACTGTATAAGCTGTAGGTTCTCTCGCCTCACCGTCATTGGAGGTAATGGACACCGCCCTCTGGGTGCCCCCACCTGAGAAATATCACCACCATCTAACCACCATCCCTTAAAAAAAAGAAAGAAAAAGAAAATCCTTATGCCAGTAAGGGAAGTAGTCCCGGTATGGCAATAGTCGAAGGACCCTCCTTTGCGGAGGGGGATTCCCTTCAACGACACCTCTGTGCTTTGTGGGTCCGGTCATCAGGTGGTGGGGCGAGGTTACCTCGAAGGCCGTAGTTGCCATATGGGGAGTGTTGGTATACATACATATTATTAATATGTATTTACTACTACTATTATTATTATTATTATTATTATTATTATTATTATTATTATTATTATTATTATTATTATTATTATTATTATTATTATTATTATTATTATTATTATTATTATTATTATTATTATTATTATTATTATTATTATTATTATTATTATTATTATTATTATTATTATTATTATTAATTATAAATGTGTACGCATTGTTTTACTATTAATGTTATTATCTAGTAAACCTTTGATTCCTTTCAAGATTTTCGTCGTTTCAGACACGAAGACAATATCAGCTTTCATTTTAATTATCTGATTCATATTCTGGTTCAAGTTTTATATGACATAAGTTATGTTTAAAGCAGTATGACGCGCGGTTGTTCCCAGCAGTTTCCGCAAACCACTTTTGTCGATATCTTAATTACAAAAGCAGTGTTACTATAAATTGTTATGATAAACATATCTAGCACTTATTTTTTATTTTTTTCTTAAAACAAAAAACTGTTGAATTAATAATGCATTATAAGAATTGAACTTCACGTTCTACTCGTACTTCGTGGCCGCAGGTCGTAAACCAGTTTCGAGCAAGGGGCAGCATAGAGCGAGCGGCAGAGACCATAAACACGAACCGGTCGGTACAGTGGAGTATGCAGTACTGTCATACTGAAGTTCCTGCGCATAGATACAAGAACGTAGTAATAGAGATCAACTACCACACTTTCCAAAGTTGTCAACTAGTTAATTGCTCTTAAGAATATCAAGTACAAATATTGGATACACAAAGTCAAGAATTTCACACCAGATTTGTAGATATTGTAAATCTCCATTTCGATATGCACATATACGCAACACAGTTTTTAATGGGTATTCACAAAGTACCGTCATTGCCACTAGAAAATAAAAATTGCACTCAAATAAGATCCCCTCGGTTGGACAGTTTATAACCAAGATCCTGAGCATAATTGGATGTACTTATGAGAACAATTCCTTTCATTTATAAAGATATGCAAACCACAACATGGACACCAACTTCCAGATCTGATCGTCTTTGTTTGTGTGTTTTCCTTTTATAGCCTCGTATGTGAGTTACTACTGCAGAATACAAAACAAAATATGTAAACATTATACTGCGCTGAAGAATTAGAGAAGAAGAAGAAGAAGAAGAAGAAGAAGAAGAAGAAGAAGAAGAAGAAGAAGAAGAAGAAGAAGAAGAAGAAGAAGAAGAAGAAGAAGAAGAAGAAGAAGAAGAAGAAGAAGAAGAAGAAGAAGAAGAAGAAGAAGAAGAAGAAGAAGAAGAAGAAGAAGAAGAAGAAGAAGAAGAAGAAGAAGAAGAAGAAGAAGAAGACTGTTTTCAGGGCCCCAAACGGAATACATTGATAGTATTGATTAAAGAGTTCGAATAAGCTTTGTAGCGGCATTTATGTAATCGAGTGCCTCTTGGTATTGTATTTTGTGCTTCTCTAATTGCATAAAATTAATATATTTGTTACGTTGGTTTCCTAAGGGTGTCATTATGTGAGGGGTTGTAATTTCTAGTCATTTGCAAGTGATATGTACTGGCATTAATTATCTTAAAATAATACGCGTGCTTGGTTACAACAAAGGCGCCGTTGACGCCACTGCTCTAAGCTTTTTATTACATAGCAGCATTGGGAGTGAGAAAATTATTTTGCTTGCGAGTATGACGTCACAGTAAGCCCTCTGCCGACCTCTATCGTAAGCTATATCGAGCCGCATGATGATGATGATGATGATGATGATGATGATAGATATATATATATATATATATATATATAAGGGCGCTCAACTACGGCGGTGATCAGCGCCCTTTAAAAAACTAGTCATGGCAAAAGCCAGATATAAAACTTTCTAAAAACTATACAAGTGTAACAAAACGTATTAAAAATACACGTACATAAAAAATATCAATTCAAAACCTACTAAAAATTTCGTTCACTAAATCCTAAACTCTAAACTAGACAAGAATCTAAAAACCTTCTCCACGGGTCTCCACGCACGGCCTACACGTGGGTGGGCCTGTTGACCGTCTCCCTCAACCACGAAGAGGAGCCCACACGAGGGAGACTGTTGGCTCGGGACCCCGGGTGCGCCAAACCCGTACCTACCGAAGTAGGCCCCTGGGGGGAATCGAGCCGCAGAGAATGAACGTGTGTGTATATGTGTGTATGTGTGTGCGTGTGCGTGTGTCACTGAACTCGTATACAAAGACACTTAATATATGTGTGTATCTATAAGTGAGAGAGAGAGAGAGAGAGAGAGAGAGAGAGAGAGAGAGAGAGAGAGAGAGAGAGTGAGATGAACAGCTTACCATGTCAGTATACAGTCCATACAGAATTAAGGGTAAAGTTGATAATTGCTAACTTATAATGTACCCTTTGGTTGTGTCACTTGTTTTGCTGTTTTTTTTTTTCTTCCTTTTTTCCTCTCTGACCCATAAGCCAATGACATAGTTTACTACTTGATGCTTCTTACATGGCTGTAATTGCGCCGTGAAATAGTCTTTCAGTTAGATTCCCCGCATTGCTTCCAAGTGTCCACACCTTCTGCTGGCCTAGCGCGGCCCTTGGCCTCACAGAAAGAATTGGAACTATAGGTTCAGTTGTTATCGCGAGTCGTGCGTTACGTCTTGCATTCCATCCACCCATGCTTCGAATTATTAACTAACCTGAAAACATACCACTCTTATTAAGTACAATGAAAAATCCACAAATGAAGCAAATACAAGGCTATTTAAAAAGAAAGAACAGATTTCAAACATTTATTTCTTCCAAATTACAAAAGATGGAAACATTCCATCGTTCATTTAGACAGAAAAGTTTACAATGGAAATAGCGTAGGGGGTAGAAGTTCCAATCACGACTGCATTGGCGTGCTGTTTGTAGTGAAATGACTGCAACACCACAAGAGAAATAATTTTGTGTGCTGCAGTTAGTAAAACTAGAGTCCATTGTTGCAGTTCAACGAGCATTTCGCCGTCAATTTAATAAACAACCGTCGCGTCATAAGCATCGAAAATTCGTAGATGATGTTTGCATCTGCAAAAGGAAAAGCACGGAATTCCTGGAACATCGGACAAGAATGTCGAGCGTATTCGTATACTACAAAAAAAAAAGGAGCCCAAAGAAATCCACATTACTAGCAAGCATTGCTCAACCTACGGTATGGCGAGCTCTAAAACTTCGTCTGCACCTACAGCCATTCAAACTGCCGCTATTGTAAGCGTGGTATCCTGACGACGACCATAACAAAAGGTGCGAATTTTTTTTCATTGGCATGTTAGATGATATGGAAGAAGACAATTTTTCTCAACGATTAATTTTTTTTCGATGAATGCATTTTTTATTTTCTGGTAAAGTTAATCGGCATAACGTTAGAATTTGGGCAAGTGAAAATCCTAAGACAGTTACTCAACATGAAAGATATTCACCAAATGGGAACTTCTTTTGAGCGATATCAGTAACCAAGGTTAATGAGCCTTTCTTCTTCATGAAGAAAACTGTGACAGGACTAACCTATCTAGATATGCTTGAAAACTGGTTATTTCCCCAACTTGAACATTCAGATGACTCAATCTTAATGCAAGATGATGCCCCGCCTCATTTCTGTTACCACGCCCGACGTTACATTTCCAGGACGCTGGATTGGAAGAAGAGCAGAAGATAAACTTAATCGCCGGTGGTCTCCCAGGTCTCCAGATCTCACTCGTGTGATTTTTCTCTATGGGATTACGTAAAGATCCGTGGTTTTTATCCCTCCTGTACCCGACACTCTTGAAGATCTAAGACATTGAGTTGTTGAAACTATGAATTCGATAACTGGAGACCAGCTAATTCGTGTATGACAAGAAATGAGCCACCGTTTAGAAATTTGTCATGTAACACACGGTGTTCATATTTGTTCATATTGAATGCATAATATAAAATTCTATCTAAGCTTTTCTCTCTCCATGAACGTTGGAATAATGTTTCTATTTTTTTAAGTAGTTTGGAAGAAATAAATGTTTGAAATTTGTTCTTTTTCTTTTTTTCTTTTTCCTTTTCTTTTTCTTTCTTTTTTTTTAGGTAAATTACTTTAACTTTTTAAAGTCATATCGGACGATGAATGGAATGGGTGAAATGATGCTTTTAGGATAAGGGAAAACCCCAGGTAACTCACCCTGACCGAGATTCGAACTCGGTGCCTCTTGAACGTGAGATAGACATGCTACGATCTACGTTGCCGAGGCGGGCGTTCTTTTTGAATATCCCTGCATTGATGCAATATTGTTCTTTACATTGCCCTTGATTAACAGTAGAGGTAATTCATCTGTTGAACCTCTAGTAACCTATATGTTACCAGGTATGGGAAGTCTTATGCATTTGGCTTCATGGTACAAAGCATCATTGCTACAAAGAACTCAAAGGGCAGGTAAAACTGCTGTCTTACGCTACAAAGTAGTACGAGGGTTGGGGTGGTTTGTTGCCCGCGACAGCCCTGCGTGTAGTGACAGTTCAACCTTATTTACTTTAAACAATACTTACCCTACTAGTCCTAAGAATACAACTTAACCAATTACAACACTGGCAACTAAATTTGAGCAATCAATTCCCGACTTCTCCATTAGTAAAGCATTAAATGAAAATACTACACAGAATTGTTTACAAATATAAGTTTTGAAAAATTGTTTATCAGAAAAGATTTGTTAAACTGTTAATGCAGCACTACGAAATACATTCAGAACAACTTGATTAGGTAAAAATGAACGAATATTACCAGTAGTTCCTTAACGACGTTCTTCTGATTTTCCTTCTGTCTGTATGTCCAGCCATTTGCAGTTTAGCTATTCTTTGAGCTTTATGCGTACATATTTTCTGTAAATTTGCAACTCGTTGCAAATGAGGTTTCTTTTTCCTTCATTAGAGAGCGTGTTCACTGAGCCTGTCCTATCATCCATGGACAGGGTCATACGCGAATTCTAGGTTTTTGAATAGAAGGTCCAAATTGGCAAATATTTAAATAATTGTACAAAATAAGAACCAATGTAAAAATGATCACTTAATTTAAATGGCACGGCCTTAAAGAATACTACAAACTAAGAGTGTCAGTTTAAGCCGGGGAAAGTGTTTTTAAATACCCTTTTTTTTTCGATGACCACACTGTGCCCACCAAATCAGAAGATGAACTACTCGTAAAAGGAAAACGGTTTTGGTAAACACAAAATACAAAGGTATACTGAGGCAAATATTCTCTAATCCAAAACCGGGAAAAAGGTCAGAACTTCGGTAATTTGTACTGTCCACAATTGACAAAATCTGTGTGGAACAAGGCTGATAATCTTTACATAGAATAGCGGTAAAAGTAATACAAAACATTTTATTCTATACACTTCTCTATCAATAGTACAATCAAAAGAAATGATAAAAAGTATTCCGATTTGCTGAAAATCGAATAGAGATCGAATATCCAATAAAATATAAATGTACTTGTTCAGTGTGAAGGAAAACGATATGATACTTTATATAGGAAGTTGTTATAGGCACATAAAAGGTAGCACAAGCATATTTTAAACCATTGGGGGTACAGATCTCTCGGGCTGAGAGGAAACGTTTTGAAACTCCTTCGGTATTCATTGAACTGCAAAAAGCAGAGCAACTTATTGGAAAATTGTTGTCGATGATGATTATGATGATGATGATACTTGTGAAGACGTTAAATTTAACAAGTCTGTAACTTCCTTTATTATATATTATGATACTCTATCTTCTGTCAACTATACGATTTTTTTAAGTAAAGGAGACAGAGCCTCTTTACATACTCTTTGCAGTTTTGCATTACAACTCGAAGCTTCCAACACAGTTCTGTAATCCTGGAAACAGATGGCGGAACGCGGTAAGCAGTAAGTTGGTTGCCGTCTACAGAGGTATGTACATGACTTAACACAAGCCAAGACATGCTTCAAGTTCAAATTTCAACGCGCCATTAACAGATATTCGCAGCTCAGTCAGCCGTATCTGTAAGCAAATGCATGAGGCATTCCAAGATATTGTTCTGATGGAAACGACTGCTAAGCGCTAAATGAGTAACACATCGTAAAATGTTACATAATTATGTAAGGACTGCACCAAGAACCTCTCTCGTTTAGGACTACCTTTCCGTAATCTTTGGTGTCTCATTAAACTCCTTTTTTGCTAGACGCCTTCTAACATTTATTTTGTTGTTCTGAATGGTTGTATGGGATTGATATGCTTAAAAACTACTGAAGTATAAATAATATCACTGATGTATCTTTCTCCAAACCTGCAATGAATTAAATTCACTTGTACTGTTTCAGTCATGCTAAGAACCTAATATTGTGGAATCAATCTTTTTCTTGTCTGTTGAGAATCTAGTTTTAATTTCGGTATAAAAAAGACATCAGATCTTTGTATAATATTAAAACTTTGGTTTGTCTTTTTCTATTTATTTTCCTTTTGAATTAATCAAGGGGTTTTATTTCTTTATATACCCGTACCTCTTACCATTCCACCGTGAAGTCAGAAGTGAATGTTTTGAGGTGATACGTTAGCCAACTGTAATACGTATTACTCTTCTAATACTTTACATAAAACAGTTTCTATTTTCTTCTTATGGTGCTACTTTGAATTAGGCAGTTGGCCCTTTTCAGTCAAGGGAGGATGCACACACACACACGTGAAGTTGTTGTTGTTTGCTAATGCCAACGTTTCGCCCTACTATGTATGGCTTCGTCAGGGCTCCTCTTCTTGACAGCACCGCAGGAACTGTGCTTGCAAACAACCAAGACTTGACCTTCCCCGGAAGCCTTTATTACTGTGGACACCGGCCACCGAAGCCTACGTTCTTAAAATATATGACAAACGTTTAATCTCACTTTATTCCCCTATTCCTCCCATATTCCCTTTACACCTATATATACGGGGTGTTTCAAAACGACACCGAACGAACATATAGAAGTAGTTGCTCAGTTTCTACGTGACACATATTGATAGCTTTTACCGTCAATAGAGCCATATAAAATGTTCCAGAATGAGTGTGGATTAGGCAGTGACAGGAACAACGACGGAGCTGTCGGAGTTCGCAGGTCATACGCCGTGCCGCGTGCTGTACTATATGTAAACTTACCAACATACTCCGCAGTAGCTTGCTACTATTAATAATTTATTTGGCTTATGAAACCGCAATAAAGAAGCTATTGCTTAATTATTGCTTACGAGTGTTTAACGTGTTCCAAAATTCCGTTATAGCAGTCCATGAAGGCAAATAAGCTGGTGGACATATGCAAGTTATACCTTTCAGAGGGAACTTAATGTTAGTGAGGTTGAGGATGGAAGCATTAAATGATAATCAGATCAAAGAATTGTAGATAAATTAACCAAAACTAAATGGCTTATACAATGAGACGAGCAATTTTCACGTTCAAGAGGTCCCGAGTTCGAATCTCGGTCAGGGTGAGTTACCTGGATAAGGTTTTTGCCGGGGTTTTCCCTTATGCTGAAAGACGAACGTCCAGTAACTAAGCTCCATGGACCGTGGACGCATTGAGCATCATTTCACCCATTTCATTCATCGTCCGATATGGCTAAATGTTGGAGGACGTAAATTACACACAAAAAACGAGCATTTTATTTCACGTTTTTGATAATACTAAATAAAGCATTTGTAACTGAAAAGGAAGCTATTGATATTTACAGTAATTTGTACAATTAAGATCATAACAAAATGCTTTGAAGTTAAATAAATATTATCATTGATGTAACTATTTTTACAATTCATATTTTTAATGAAACTAAATTAATCGAGCGTTCGTTGAACTCCCTTCAGCTCTTCCATTCCATCAAAATCATATCTGTCATTTCGACGTTCGTATAGCGCTCCATATTGCTCGGATTTACTAAGTATGCGCAAAATCCACCCTGTTAGGACGGAATGTGTAGTTTTACACTGAAGAGCAACCTTACAACTGTCTGAGTTATTAGTAGACTTTTGCACAAATAACTGCCCTTTGCCCAGTTACATGAAAGGCAGACTAGGGTCAGTGATAACCAGCAAGGAGTGATGCTTTGTTTTTGTGGCTGTGTGTCCCAATAACAACTTTTGAGGTTCGTACACCAGTGGGTCCTGCGCTGCCTAATCACAAAATGATGTAATATTTAACGTTGCATAAAATTATACCTAACAGAACTTCGAAGCTGCGACACTGAAATTCGGACTAGCTATGTTATAAACTACGTAATGGCTATGATCTTTCGGTGTTCGTTTTGAATATATAAATAATTCGATTAATGTGAAATAGATAGTAGAATGAGCTTTTGTAATATAAGTTTGCAGGGGGAAGGGTAAAGAAAATCATTTGAGTGTAACGTCACGGCATCGTATTCATCCCTTTGCTGAAATTAATCATGCATACAACCCATTCTGCAAGTGGGATCTACATAACGCCAAGTTTCATAGCAATGGGTTCAGTCTATCTGCGGTGATAAAATAAACCTATAAACATACAATGAAGAAATATTTAAACTCAGCTGTTGTTTCAAAAGTACCTGCAACATTTTCTTGCAAAAGTATGTATATATTATGAACATTAGCAATTTTTTAAAATAAACAAACTGGGAAAACAACTTTTGCTTTTACATATAACAGCGTAATTAGTGGAAATGTAATCGTTCTTCCGCATTAGCCGTGTGTAGACTAAGGTTTGGATTGCTAGAGTCAAACTGAAAAATTCAATGCCATGGCCGGGACTTGAACCACGGATCTCCCGGTCTCTGACCGGTCACTCTTAACCGTTGAGCTACCATGCAAACGTGCCGTCATGACATTAAATTCTCCAAGTGACTCTTATATTTCACGGTTATCCACTAGGGGTTCTCATATACAATGAGACACGCACCTTTTGTTGCGACTTGCTAATGCTGTCAAGACTTAATAATTACCACTGTTATGACCATGGATAAAAGCGACCGGACGGAGATCGGGATATCCGTGGTTCAATCCCGGCCATGGTGTTGAATTTTTTAGTCTGTTTCTATCCAAATGTTAGCCTACACACGGTAGTTGGAAGAATGATTAATTCCCATCAATTAACCTAATAGTGGTAACTATAAAGCCTGGGACTTAAGCACTTACAGCATGTTCAGACGCCACAAAAAGTTCATATCTCATTGTATATCAGAACCTCTAGTGGTTTACCAGGAAACATACGAGTCAGTTGGAGAATTTAGTGTCATGACGGCACGTTGGCCATGGTAGCTCAATGGCTAAGAGCGACCGGACGGATTCCGGGAGATCTATAGAAAAAATACAGGCCATGGCATTGAATTTCTCAGTCTTATGTATCCAAAGCGTAATCAGAGTTTGAAACTGTTCAATGGTTTTAAAGATACGCTGCTTCAGTCGAGGATTGTAGTGAAATATTCCATCGTTGTGAATCAACAAGAGTGACGTTCAGGCCATTGGCCAGCTGACGGCAACGAAGTTCAAGTGTATGGATCTGGAAGTGGGTCGTACCGTGGAGTGATAGAATGCAAAAGAAAGTTGCATGTAATGAAGACGAGAGGCGGCCTTGGTTTGATCTGCAATGCCGTCTTCCTCACCAGCGGTCCATCGAAAAACAAAAGCTCTTCCAGGGGAAAAAAGTTAAGTGCTGTTGTACCAAACCGGTAGAAATTTTTCCAAGCATGACCACGCGCTTGTTCTCAGCAATAGCTTTACAGTTATACGCCAAGTTCGCCATTTGCGTCGTTGCCAACTTTTCTGCATAGGAATCCAGTAGAATGCACATTCTTGTCCTGCGGTCGAGTCTATGACAGTGACTACAAGTTATTAGTTATTTAAACCTAATTACATTTTAAGCATAGAAGTACCTCAACAAAAAGTCAATGGTGTCCATTATTTAGGTCTTAATATTTTAGATCTGGCTGTACCTTTGAAGAGTGGTTAGATCGCTCGGCTCTTACCAAGGCAGCCCGGGTTCGATCCTAGGCGACCGCAAAGTGAGATTTGTGGTGGACAACACGGCGCTAGGGTGGGTTTTCTCCGAGATCTCCGGTTTCCCTCACGATCATTCCATCATTTATCTTTTCTATAATTCATTTCATCCTCATACTATCATCTACTCCTCTAGCTCTCATTCTAGGCGTTGGGTTGGCTCCTCAACCCTGGTTTCCTACATCAGGTCAATGATTCGGTTCCCTCGCCCCGAATTATCTGGCTAGCGGAACCCGAACAGATCCTAACACCGGGATCGGTGATGTAAGGAAGGAAGAACAAATATATTAGATACTAAGTGAAGGTCCTTATAATAAACATTTGATCGCCAATTTTGAGAATGTACAGTTACTCCAAAAAGTATTCGTCTAATGCATGAGTTTACGTTTAAGGATGTATGGATAGCAGAAAATCATCCATCGTGTCGTATTACTATACCTTGCACCTAGCACTGTTTTGAATCAGTAACTTGTGTGAAAATATGATCCTCAGAAAGACCCATATTATTCACGCTTCTGGACATATGTGGTTTTAGGATGTTTATATAAACGTTATGGTTCATAATTCCTTCAATAAAACAAAAATCCCCCACACCATTTGCACTTATTCAGCCCCAGACAAGTACTGTACTGCCTCCATATTTAACTGAAGCTGTTATATTATTCTCCTTAAGCTCACAATTCTTTTTCCTCCACACTATTACTCGCCCTTTTGACTTAAAGAGCTCAAATTCACTCTCGACAGTAAACACAACCTTCTTCCAGAAGTCAATCTCATAGAATTTATGTTCTTTTTCAAAAGCAACTCGCTTGTTTCTGTTGATTTTACTGATGTATGGTTTTCTACGGGCTGTTCGGCCTTCATACTCAGCTTCATAAAGCACGTTTCTTGTAGTTTGTGCTAAAACGGACTTTCCTGTGTGTGTGTTTGAAATGCAATAGCAACTTTTGGAGCACTTAGTTTAGGATTTTTCTTAAATTATCTAAATAACTGTAGTCTGTGCATCCTGCTTCTTGATTTATTTTCGTAAGTTTAGTTCTGATTAAAGCTGTATATGATAGTCCTCACTGTACTGGTAGGTCTTCTAATGATTTTTTCCAATTTCTTGAAAAGATTTTCCTTTTTTGAAATAGTCTGATGCAAATTTCTCTCCTGTGTAGTTTCACGACGTTTTCGACCCATATTACTGAAATATAGTCGGCGGCTTTGGAAACAGAGATCGAATTGTCAACGACAGTGGATGAAACACAACTACATAAGAAAAGGGAAGGGGTGTGTGTCAGTGAGGCACCATATCTGCAATCTTGTTTACTAGACAAATACTTGTTTGACATCAAATGGGACATGATTTTAAATAACTTAAGAGTTGTTCACTAATTAAGCAATAGATGAACCCAAAAAGGGTTTTATTTTTAAATCCAGATATTAACCGATGTAAGGAAATAGTTATTGTTCGTTTCTTATCTATATTTTTCTGACTGTGCTTGTTATATTCTATCTGCTATGATTAGACGAACACTTTTTGGAGTATCTGTATGTATATTCTATTATATAAGATTCAGAGTGTGTATAAAAGCATTTGTTTAGACAAAATCCTGGATTTAATAATAATAATAATAATAATAATAATAATAATAATAATAATAATAATAATAATTAATTATAATAATTAATTATAATAATTAATTATAATAATTAATTATAATAATTAATTATAATAATAATTATAATAATAATTATAATAATTAATTATAATAATAATTATAATAATTATAATAATGATAATGATGATGATAATAATGATGATGATGATGATAATAATGATGATGATGATGATAATAATGATGATGATAATGATGATAATAATAATAATAATAATGATAATAATAATAATAATAATAATAATAATAATAATAATAATAATAATAATAATAATAATAATAATAATAATAATAATAATAATAATAATAATAATAATAATAATAATAATAATAATAATAATGAATCATTTTTATCCAGATTTAAGATCTATAATTCTCGAAGTATTTTTTACCATTGTTTTGAACATTGCAATGCTTATCTTTCTTTTTTTTAATTCTAAGTTAGTAGTTAGTAGTTTCTCGTGATGTTCGGGCAAATAGTATAAAATTTCAAACCCAGCTATACCGACGTCATTTTAAGCATTAATGGAACTGTTCCTTATCCTTCTCTTCCTACTACAAAATGTAAAATGAAACAATTTCTACAGACGTTTTACTCCATTAACACTACTAATTAGAAAAGTGAAATATTACTTGCTGTTGTAGTTTCAACACATTTACTATAATAGGGCTGTAGTGGCCTATAATACATAACTGCTGGTTTCATTTTACTGCTGTGAAGTCATAGTTACGATGTGCCAGTCTAATGAAATTGTAAAATGGACTATGCTCAGACGAGCCGTTAGTATAACCTTACATTGTAAACTTCTACAGCCTTGCTGAATTATCTCGTCTAAGCGTTACATTTTAACTCCCATGGCGACCCACTTCGAGACTCCTACAGTGTTATGAGTACTTGGGAAACCGTGCCAAACCGTTCTCATGTTGATAATCGCGACGTGCGATATTTGGAGCAAGAATTGTAGTTTGCTGATAAATGAGTTTTGAAGCTATGTTAACACGTGCATTACAAAGAAAAACTTAGTAAAAGAACGAGGGCGTAGATGGGGAGGGTTTTCGGAGATTGGACCCCGTGCTTGCTAAATAGGTAAGCCAAATATTAATACAAAATTTATGACTTTCTACAAATGTTTGGCGGAAACGATATCCTTCCTAATCATATCATTGGAAGCTCTGTATTTACAGCATGAGTCTTATACAATATGACCAAATGTGACATAAACAGAAATTTCACTTTATATTACATTGGTACAATGAAGGTACTCCATGGGTCCCGACACTTATTGGAACAACATTTCACCCCTTTCATTTTCATCGTCCGATATGACTTAACGTTGGAGGACGTAAAATTACCAAAAAATGAAGTTAAGACTTAATTTCAAAGATAATGCCAATTTATATTTGTCAGTAACGATTAGTATGGTTAAAACATGACTAAATATGGTAAATTTGAGTGGTTTCTAAGTTACTACAGTACTCTAAGTCAAGGACATAACTAGAAACCCTATTTTGTAACGAAGTAAAATGACCTGAAATAGATTGAGCTTCTATGTGTGCTTTTTACGCCGTTTACGTGCTCGAAAGTTATCTTAATTTTGCTCAGAGGCTCTTTTTCATGTTCGAGGTGCTTCTACGACACGGAACCAGCGGTTATATTCCCTTCTGAAGGAAGGCTTGCTAAGGATTTTTACGTTCGAAAAAAGGTCCATTCCCTTCCGCACCCCATGGGTGGGATCGAACCCGGGCCGCTTTCCGTGGCCAGGAGCCAAGGCATGCTGCCTTAGCCCACTACGCCACGGCGCAAGACAGAATTTTATTCGCAAAGCACCCTATCCTAATTTTAATTTTTACACATTAAATGAATTTTATATTCACAAATTGTTTATACTTAGCTCAGGATTCATACATATTTATCATTTGAAATAGTATAAATTGTTTTTAAAAATGGATATTATAACCCTCACCGCGATATTCTTATGTCCACGTGATTCTGGCACATTTTTTGGGTCGCATGAAAGTGTATAGACCTAGTTAAAAGGTAGAGGATTTAGAAAATAGTTAATTCAAATTAGATTTTCACATTATTATAATATCATGCAACAGACTCGCAGTTCTGTGCATGGTATACATGCATTTGTGTTTATACTTCCATTTTTGACTTGCGCCCTGACGTAGTGAGCTAAGGCAGCATGCCCTGGTCACTAGCCCGGGTTCTATCCCACCCATGGGGTGCGTATTTTAAGTTCCGGGTATAGGACCGGTGCCCACTCAGCATCGTGAGGAAAGTGAGGAGCTACGTAAGCGGCCCTGGTCACGGAAACAAAACATTCCGGCTGTGGGATGCCAAAATGCTGACCACATCTCCTCCCCGTATCGGTTACATGATCGCCCACCTCTGCCGTGCGTAAGTGGGCGTGAGGCCGGCAGTCGGGATGGTAGGCCTTGGCCCTCTTACGTGCTGTCGCGCCAGTGGTTAACTTCTTTTTTTAACTTCCATTTTTACTTTCTGTTTACATTTCCAACATCGCAGCGCTCTCTTCTCTCGTATTACTCATCAGTGATATCCATGGTCTCTGGAAGGGACGTAGCGTAGCATGAGTGGATGTGAAGAATGTATAACATACTCTGTAACTTTTCTCAATTGTTGTTCACATACTTGTGGTTCATAATCGTTTCAATATCATTAAAACTTTAGGTTTCCTCAGCATTATGATTTGAATTCCCGACACGCTGCAATAAATGGGCAGCCCGTTTCAGAACAAAGCACCAAATGGGTATAGTTTTCACGCAGTATCGTCCTTGCATTGTCAGAAGGAAAATGCATTCATCGAAATCTAGGCCCTAGTGATGGGGAGGTGACGGACATCGATGTAAATGTGAATTGTCGGAATAGGAGTTCCGTATGACACTTGAGTTAAGTGCAGGATTTGAGCGAATACATTTTGTACGTAGTTTATGCCTAATGTAAATGTAAAATAAGACCAAGAAAAATTTTCTGCACGACAAAAAGAGCTAGCACTTATTAATTTTTACAATGTAAACAGTAATTTCTTAATTCCTCTTAAGTTTAATAATGTTCTGGCGTATAAAAGTCTATTAAGTCATGCTTCCCACTTGTTTATGATTTGTGTTTTATAATCTGTCATTTAGCTCATATAATTAAGTGAGAAATCCAAGGCTTCGCGAGTGATCGTCGTATCAGGTTTATGAATAAACTCGAGCTTTCGGTCATTCTATACTCCATGGCCTTCTTCAGGATCTGAATGATCATTGATTAATAACGTTCGCCGTGAAAGCTTCAAGTCTTTCATTACTCTAATTTTTATAAAGTAAAAATTCTTATCACGTATTGGTTTGAAATAAAACAATCTCTGTATATCAAATTACTGTCATTTTACGATGTGTTACTATTTATGTATTTTTAACAGAAAATGCCCACTTAAGGATTCGGTTCCTTCTTGTTGGAAGTTCTGGGTTATTCTGAGAGCTCGCATTTCTATTTATCGTTTCTGAAGAAGGGGAAGTTCTTAAATTAGAATCTCATTTTAATGTCTATTACTAGTGATTCAATTTAAGTTTACAACATGATGCATCAATGGCTACTTCTCATTACACGTTCTTATCACATAAATACATTATGCACTTATTAGTACACTGTTAGCTCATACAATATTTCAAGAAACTTTTGCATTAAAATTAGTAGGCTCTCGTTCTTACTCGTAGGTGTAAAATATGAATGTACAGATATTAAAAGCTGTTGGAGGAGTTTAGTTGTATTGCATTCATTAAGTTCATTACACGTTATTTACAGGTAACCATTTTACGCCTAAAAGCCAAACCACTATAGAATGCTGAGGTTGTCAAGACTCTAGATAACTTGAGGATGTATATCATGAGTTTTAAGGTTAATTTCATTACAATATTGTGAGATGCGATGACGAACGAAACCCTTAATATTTCACGTAATTTTGTTTTACTCCAAACAGTTAGTGTTTTGAAAATACAAAATAACTTATTTTGCGATTCTTTCATTTGAAATGTTATTTAGCCTAATAATAAATTCGCACATAAGATAAACAGCATAAGATAAAAGTTTTGGAATTCGAGTAATGGAATTTGATCTTTATATATTTATATATTCTGCTTGAACTCTTTCTGTAAATTAATTGTTATAGAAATTCGCTGACTTTTAGGATGAAATAAAAACGCCAAATTCCAGTAGGCATAAATCGCTCGTGATTTTAAATGGGGCTAAAATGCTTTTTTTAAAGTTGATTTATGTGCTAATAGCAATAACTACCTTACTACATTAAACTTTCGTAAGACACTACCGTAACAAAACCACACAAATCAAGAAACCAGAAAACCAGTCAGAGAATGACGCCCGAGCCGCATGAATTGCCGTTGAAAGAACTGTTGCGTTTACTAGAAATCCTTAAGGGAACATCTAAAGTATTTCTTAAGAAAAACGTTTTTATAAATAAATATATTTAACCGTAAACTTTTATACTAACTGCTGTTATACTATTAGGTTGTTTTGGCTAGCCAGTATGATCTTCTTATGAAAATATATTTTTTTCATATACCTTTAACTGCAATGGTCATATCGGCGGCCCTTCTCCTTATGAACATTCACTATTGGCGATGGTGTTAACTCGTAAACCTTGGGTTGCAGGTACTTTAGATTTTAATCATTAGATCACGCACATCTTCGCAATCTCATTCACACTTCCACTCTGGGGAAGATGGGGAATCATCTTGGTTGGAGAAAAATACCCACCCCCAGCCGGGAATCGAACCCGGGAACCCTCGCACGGCATTTATGTACTCTACCGTAATGATATTGATGGTACATTTAAACAAGAAAATAAAAGTTAGGATGTGGAATTTCAATGTGAGAATTCGAAAGAATCACAAAAACTACAGTCGTGTTTTTTGTGCTTAGTTTTATGCAAGTCTTATCTCGTGAAATCTTCAGAGTAAAGATTAAAACGCTATTCTTGTTGGGGGGGGGGGGGGGATTCCTGTTTGCCTGGAGACTGTGGACGTGTGAGTCTCCTGGCGTCCTGTAGCCGCTGCAATAAAAAATGCATTCAATGGAACCAGGAGTGACGCAAGCGTATCATATAACGTGCCCTGGCGACTACCGAATTACCCACCGACAGAGAGATTGAGTACTGTGTATGAATTTGGTTAGTTGGTAGGCTGATTGTACGTGGGCTGGAAGGCCAACGGCCTTGAGCTTAGGAGTCATTTACATACTATCCGACATATTATAGTAGCACTATATATGTACAAGGTCAGAGAAACTGAATCTTATAGCGTATGGTGGACCCCAGGCAAGCTGCACAACTACAACCGAACATTTTGCAGATATCATCATCTTCACTGTCTTCACAACTCTCGTTGCGCAAAGTTCCGGATCAATAAAGGAATGTGTAAACTTCTCCATTAATGGCGAATTTCTCATTTTCTCTAGCTGTTTTGGAAATGCCAGTAAAAGTCTGTGATTCTTTAAGGTCTCCAGATTTCTTATGCGTTCTTGAAAGATTAAAAAAATCTGTTCCATTAAAACATTCACAGCTTTCTAAGTTCTTCCGAAAATACTTCAAGTTTCTCATAGAGCTTTTGGAAATCCTTCAAATTTTCGGATTTTCTGACTATCTCTCCATAGGTAGTTGGTGTGAATGACTCAGTTGATTGAGCGTCGGGCTACTGATTCCAAGGCGTGGTTTAATCCGGCTCAGACCGATGGCTTTAAATATGCTTAGAAGAGAATTAGATTTATTGGTATGTAAAAGAACTCCTTTGGGATGAAATTTCCGCATACTGGCGGCGCTGATATGAACTTAATAGGAGAGCATTATTAACAAACATTTCCCCCTCCAGATGTAACCGGAACAGTCCCGAGTTTCGCGCGGTGCTGTTAGATCATCTGGGGTTTTCCTTGTTATTGAAATTTTTCAAGATTTATAACATTTCGAAAAGTTACTCAGAAATGGAAAAACAGCCAGACGGTACACGAGATGCTTACCCACTGACTACTTTGCGGATGATTGTTTACTTAGAGGACATGTACTGTCGCCTTCGCATACCAATCCCTTATCGGGGTCGAGACGTGCATGTTTGGGTACGTGTATCCTAGAGATGATCAACAATTCTTTCAACTCAGAAATTATCCTGTAGCTTTCGAGATAAGGTGCCTTAGTACCATCAGATCTTGTAGCGTGTACCTAACCCCTAAATTCCACTGCATGACATGGGTAGATCACATTGATGTATATGAAGGAGTAGAACAGACATTTGTATTCCAATCCGCTCCCAGAGAGGTTCCTTCCAACTTGCTGCCAGCTGGTACAGTATAAAATTTCGTTATTACAGTTCATCCAGAAATAAATACCGCATCTAAGTTAATCACAGGTAGATGTTATAACTACAAGCAGAATTTTCTCTTTATCAAAGAAAAAATGCACAGTCTTTGCGTATTTCGGAACCATAGACACTTTGTGTTGTTTCCGAGCATAAAAGTGGGAGAAAGAATTTAATTTTGTTTCATATCTTCCCTTTGGCTTCTATGGGTTGGACGTTGACTTTTTTAATCATTTTAAATACACTCAGATTTACTCCTATTTACTCTAATGAGCATACTTCCAGATTCTGCTGAGCATGACGTGTTTTATTAAAGCAATCGTTAGATTCACATGGATTTATTTGTGTAATATTATGCTATTCCATTTCCCGAAATCCTGACAGTAGCAAATTTATATATTTATATCTGCTCACCATATTATTCCTTTCACAAAAGTGTTTTAAATCTGACACTCGAAAGCATTAAAACTAATCTTTCAGTGGATGAGTAGTCCGGGTCTTTTCTTTTCTCGCAGCTGTCCACTGAGATGGGATGCGAGAAGAAAGACGAAGAAGTAACCAAGAGTTTTGCCAGACGGAAAGAGAAGGCGCATAAAATTAAATTCCACCCGCTTTTGTTCTGTAAAGTTCTACACACACAGAAAAACGTGCAAGAATCCGGAAACTTCCCAATATTTTATAGAGGGCTGAGGGTTTTTAATAAAAGAAAAAAATAAATGAAATTCCTGTTTTTCTTTCCGTTGCTAAGACTTCGTTGGCATCCCCTATAAGAGGCAAAGTTTCGAGAGACTGAGTAACAAAATGCGCTTCAAAGTTTAAACAAAATGCACTACATTGCCCAGCGCTATACAGTTTTTCAATACAGTTCTTCTAGCAAACTATCGGCAGCTGTATGGGAAAATAACGCACTATGAAGCCTAATAGAGACTATTTTACTACAAAAGCTGTAAGAGTAAGGAAAGTTACTTGTCAAGTGAAGTGCAGAGTGAAAACAGCTAATTGCTTTGAATGAGATAAATTCTCCACTACTTCCTCGATTTAGAACTGTTTTGGAAGTATGGCATCGACCAAGGCTTCTTTCACTTTTAACTTTGTATATTTGTTTTTGTTGATCGAACCTTCATGTCACTCTATTATTAGTATGTAATATAGAGATACAGAATTATTTGTAATTTAAATATACCCAATAGAGTGCAGAAATAACAATATTGGTTATAAACAATGAGTTTTATTTCAAATTATCTATAAACAAATCTCCACATTCCTGAAAATGCACTTTTAACAGTAGTTGCATCCATTCAAAGAAAATACATTCTATAGATATTCCAAAGGTAACAATTTATGTTTTTTTATCCCGATTGATTTAATTTTTATTACATTTTCTATCATAGTACTCCTTTCGGTTTTCCTTTTTTTCTCTTATCTTACTTAGAGTTTAGTTTAATAAAAACAGCCGAAAGCTAATCTTATCTGTGCACCTCCTGCCTGCAATATTAACGTATTTCATCCACAATTTATTCTCTGAAATGTAATGTGCCTCCCGTTATGAAAATTTTAAAGACCCTTGCATTAAGGGGACCGATTTCTAAAATTTCTAAATCATTTTATATGTCGTGTATTTAAATTCAAGCTGTTAGGGGGAAAATGCTTCTTCGACACACCTTTCTTTTTTAAAAAAATTAACGAATTTCTTATCGACCTAGAAAATTAGTCTTCAACAAATAAACCTTAAGAATTAATTGTATATTCTTAAAATTACGTTTATACAATTATCAATTAATTATGCAAAGATGTGCTTATAAAACGTTCATGGGCTTATGATATAGTGCGGTGCCATACAGTAATAACAACATAGCAAACTTTAGTCAAAATTTATTGCAGATAGCTTTTCTATCTGATAATTTACAAAATGCATCGTAAGGAGTTTAAAGGTGTAAAATGTATAAAATAACACAACAGATAAAAAACGTGAAAAATTTACACACATTAAGTGACTTCAAATTTTGCATGTGCATTTTTCATAACAATTGCGTAATACAGGACCAAACTTCGCAAAAATGGTTGCATATTCTGTCATGCTAATATGAGAAATCTCAGGAAGGCTATAAATCCACGTAACCCCGATATGTTAAGTTTTAAGTCATAAAATAACTTTCTCACTTTCACAAGCACACCACATTTTCTCATAAAAAGAGTTCATAAAAAACGAGACTTATAAGTTAAAATGACAAACTTTTAATATTTTGCTCCATTTTCAATAGATCAATTCCCTTTATACCTTTCATCCCAATTAATAGTAACACTATGATTTCCGGAAACAATAATTTCTCTTGGAGTTCAAACGATGACCGAATTTAAGAATAAAATCGGTCTCAGATTATACGACTACAGCTTTCTTGTGTGCATCTTTTCTGAGCAGGAGAGATGCCTGGAAAAAGTGTACCATGCCCGCTTTCCAAGTCGACATTCGAACCGGATCTTGCAGACGAAGGCCGGTGGAAAGCAATAAAAAATCACTGCAAAACACAAGACGTAATATGTTAATCATTGTTTTTAATTGATAAACTAAAGAGATAACCAATTCCTGTGTGACGTTGCACTTTTAAAACGGTAAAGATATCAGTAGAGCCTTGGTCATACGGCTTTCTGACACGTGAGTTTCTTATTAGGGCATACCAAAATAATTAACAACTAAGTGCATTGAATAAGAAGAAGCATATTATGTTTTATATTACTTCTCATTTTATTTCTCTGAAGTTAAAGTGGAAGGAATATAGTTAAAGTGACGTTATGATTTCCAGATTTTCAAGTCTGTTAATTGTATATAATTATTAGATGTGAACTATTAAATCTCTGATTAGCGTTTATAAAGTTCCTTTGTGTTGACAGTAATATGACGAAGAAACAGAAAACTGTATCTTGTGCTAGACAGATGCGACGTAATGTCTGCTCTGATGTCCATTGTGAATCATGCCTGAGATCCAAAGGTGCGCGAAAAAGAAAATCCAAATATCTTGCTTATTGTTGATGACTGGAAGATTTTCAAGAAAACCAGCACCCAAACTGCCCTTTATATGGGCGATTTTTCATTGCTTGAATATTTGATTTTCTCAAAAATACCTGTAGTTATGGTCTTAAAATAATTAAGAATATTTCATGTCTGGTGATACAGTCTGTGGGCACATTTTCATTCTCAAAATTTTTCAATAATTGTCTAAAGCTAATCGTGTATGTGTATACAATAATAACAAATAACAAAAACCCAACAAATTTGGGTTGGTTACACTTTTGCGTTTCTGCAAATAATGATCTTAAACATGAAGTTTAAGTTATACCTCTAAAAACGCAAGGCTTTTGAACACTTGCAACGTAAATCTAAAAGTTAAGATCAAACCAGTGTAACAACTGGAGTTTCGCTGATATCCATAAAATGAAATATAAATGGCTCAACTTTTCGTGCACCATAAAATGATTGTAATTGGTGAGGGGGGAGGGTAACAAAAACATATTTCTGAGTTTCCGTATGGTGTTTTAAGTACCAGAATAATGCCTAATTGTATTGTTTATAAGGTAGTTGTAATAATAATTTAATTACTTGTAGAATATAATGGTTTATGGCGTCATTAGAAACCATATCAAAATAAGCTTCATAAACAAATTTATTGGTGTTTGTGTGCAAAGCATGTCCTGCTGTGACATGTGTTATTATAGGTATATTCCTTGTTCATTTTAATAGTAACGTAAAGTTTCTTATACATTGTGTTTCTCTTTTACAGGTAAGTACCTTCATGACCATGGGGCCAGTAATTAAGGGAAGGTGGAAGACGATTATGCGTAAGTTAACGTAAGGTTATCAACTAATACTTGTTTGTACAATATACGTGTACATGTCACACATAAGTTCATCAAAAGTTCAAGTAAAAGTTCAGAGTCGTCGTTATAAGCTGATCTATTGTTTGAGTATCGCTCTTTCCATAAGAGTTTAGTGAATGCAGCTAAAAGTTGGTCAAATTAACATGTTTAGTATTTCTAATGCTCGTGGGGGAAACCCCCGTATGATAACCTCTAATAAACAGATAAAGGGGGATGCAGATACATATATGTACTTTTACATATATGTATTTTACGTGTATGATAAACTTAAAACCTAGAATAGAAAACGAGGCTATTTATACGCTTTGTAGTTTCGTGTCTGTATAGGGAGTTTAAAAAGCTGAAATTTGGTCAAAATTGAAATAACATAAAATTGGTGTTAAAAATATCCCAAGTATTCTAAAACTCTATTATATCCATAAGAACTATATCCTTGAATTATTGCAAATGTTTTTGCTTGACTTTGATTTTCGTTACACGTGTATATTTACATTAAACATTTTGTATAAGATGCACTTTGTAAACAGTTTTCAGCCGAAGCTCGGAGAGGACATATAAAAAATTAGCTAATATTTTGGAACATTAATTGGCAGAATAAAAATAACCAAAGTTTTTTCCTTAAAATAGCTGCATAAAAGTTATAATATTAATGTTGAATATAAATAAAATGTTCAAAATATGTGTATAAAGTTACAGGATCTGGAATTTTCACTACATTTTTAGCCTTAAGCAAGCAAGGCGGAAAGTTGCTTGCATTTCCCGGTACTCCAAGTAACCCTATATTTGAAACAAAATAAAAATAAAGTCTATAATTATTTCCTAAAAATAAATGACGATATTTTCTCCACATTAATCCAAAATCTTTTATAAGTGGCCTGTGAATCGTCTTCGTAACCTGAATATATCATATGTTTCAAAACTTATAGGTAAGCTAAACATGTACCTTCATAGACCCATTTTAACTACTTACTAAGTTCTCACTATGGCGCTTTAGAGTCTTCCAGATTCTAAGTTCGGAATATTTTTGAAACATTAAAAGGTAATTCATTCATTTCTTGCAATCTGCCAACTTCCTTCTTTAACTCTCCTCATGCCTGCTAGTCAGTATGCGGAAGATCAGTGTTACCTAATCGAAATAATAAACACTTTTTAGGTGTTGATTGTAATAGGCATAAGATTTTGTAGGAATTGTTTGTAAGAATCGTTTTGAAGGCATATATGTAACGTAAAGTGAGTATCCGTATACTACATGGCAAAGCGTGGAAGGTATCGCAAAATATGTCAACAACGGAGTTGTTTACGCAAGCCTATCGTACATACACGGCGAGACATTGTATGTACACTCAGTTTAGGTGCAGTCTTGTCTTGTGGTCAGTAAGGTATCAGCAGGTACTGAAAATCTTATAACCTCAATTAATATTGGGACGAGGAAGAAGAAGGGTCAAGCGACAAAACGGGCCGCTTAAATGTAATTTACGTTTGTGTATAATAATTAATGCCTGATCTTTCATATCACACACACAACTCCCAAGAGGTCTGTTTGTGTTTCCTCAGTTATTGTAAGCCAGGTTACACAAATTCCGCTCTTCTAATAAACAAGATAACAAGTGAATGCAGCGCTCGTCAGTGCCTCAGTGTTTTGCTATGTAATATTTAGTTTGCTTTCCTACGATCACAAACTGGATCAGCAATTCAGAACTAAGGGTGCTAAGGGAAAGCAGAGTCCTGGATATGTCACAACCTACCATGAAAGCAGACAGCTTCATTAAAATGGATAGGCGAATGTTTATGCATTGTATATCTAGGGCGGAACTCATTATTTCTCTCTTTTTACAGTTATAATCTATGAAAATTTGGAGCCTTTTATGCATGTGAAGCCTTTATCAACTTTTATTATTAACATTAAATAATGTTACTGAAAATAAGGTGAAACTTGGCAGCTCCGGATCTGAAACTAGTTATTGAAACTATGTAGATAGAGAGGGTAGGAGAGGGGGAGAAAGAGAAAGAGTATTAGAGACACACACTTTGACAGCAAAGTCGGCATTATAAGTTTTAAAATCTTACCCGAATGGCTTCTCTACCCATACACGTCATATAAACAGATTCACTTGGGACCCTACCCATGAGCGATTGGATTAAAAGTGATTTTTGGTGTGAATGTAGTTACTCATGATAGTTTTGCCTAGGAAAGAATTTAAGTCAATCAATAAGTGCTTAATTACATAGCAGTAGCTCCATGGTTAAGAGTAACCGGACGGAGACCGGGATATCCATGGTTCAAATCCCGGTTATGGCATTGAATTTTTCAATCTGATTCTACCTATTCAAATCATCGTCTACACACGGCTGGTGTGGAAGAACGATTAATTAGAACATTTACATGGAACATTTTGATGTTATAATTTTCTTTTATTAAGTGATTTTTATAAACTTCCAATGTCGGATGTTTAGATAGAAAACTAACAGTGCTGTGAGCATTCAAAATGTCGTGTGTATATCATTCTTGCAATTCGTATGGCTTTCTAAGCAGTTCCTGTTTTGGTGCTTATAACTCTTTCATTTTTGGGTAACTATATTACTTTATAAATTAATTACATCAATGTTAATTTTAAGTTTTAAAACCAACATTAAAAGTTTTAAAAGAGTAGATGTAGTTAAGTCACAAGTTAACGGCGTCTCGTAGAATTTCAGTGTATTTATTGAAATAGTGCACTATAGGTTCGTGACAGTATTTCAGAATGTCTTAATGTAAACTCTTACGCGATAGAAGCGATTTATCCCAAAGAATTGATTGGCTTCACTAAATACAAAAATCACTCAAACTTACTGTTGTTATCAACGTGCGGAGATAAGTTTGTTGATTGGCTTTGAAGATATGATATAACGGCATTAGCTTATCTAAACATGTTATTCATTATTTGAAAATCTACAAGTAAGAACTTGGAACGAGCAGCGACTTCAAACCGAGGATGATTCTTATTATGATGGGCGATTTCTCAGTACTTTTTCACGTATCTCCTTAATATTGTCGATGAATCGCAGTCAAGCTCAGAATCGTGGGAGCCAAAGGTTAAATGGTTGAGATCGTGTGTATGACCTTACAAGACTGGTATTTTCCGTCCCACTGCTGCTCCCTTCATTATTTATGCCTTTCTCCTTTAAGATTTTGCCGTCCATACATATGTAATTTGAAATTATTTCATGGATGTATACAATTCATACCTTTCGTTAAGAGTTTGCGTCACTATGAACATAATTAAAGTATATAAAAACGTAGCTATTCCAGTTTTATGGATACTGAAAGGAGGTGTGTAAAACGGCCGCAAAAAGCGAAAAGGAAATTACCGCATTTATAAGGGAAGATTAGCTAGCACGTTAGAAACGTGCAGTAACTGATCATCGTAAGCGATATGGTGTTTTAAAATGTATTAGACACGTTTTTGTTTCGCCATCTAATCAGTTCATTTTACCAGCCGGATTCTTTCTTAAT